>PISX010000340.1:294417-306626 GCA_004024625.1 Mellivora capensis | reverse complement strand
GCAGAGGCTTAACCCACTGAGCCACCCAGGTGCCCCTCCACTCTACCATTTTGACCAACATTTTATTACGGAACATTTCTAACACAAAAGTAGAGGGGGAAAATTATGAGCCCCCCTCCGCACAAACCTGTCACCAACGCCAGCACTTATCAGCATGGGGCCGATCCTGAGTCACCTCTGTTGGGCTCCTCTTCTGCCTTGTTCTGAGGCATCTCTCAGACTTGATGTCATTCAGTGTGTAAACCACTGCAGCTCAGGTCTTAATTGTTCAGAGCTGCCCTAACAGGATACCACAGACAGGACGGCTTCAGCAACAGACATTTATTTTTTCACTGTTTTGGAGGCTGGAAGTCCAAGGTCAAGACTCTGGCTGATTCAGTTTCTGGTGAGAGCTCTGTGCTTGGCCTGTAGATGCCCACTGTCCCGCGCTGCCCTCACCGGGCCTTCCTTCAGTGCATGCATGCAGAGCTCTGTGACGTTTTGTCTTACAAGAACACTAAGCCTGTTGGGTCAGGGTGCTTCCCTGTGACCTCATTTGACCTTATTTACATAGGCCCTATAGCCTAATAGGCCCTATAGCCTAATACAGTCACATTGGGGGATCAGAGCTTCAGCGTATGAATTTGGTGGTGGGGTGGGGAGGACACAAGCTTTCAGTCTGTAACCGTTCGATAATGGTTTTGGCGAAAATGTCCTCCTCCAAGGGAGACGAGGATGGGGACACTGAGTACTTTGGGGACTGGAGTGGAGGGGACAAGAGAGGAAGGTGTTAAATTCTCCGCACATCAGTCTAGCACCCCTGAACCTGGAGAGGGGAAAGGGGTTCCCAAGAGCCCTCTAGGCCCTGCCTGCAACTGAATTTTGGCTGTCTCAGAGATCTCAGCTGTTAAGAGCCAGGAAAAGACACTCATTCAGAGAGCTGTCCTTCAAGGATTCTGGGGTGTCCAAGGAGCACCCATGTGCAGCTCTGTGCCTAGGAGTGCCTGCTGGCCTCATGGACTAGGATAAAGACCTCAGGCTAAGTCAGGAGACCTGGACTCTGTGTTGCCTGTGACTGTTTACCCATGGCACGACTTGGGCAAGCTGATTCTCTCTCTTTGGCCTCAGTTTCCCCTCCGTAAGAAAAGGTTTTCAAGATCAGGTTGCCTAGCACACACATTCCTGGATTCTCACTATCACAGCTTGACGATGGGGCAAACCCCAGCAGGTCTCTCCAGGATGTGTTTGTAGAAGGACCAAGGGATCGTCTGCCTTGAGAGAGGCTGGGAGGACCCCCCCAGAGCAGCGCTGGGAGGGGGCACGTTACTGGCCCAAGTGGAGCCCCAAGCTTGTAAATCAGGCCGATTCCATTTGAGGCAGGGATGGGGGACTGGAGGGACAAGGGGCTGGGGAAAGGACAGGTTTGTTTAGCAAACCCCGGATGGGCCATTCTGATGGGAAGAGGAGACTTGGGGAGGTCTGGAGAGGGGTAGGTGAGGGCTCTCTGGCCAGGACAGTTCCCAGAGCAGGACTGGCCACCGGGTTGCCTTGTTTTAAAGGCTGCAGGGTGTCGGAGGCTGTGACAGAGCCAGGAGAAAGCTGCCGATGGGAGCAAGTCCCTGCAGCTCTGCGGATGTGAGCCCCGGAGGAAAGGGCCGGCTGCTACAGCCGCCCGCACGGTGCAAGGCAGATGGGGGATCCAGCAAAAGTCGGAACTCTGGATCCAAGTCAGCCTCAGCAGATCCCCTGGGACCAGCAGGAGGCTGGCGTCCCTCCCAGGCTCTGGGCCGGGGCCAAGGCCAATTTTGTGCAAATGTAACAGGACAAGGTGACCCCAGCTGGCTGGCGGGCATGGGGGTGATGGGAGAGGCGGACAGATGGCCCAACAGGAGCAGAACGCCCATGCTGTGATTTGGGCTGTGCCCCCCGCACCCGCCCACCATCTCACATGCGGCCAGTAGGTCTGTGCACCTGCGTAGGTGTGTCCCTCGTGGGTGAGCCCACGGACGTGCCCGGACACACTCCCTGCAGGCCTCCCTCCCTCCCACCCCCAGGCTTTACCACTGACACTTTCTGTTCCTAGAGGTGTGTTGTCCTAGAAATCCCTTTCCATTCAAGGATTTCTTGGATGCTGCAGCCAATTTTCATTCCTGCCATGGAGTTCCTCCACAGACTCTGCCAGGAGCATCTCTTTTTCATTTATTTCTGGCGCTGGAGAGGCAGTGAGAGGAAGAGCCCTGCAGACGGCTCTGTGGTATTTTCATTAACGCAACAGCCTCCTGAGCACGAACACCCTGGAAGCCGGGGCCTGGCTCCAGAACTGGGTCTTTCTTCCCCTGAGCACGAATGGTGACTCCCTTCTCCCTCCCGCCCTGGGAGGCAGGGAGCCCTGCTGGAGGTGGGTGTCCCTGTGCATGAGGCAACTCCATCCCCGACCTAATCCTCCCCCACCTGTTCCCGTTCCCAAATCTTATGTCCCATGAGGCCAGGGGCCATGTCCCCCAGCCGGACCTCAGAATGTGACCTTATTTGGAATTGGGTCTTTGTAGACATAATTAGTTAAGGACCTCAAGCAGAAATCACCCTGGATTTAGGGATGATTTAAAATCCAATGAGTGGGGGGCCTTATAAGAAAGGGTGGGGGTACACAGAGACACATAGGGAAGGAGGCTACGTGATGATGGAGAGATTGGAATGATGGATCCCAAGGATTGCTGGCAGCCATGGGAAGCTAGGAGAGAGGCACCCAGTGGTCTCTCCCACGGGGCCTCCAGGGGGAACCAACCCTGCTGATAACTTGGTCTGGCCTCATAAACTGCAAGAAAAGACATTTCTATCATTCATGCCCCCTGGTCATGAAGAAGGGTGGCCTGGGGCTGAGGCAGCTGTGGCATGTTCCCACGTGGCCACCACCGTGGTGGAAGCAATGAATGGACAACGAAGGCAAGTTGCTGTTGGCCTGAGAAAGATCGTGTTGGAGCCCCTGAAGCCAGAGATGCTGCCATAGCAGAAACCTCTAGGGGGAGGGCCTGCATTTGTTGCCTAGGGCCACCATAAAAATACACAGATCACAGCTGGCTGGTTGCAGAGGAGCCGAACTTCTGTTGGCTTAAAACAACAAGTTGTCCTCTCCTGGACCAGGAGACCAGTTAGGGGACAGGGCACAAAGTCTTCACTTCTGACCCCAGTGGCAGAGTTCAGGGATCTCCAAGACCACTCCCATTTCTGACACCATTTGCCAATTTGGGGGGTCCCTGAGACCACCCTCAGGTTTTGTCATTTACCGGAAGGACCCACAGAACTCACCGAGAGCTCTGATTCTCATGGCGATGGTTTATTACAGCAAAGAAAAGACAAAGATCAGCTGAGGGAAGAGGCTCATGGGGCGGGGTCCAGGAGGGCTCCAAATGCAGAGCTTTCAGTGACCACCCCACTTCCGGTGGAGTCAAGAACAGTGGTTACATTGTCCAGCAACAACATGCGACAGCAGGCACAGAGCACAGCCCACCAGGGGGGCTCCCCTGAGTCTTGGTGTCCATCCAAAATCTTTATTAGGGTTCAGGCCTATAGACATGGTTGACTTGGAGTGTGGCTGACTTCAGCGTCCAGCCCCTCCGGAGGTCAAGTTCACCCTGCATGACCCAAAGCCCCCACCCTAAATCACATTGTTCGCTGTCTGGCACAGCCCAAAGCCCCCAGGTAAACAAAAACCCTCTAATCAGACAGGATGTTCCAAGGGCTAAAGAGATCACCGCCCAGGAGCTATGGGCAAAGGCCAGATCTCTTTTTGGAAGGGGTTGATTCTTTACTAGACACCCGCCAAGGGACCTCGAATAAGATGTTAAACCTCATGGTGCCTCAGTTTTCACATCTCTAAGATGGGTATGTAGGTACCTTCCATCCAGCATTGTCAGGAGGATGAAAGCCTCCAGCCCGGCGTCCCCTGTAACACAGCTGGTTCTCGGGTAGAGGGCAGTGCTGGCCAGGCCTGCTGCCTGACTCACAGGTGATTCATCCCCAGCCCCAGGACAAGATCTGAGGTCCCCAGCCAGCGTGTCGGGGCTCTTCAAAGGTGAGCTGACAGCCCTGACTGCAAAGTGAGAGCGGAGCTCATTATGTGTGGCCTTTTTGATGAATTATAAAGAGCCCAAGCCTCATGCTGCGAACGGAGAGGAAGAGATGTAAGACCACCGGCAGACGCATATGTTTTATTTCTGAAGCGAGAGGAATTCTGGATCTCTACCAGGAGAGTGGCACCTTTGTGCAGGATGTCCACGCAGGCTCTGGGCTGAGTGGCGCTGAGCCTGGAGACTGAGCCCATCACAGAGGGGGCGGCAGGGCCTTTCCTTTCAGGGGAAACTGCTCTGTTGGAATCTCCAGGCTGTGTCATCTGTTGGCAATGAGGAGTTGCCCTAATCACCTCCCTGAAGGTGTCTTTCATCTCTCCCTCAAGTCAGGCATGAGCTTTTGCAGGAGTGGGAGAACCCGGCTCTCTGGTGAAGGCTCCCCTGGACAGCCCTCTTAAAGACGAACACACAGAAAGCAGGTGGCTGGTGGGTTCCTTGGATCTCGCACTCCTTGCCCTTCCCTCCTCTTCCTGTCTCCTGAAATGGGCTCCCAGTGGGTTTGAGGGGAACCCTCGGTCTCTTCCCAGCTCTGGGCTACCTCCATCCTGCTGCTCACAACCTCCCCCTTCAGTTGATGGCAACTGCACCCTTCCTGTGTCTCAGGCCAATGCTTGGCTTTGGTCTGGATCTCTTTCTTCAACGAGCTCATTTATTTGTTGAAAAATCCCACTGGCAACCTTCACAACTTTTCCAGAATCCACCCATTTCTTTCCACTTCTACAGCTCCTAGCTGGGTCCAAGAGGCATCACCCTCTCTTGCCTGGATTATTGCTGTACTTTCTGTCCCCACCCCCTCATGATCTGGTCTCAGCCGTTAAAACCTAGGCGGACCATGCCCTCACCCTTGCCCTAAGGTGCAACCACCCCCGCCCCCCAAGCCGAGTCTCCCAGTCTCCCTCAGAGTCCCTGACCTACTCCCTCTGGACTATATACTGCAGCAAGGGGACATCGTGGGTGCCAGGGGTCAAGGGGATGGGAAGAAACACTCAGGTTCTCTCATGCTGGAGACACTCATTCTATCATAAGTCACGAGAGTAGGACCTAGGGTCAAGAGGTGAGCTGGCTCCATCTGGGGTCTTCCCCTCTCTCTACAACTTCTACCAATGCAGGAAATACCCCCCGAATAAGCAGAGATCACCCCTTGGGAAATATGCTGGCCGCCATTTTGTTTCATGATGGCAGCCGGACTCCCACAGAAAACTTCCTAATATGCACATACACATGCACATGGGCACGTACACACCACTTGGGTCCAAGTTCTTTCTGTGACTGGATTCATTTAATCCACGCAACAGCCCACGAGACAGGTTAGTACTATTATCTCCAGATGTGCCGGCTTTCATTACATTCTCTTTAGTAACATTGCAAGTATTGTCAACAACGACTAATTATTTAGAAATTCTTCCTGGGGCAGGCAGGCAAACGGGAAGCCCTACTCAGCTGGGCTAGAGCACAACCCTCTCTTCGTGTGGTCAGCTGGGGCTCAGTAGCCACTTGGCTTTGTAATAAACTGGGAGAGTTCATATCCCATCCCCCCACCACTCCAGTTGAGCGTGGGATAGAAAAACTGGCAACTTTGCCACCCTCAACACTTGCTCGTCATGGGGGCACTCTTGCGACTCTAACACTAACAGCTCGTGTGAGTTCTGGGCTCGCCATGTGCCAGGCCCCCTGCTAAATGCTTTGTGAGATCTGTCTGCTTCAATCCTGCCAGCAATTCAGAGTCATGGGGCATGTGAGCTCCATTTTACAGATGAGAGCAAGGCTCCAAGAGGCTAAGTCACTCACTCCTGGCCACTCAGTGGCAAAGCTGCCAAGCTTGCCCTGAATCCGGGGGAGTCACTCTGATCTCCCTACTTGTCTCCATAAGGAATTTGTATCCAAGGCAGGAGGAGACCTGCAGGCTCACAGGTAAATCAGGGAAGGCCTTCCCTCTCCCAGCACCGGGGGGTTCTTCTCCCTGACTCTGCACCACTGAGTGGCTCTCTGCCCATCCACCCACTTTCCCTCCACATTTTTTGAAACCAAGCCCTAGACCCCTCCAAGGCTGCCTGTCACAGTTTTCTAAGAAGGATGGCCACCCCTTATCCAGACTCTCCAGGCTCTACTCTGGGACCAGTTTCCAAAAATACGCAGTGGCTCCAGCACATGGCTGAAGGGCAGGGCAGCTGGGAATTGGGGGCCGGGCTGTGCCAGAGTCATCTGGTAGGTCTCTGAGATGAAAATTTTACCCAGACTTCCGGAGGTGAGGCAAGGACCCACTCCAGACTCCAAGGCCCATGCCTAGGGGATGGGTGTCTGGGACATCTGATCTCCTACGTCTCACCTATGACCTCCGTCAGCTCTAGCAGTGGGGAGGCAGCTCCTTCCCACTGTGAAGGCAGATGTAGTGTACGGGGCCGTAAAACCTAATGCATTTGCCACCGGGAAGACATTTTAATAAAAGCCACTACCCACCCTTTTCAAGACAGGCTTATCTGATGAATAGCTCGGATGAGCCTAATAAAGTTATAGGTGAATGGAAATTAGGCCTTTAATGGGTCCAGTAGCAGCTGAGGCTCGTTCACACTGCCTTTTTATGAGACCAGGATAAAATTCCCCCTCCTCCTTCATTCCTTCAATTCTACCCTGGAGCAAAGGTTCTCATAACTGAGACCCAGAATATTCCATTAACCTGTTCCAATCCTCTGATCTTCCATCTCCTTTTGACCACATGAGCCGAGGGACCATAGATACTCTCAGTCGGCCTTTGATTTGTCCATCCTGGGTTGAACAGCAATCTGGTTCTGCACTCACAGCCTCCTTTGCTGATGCCCAAGCTAGAAGCGAGGGGCGTGGGGGCCCACCGAGTGAAGAGGAAAAGCAAGTCTGCGTCTGTGAGAGCCGATTCTGTTCCACAGACTTGTTCTGAGTCTCCACCATGGCCCCGGCTGGGCCACATGCTCCCTGATGGGCACCTGGAGAAACTGTCCCAGAGAGGAAGATGCAGGCCTGATGGACACAGCGAGGTGAGAGCGTGGCCGGTGTTGGCTCTGGGCAGGTCCAGGAAGAAGCGCCCCTCCCCCACAGGCGTGACTATGGAGGACGCTGTCCATCTTCAGACCACTCTCCATTGCAGCCTGGATCCCTGCTGGGCATTCCAAATTACAGCCTGGGGTCCTGATGCTGGACTCTTCCTCCTCCTTCCTCCTCTTTCTTCCACAGAAAGCAGGTCCGGCTTCCTGTGCACGGCTCATGGTGCTTGCAAGCGTTCTGGCCAGTAGAACCTCACGCACTCCCGTGGAGCTCGCCTTTGGGGGCTGTTGGTCTGCGTGGAGCCACTGTGCTTGGAGACCCTGACCCCCAACCCCAGATGGCCCCTGGATGAGGGGGTGCATCTGTGAGTGCACAGAGGCAGTGCCCACGCCCCTGGGGCCGGGAAGCTGCCCAGCCAGAATCAGGACCTCAACCTGTCGGCTCTCCCAACAGACTTCGCTGCTGCTCGCCTTGCAGGCTTCCTTGGATGACTGGATCCTTGGCCGCTAAATACTGCTTATGCATCCATGGAGTGCTTGACCCAGAGTCTTCATCCAGCTGGGCTTCTAGAACAAACTACCACAGACGGGGGCGGGGGGAAGGTTTATATACAACAGAAAATTATTGCTCACAATTCTGAAATTGGAAATCCAAGAGCAAGGCATCCGAAGATTTGGTGTCTGGTGAGAACCTGCGTCCTGGTTCCCGGACTACATCTCTTCCCTGTGTCTTCGCCAGCCAGAGGGGTCATGGAGCCCACTGGGGCTTCTTTCACAAGAACGCTAATCCCATTCAGAGGGCCCCATCCTCATGACCTAATCACCTCCCAAAGGTCCCCCTCATTCCCCAAATACCATCACATTGGGCATTCGGACTTCGACTTATGAATTTGGAGGGTGAGGACCCAAATGTTCACCCTGTGGTACCTATAAAGCCCATGTCGTATAAATTAGGATGAAGGAAAGTGGAGATTTTCCTTCAAATAACCAAAAGGGAGCGACACGCAACTTTGCAGAGTACAACATTCACAGGGCTTTACCTCTCCAAAGGAGCCACTTTCCGAGACGATGACCTCAAGATGGGCAGGCCGGGAGGGAACAAAGCCGTGAATGGGGATGTCCCAGCATCTCATGTTTGTAAGTTCACCTGATGGTCATCATCATGATGGGTACATTTCGATATTCACCTGTTTGGCCAGGAACGGTGCCGGGGACCAGGGGTGTGAGTTAGACACGGAGTCCACGCCGAGAGTGGGGGCGGGAGGAGGTGATGTGGCTGCAGGTGATCAGTGACCAGGATGGGAAGGACAGCCAGGAGGAGCCCCTGGGGGGTGGTGCCGAGGAGAGAGACTGAACCCCCAGGAAGGGGTCTGGGTGTGGGCAGGTGGTAACTCCACAGAGGGCGGGTGCAGGAACGAAAGGGAAGGTGAATGTTCTCCACTTGCTGAGAACTTCTGATTATTTATTTTAAAAGATTTTATGTATTTTGAGAGAGAGAGAGAGAGTGCACTCGAGAGCTCGAGTGGGGACAGGGGCATAGGGAGAGGGAGAGACAGAATCTCAAGCAGACTCCACACTGAGCACAAAGCCCGATGTGGGGCTCCATCTCACAACCCTGAGATCATGACATGAGCCAAAATCGAAGAGTCGGTCCCTCAACCAACTGAACCGCCCAGAAGCCCCAAGAGAACTTCTGATCATTTAAATTTGACCTTGGAACCATCTGTGAAGAGGTGATCTGCCAAGTGAGTGAAGGACATAGACAAGACTGTGGGGAGAAGGTTCACAAGCTGCTTTAGAAAGTGTTTCAAAACTTTGAAGCCGATGGATGAGGCCCACTGGGGAGCAGGGGGGTGATGAGAAGCGGTATGGCACCCCAGGGGTAGGACCTGGACCCTGACAAAAATCCCAGTGCCGCGGCTGCCAAGAGGCTCTGGTTTCATGGGCCTGGGATAGGGCTTGGGCATCCGGATTTTAAAAACCTCCCAAGGTGATTTCAAGGTGGTTGGTTTGGAAGTCAGGACAGCTGGGGTCACTGGGGGACGCTGAGGCCAGCTGGTGTCCTTGCTGGTGTCCCCTAGATTTCCCTATATGGAGACAGAACTACGTACACAGTGACCTGTTCTATGTCATCCAGGACCCTGATAGTCATCCCTGGCTAGCAGAAGTGGGCAGCAAGGAGGCAAGGGTGTCTCTCCTTCCTCCCCGACAGACCCAGGGGAGCCCTTGCTGCTCTCCCCTCCAGTCGTCTGACGCTAGCTTCCCTTCCCTGTTGTAGCTCAGGGCCGCCTCCACCAAAGCCCGAGATGTCCTCAGGGTTCCAGTCTTCAAGGGCCCTACCCGCGCGCGTGGGGAAGGGGGAGATGGAACTTCCGGGCTTTGGCCTACTTTCCCAGCTTGCTCGGGCTCCGCGGCTGCCCAGGGGCCTGGGGAGCTTGTGATCCCAGGCAGGGAGAGCCTTTGGTCTGTGCCCCAGTTTCTCCAGCTTGTGGGTTTTGGCTGCCCTCCCGTGGCCTGGAAAACCGAAGCCAATGACCCCCTCTTGGGTGGGGGGGGGGCAGGTTTGGTTGTCATGGAGACGTTTTGCCTCTCAGCCAGCTGAGCCCCATTTCTGCCCCTGCCGCATCTGCCCAGGCTGGCCCTGCTGGGCAGAGTTTCCTGCTCAGAGGTGGTCCCAGCCAGGGAAACAGGGCAGGCCACACAGCACTGGAGAGAGCCCAGCTTTGCACCGATGGTCACAGTCGTGGCGAGCCCAAGATGCTGAGGGCTCAACCTGCCAGGCTTCACGAGCTACCCTTTCCATCCGGGGAGATGGGTGCCCTTGGAGGGCCTGTGGCCACAGGCCCAGGCGAGCCACCACTGTGGACATCCGGGGGACACTGTCTCTGAGCATGTTTAATAATCCCATAGGGATGTCCTGCCAATGATTTCTCAGGTGAGAGGCAGACCTCCTGGTGGTTAGAATGGGTGTGTGGGAAAACGGAGGGTGGGGTTTGCCCACCTCTGAGCGTGTGGCAGAGGGCAGTGAAGGTGATCGGAGGTGGGGTCTTTTCCACAGACATGTCGGTGCCCTTGACCTGGTGAGGCCCTAGCCTGCTCACCTGTCTGCCTGGTCCAGTGTTACCTGTGGGCCGGCTGGCCAGGCCGGACTCAACACACCCACCCTCTTCTGCCATGAGCCTGGGCTGACCTCCCAGGTGGGAGGAACGAGGTGGACTGCTGGGTGGGACCCAGGGGTCCCCCTCCAGGGCCCAGAGTGGAGGAGTGGATGTTGGATTGAACCCCCGGTACAGGGTGTGGGAACACTTTGTAGTGAGTTATGTTGGAGAAATGGCTCCAGCATTTATTAGCTGTGTAATACTGGGCAAGTTGCTTGACTGCTCTGAGCCTCACTTTCCTCCTCCAAAAATTGAGCTCACTTCGTGGATAATGAGGATGGCGAGAGATGGTGCAGCAAAGGGATGGATGCTATCAAGAGCTCAGAAATGTTGGTTCTGAAAATTATTAATACTCCTGCCTTGGTGGGTGCACACGGTGGCGCGGGCCCCAAGGGTCCAGTGGGGAAGGGGGCCGAGACCCCAGACCTGGCTCCGACATCCATGGTGAGGAGTGCACTGGCTGTGGCCATGGCAGGAGGGGGGTTTGTTTGTACAGACAGAATTCCTCAGATCTGTCAGTGGGATCCAAGCTGGAAAGAGTTGGTGGGCCTGTGTGAGCATCCGTGGGAGGTGGTTTAGAACATTGGCGAATCTGGCTCTGACTTTGGGTCAGCCAGAAATGGCCACAGCGATGCCGTGTTATAAACCAGCCCAGGACTCAGTGGCTCACAGTTGTAAGCGCTTACACTCGTGCTTGTGGACCTGTGGATCCACTGTGGGCCCCGGAACCCTGCTGGGCTCTGCCGGGCACCTCTGCTCGGTGAGGCAGGTGGGGCTTAGCTCTGCCCCGTGAGTTCATTCTGGGACTCGGGGCTGATGGGCCCGCAGCTCCTTGGGGGAAGCGCTCCTTACGGCAGTGGGAGACCTGGGAGAAGGCTGGCACACGGGCCTGCAAAGGGGCCATGAGGGCTGAGTCCCAATAACAAGCATTCCCAAGGGGATGGGAGGAATTTTTCTAGGATGCTCCCAGCCCGTTTCTGGTTTACCACCCCCCACTCTGAGGGCAGTTCCTTGCCTTTATTTACCCCTCCAGCCCCCGCCCCTGTGGCAGAGCTCAGTGCAAATGGTGTGCGGGTATCCACGGGCCCTTGGCGTCCACTGACTACAACCACTGTACTCACTCCTTAGGGCCCCCGGTGCACCCCCACACCCAGCCTCCCACATTTCTACAGCACCTTCCTTTTCTCAAGAGCACTGGGACGACTGGACTGCGTCCCCGTTGCTCATTCAACATATGACCGCAGTTGCAGACCTACGAGCAGGACTGGCTGCTTGACTCTGGCTGCCTGAGTGAGTCTCTGTCCCAGCTGGTGCCATGTGGTTGGAGCCTTCCAGACGCATTACTGTCCCTCTGGCCTGGGGGTGGGGGACCATGTCTCATCCATGTTTCTCATATCCCAGGCCAACGGTTGGCCCCAGGAAGGGATGCAGGCTGGAACCAAGCTGCGGCCTTCCTGCAACATTGCGGCCGCCTCCAAGGCAAGTCCCAGGTCCACGGCAGCCTCACCAGCCTGCCCGGAAAACCTCCATTTCATAACCTGTGTGATCCCCCCCTTGAGGTGGGGGGCAGCCAGCTCCCTCATTCCCCCTCCCCCTCCCCAGACCTCAGTATTCTCTGCCTGGAAAGCTGGAAGTTGGCTTTTTTTTTTTTTTTTTAAACTTCTGCTGACAGCTTGAGAATCTTGTGATTTATACAATTAATATGAGAAGCAACATCATTATTCTGTTAATATATTATTCATTTCACTAGTGATCTATTCTCTCCACACCCAGCTCCGAGAGTCAATTTTCCCTCCCCGCTATTTTAATAGAGCTGCATTTTAAATGGTGAGAACAGTACATTAAACATGTATAAGATGTAATCTCATTTAGAATGTCCTCTTCCAGGGAATCTACCTCGTAAGCATGAAGACAACAATGCTGCCTGGTCT
>PISX010000340.1:185641-294317 GCA_004024625.1 Mellivora capensis | reverse complement strand
GCTTCGCCCAGCCCTCTGCAGAGAGCGACCCATAACCAGTCCTGGCTCGCAGAGTGTGATCCACGGAGCAGCAGGCAACCGGGGACCTCAAATGAAAGTTGTAGAATGAGGCAGGATGGGAGCCCATCTCAGTCCAGGCTCCTCCAATAACAGACCCGGTGACCAGGAGTCAAATGCCCGTTCATTGGGAAGTGTCCAGGGGGCATTTGTGAGGTAGCCAATGAAAGGGGAAGTATCAAGCGAGCTCACACCACAGGAAACAAGCTGGAAGCTTCTGGAAAGTCTTGGGAGACAGTGTGGAGCACACGCTTTGGGGTTACCCACCCTGCTGGGGGCTGGCAGGGAACTGATGCACCACCGATGCCCTCAGCAGTCACTGGTTGGGGACTGGCCCTGGAGACTTTTGGCCAGCTGCGTGTCCAAGAGAAAGTCCTCGGGCCACCAGACATGGAGGCTGGCAGCTGGAAGCCCAGTGGCCAGAGGGGATGCGGGTGCTGCATCTGCCCCCGAACCTCGCAGGAAGTCTTGTCTGCAGGCAGGAGAAGTGTGTGCTCACAGAGCTGGGACTTCAGGAGACAGGAGCTGGGGGGCACATGTCCGGTCCTGTCCTGTGTCTTGGTGACCACAAAACGGTTCCCTGCAGAGAGGCTGGTCCAGCAAGCCGGCCGGGACGACGCACCCTTCCAACTCCCAGTGCCGGCTCCCACTGCCTCCGGTCTAGAAGCTGCCCTGGGCAAGGGTCCCGGGTGGCCAACAGGAGTGTGTCATCAATGAACAATCTGGGAAGGATTTCTTTGTCGTCTTCCCTCGAGTCTGCTTCCGAGACACAGGGTCCCCTCTGCACCCTGACACTTGCCAGTGTTGCGTCGCGTTCTGGGGGCTGCCTGCTCCTGAGAGACACTTCTCTGCTCCCCTTCCAGCAGGAGCAGCCTGGCTGCCTCGAGCACCCCACCTGTGAGTCACCCCTCCCCTGTGTGTCGCCCCCACTACAATGAGGACCTCAGGGCAAGGACTGGACGGAAGGAGATTCGGGGTCCAAGGGCCTGCCACAGAACGTCACACGGGCAAGTGAATGGTGGCCAACCCCCAACGCGCACCACCAATGTGCTGACCAGATCTGACATTCTCAGTGGGGCCACAGCACCCCCAAGGGGCTAAAATTAGCTTTGGGAGGAGGGTACAAAGACTTAGCTATCTTAGCTTATCTTAGCTATCAGGGTTGCTTGTCTCTATCACAAAGCTCAACGCTACCTGCTACCAGACAAAATCACATTCCCTTGTATTTAGTTTCATGGGGGCTGGGATGATTATTTAAAAAACGTCTAAAAAGGCTCCTCAGATAGGCGATAATGGAAAAAAAAAAAAAGGTGAGAAATGCTGGACTTGAGGGAGACTGTGGGATACCAGCTCACATCCATGCCCATTCATAGCTCCGCACGGATCACACTTACCTGACTGGAGGGAGAGAGGAGCTGGGGCTGGGGCCAGGATCTGCGGGACGAGGTGTCTGTTACAGAAAAGGAGGAAGGGGTTTTCAGACCCAGGCCCCCCGGCATGGGAATGGGTGGGTGTCTCAGCCCAGGAGCCCCCATGTTTGCAGATCTGAAGGGCCACAAGGAACCTGAGAGATGCCCCGTCCTGCCCCCTGATCTGTTCATTCCTGCCTAAGCCCGCAGCCTTGTGCCACAAGAGGGGGTGGATTCCACGTTGTTCCTCCTCCAGCTGGCTTTCCAGTGTCCCGAAGTTCTTGTTCCTGTTGCCAGAGGACCAGAGGTAATGACTGTCCTCAGGGAGACAGCACACGAGACCTGACTTCCTTTCCCAGCAATTGGAACGTTTCATCTAACTTTCTGTTGCCTGCGCTTGGGGGCAGAGTGGCCACCGTGCCATCCTCAGGAACAAAGTGCAGCTCTCCCTCTTTCAGGTTCCATGGCCTGTGGTGAGTCACCTCATTGGCCGTTGTCAGTAAAGGTGTGAGAGGAGAGTCACCCAGGGTGGGCAGGGAAGGGCAGCTCTCCCCTGCAGCTCACCTGTGGGCGTATGCCTCTACAGACGGTTAGGGCCCCCTTGGGCTGCGGTCTCCCTGCGTCTCTGCAGGGGCCAGACTCCGGACCATGGGGCTGAGGGGGTGCGGCAATGAGATTTGTGTGAGCTAGCCTGGGAACCCGGCAGCTGACTCACCAACACAATTTGGGGGCCCAGGGCAGATCTGGGGCTGGGGCTGTTTCCTGCCGGGGCCAGGCCATGCTGGGGACTCCCGTGTGGACCCAGCCTCCTCCGGAGCCGGCAGGCCTGCACCCCCTGACCACTGGACGGTGGGGAGCTGGAAGAGACCGGAGTGGACAGGGATGGGCTCGTCTCCTCTTCTTGCCTTCCTGGCCCCACCTGGACCCGCTGTGTGACCCTGGGCAAGTCCTCAAGCTTCCCTGCACCCCTGGAAATGAGCAGCTGTGCTGGGTGGCCTCCTCTGGCCGAACCGAGTGATCCAGAGGCAACCTGATTCTCCATCACTGCTGAACGGCTGCATCTGTGGGGCCCATCCCTGAGCTCTGGTCTCTGGGAGTTTGGCCTCTTGGGTTTGGTAAGTGGCAGATTTGGCTGCTGGGGAGAGACCCCTTGGTCTTTGTGGTCTGGGCTTGGCTGCCCTTATGCCGGCCCTAGGGCTATGCGGTTTCTCCACCTCCCCCACAGCTCTCTCCCCCTCCCTTCCTCTCTACCTGTCCCCCTCCCTGTCACCCCCACTCCGCCCTCTTAATGAGTCCCAAGGAGATGCTATGTGCTGGGGTTGCATTTCTCGTTGGCAGACGAGAGGCCCTGAGAGCCCCTGGCAAGTGTGGCTCCGCTAAGCGCAGCCCTGACTCATGGTTTCCATGGCAATGGCACTCTGGGTAACAGCCTTGGCTTGTTGCCAGGGCAGATGACAATCGTGACAGCCCATCAGCCCTCGTCCAGCTGTGCTTGCAGCCAGAGGGGACAGGATGCTGGGGGCGGCTCTCCTGCCCCTCTCTCTGCCCAGCCAGGGTTCAGCCTGGAGCACTGAGCTCTGGAAGGAAGGCCACTCCTCTGGCCTGGACAACCTCAGCAGTGATGCGAGGGCTTAGAAGGAGCCCCAGATGGGGACAGGACAGAGGAGCAGGCTTATTGTCCCGACACAGCCCAGTGTCCCTGTAGCACCCAAGTTTGCAGTCTCTTGGGGTCCTGCTGCTTCTGACAATTCCACAATTCTTTGTTCCAAATATGAAGAAAGGAAGCAGAGGAGGCTGGAAAAGAGAGCCTCTCCAAAGAGCCTCCTACCCCAGTGCCTTGCTCACGGTGCTTCTTAGGGTCATCTCCCACTGACATTTCACAAGTGGTTTTCTGCAGATTTTAGCCCCGAGGGAGGTGGAGGGTGAATCATACAATTTCATTTCTCCACTGCCAATTAACAGACCGCCCCAAACAGCCAGCCTATTATTGATGATATCGCCAGCCCATTATGCTGGGCTGGCTGGGCTCAGCAGGCCAGTTCTTCTGATTCCACTGCAAACCTCCAGAGAGTGGCTGGGCTGCTGTCATCTGTGGGCTTGACTGGACCCTGAGACAGCTGGGTTTCTCTCTGTTCCACGCAGTCCAAGAGTGCCTCTCGGGTCGTCTTCCTGGAGGGGACCTGGATTTTGGAGATGGGGCACAGAACTCCCCAAGGTGCAGGATCCAGTAGGAAGCAGTTGAAGTTGGCAGCCCTCTGACAAGCCAGACCTGGAACTGGCACGTCTCTGCCACAGTGAAATCATGGGGTTGGCTCCAAGGGGGAAGGACCGCATGAGGGTGTGAATGCCAGGAGGCCGTGGTTCACCGGGGCCATCTTAGAAGCCTGCCCCATTGCCCCCACCCATGGATAGGAGAATGGGGTGCAAGTAGCTTATGTGATTTAAATCTTGGTTCAATGAGCAGTGTCCTTAGAAGAGACCCAGAGGCATGCGCTCGCACATAGGCTTGACAGAGTTCAAAAGCTAATATCCAGAGCAAGCTGGTTGTGCAATGGGGATGCAACTCCAGATTGCCCAGGTTCCCAACACAAGACTCTGCCATATCCTCAAGAACTTTGGGGCAGCCAGTGGCAGTATTTCCTGTAGTGTTCAGAGGAAAGGGCAAAGTTGGGGATGATGGGGTGGACTGTCACTGGATGTGCGGCTTTGGGTCTCCTTGGCCTTCCAGGCTCTCAGGGCTGTAGCTGTTGGCTCACAGAGAGTTCTGTCCACCGCTGCACCCTGTGACTCACTTGTACCATGGGACCTATCCCCCTACCCACTAAGGCCCCTGGAGTCCTGGAGGTCCTCAGATGCCCCTGTAAGGAAGCATCTGCTCTCTCCTTCTTCTCCTTCTTTGTTCCTCTCCTGCTCTCTTCTTCCTCTCCTTCTGCTGCTCGTGAAGCCACAGGAAGCTGCTACTGCCTTGGGTGGCCCTCATTCCATCGGCCTCCTGCAGGCCCTGGGGGCTCCAGCAAACCAAAAAACCCACAGTATGTCTCAGTGACTTCCCACACTGTAGAGGTCAACTTCTCTCTCATGCCTGAGCCTGACGTGGGCTGGATGGGTGCTCGGCTCCACACAGTCACGTGGAGGCCCCGGCTCCTTCCATGGAGTGGGTCCAATCTCCCCTGGAGCCCTGGGATCCAGGAAAGGAGGGAGGGTGGAGGAGGATTTGATGGGCCGGACTCGCAGTCTGGGAAGTGTAGTTCAGCTGTGTGTCCAAGAGGCACATGCTAGAGCGTCTCTGCTCTGATGCACACAGATTTCTGCATGCCAAAGCAGAGATGTGGACAGACCTGGAGAAGAGGGCCAAAGGGTGAGTCCCAGAGAGAGCTGGAGGGGAGAAGCCATCCCTGCAGGAGACATAAGACCTTGCCCTCTGTCACCACAGGCCCTTGGCCTGGGAGCCTGTGGCTGATGCTCAGAGCAAGCTGAATTTGCACACCAGGCTTCCCTTCCAGGCTTGGCAAGGCCTAGCCTGCTGCCCTGTGGGACTCACACACTGGGCTTGGTGGCTCTGGGAGGCAAACCTAGACCCCAGACCAGATGCTGCCATTTCCAAGCCCTGGACAAGCCTGCCTGTCCACTTCCTTCCCCGCAGCCCAAACAGGTCTCACCAGCCTGGTCCATACAACAAAGTCCCTGGAGTTCCCCGCTGGGCTCGAGCCTGACCCTGGACTCCAGCACAGGAATGGAGTTCACTCCACCACCTCCCTGGAATCAGTTGGCATTCAGTCCTGGATATGAGCCCCGGTCTGTTTGTGCAGCATGAGGGCTGGAAATGAACATTCCTCCCCAAATAATAACATCAACAGCAACCTAATTCAAACCGAGCCTGTACGTGCTGAGAGCTTTCAGCACCTCCCTAAGAGGGCTGGAAACTGGGCCAACACTTGTGGGTAGAGCCAAGCCTCTCGGGGGTTGGGCAGGTCACAGCTGGCCAGGAACAGGGGGCGCAGATGTGCAGGACAGTGGAGGGACCGCGCCCACCGTTCAGGCCCTCGGGAGCTGCTGCTGGCGTCCGCTATCTAGACAGCGCCGCTCTGGGGTGCTGGTGGGTGTGCTGCATGGTAGCCTGCTTCTGGGGCTGGACCAACTCCTGGGCTTTTGGGCCAGCAGCATCCGTTGAGCCCAGGGCTAAGAATCTGCCCAGGGGACCTGTCACACTCACGGTGGATGGGGGCACTCCTCAGCTCCTGTCATCCACCTTGCTCAGGGTGTCCCTTGTGTTCTGGACTTCAGGGACTGCACGATGAGGCAGCGGGGGGTGATTAGTACACGTTCAAATCCTTGCCCCACCTCTTCTCTGTTGTGTGACCCTGAGCCAGTCTCCCAACCACTATGAACCTTGATTTTTTCATCCATAAAGTGGGGACAGTAGCAGTTACCTTGAAAGATGGTCTTGAGGGATTAGAAATCCCAGGTGAAGCATCAGTGCCTAGAACACTCCAGAGAGGATGGCTACTGTTGCCATGGCAATTGAAGATGCTTCGGGGACAGAGATGGCTCCCAGACCTGGTCCCCGCCATGCTCCCCTCCCCCACCTCCTGCCTGGCCCTGCCCAGCTGGATCCCAAGAAATGAAAGGAATGGGACCTGCCTCCTCCAGATTATTTTCAGAAGATCTTTCTGGATACCATATTCGCCTTTCCTGGGTCTCATCAGCAAAGTGAGTTCTGGGGGCCACCCCAGGCTCAGAAGCATTGGGATGGTATATCTCAATCATCAAGGAGCCTTTAAATGAAGACGGGAGCAGGCCCTGCCACAAGGCCCCCCAAAGCTGGCTCTTGGGGGGCGGTGTGGGGCACTTCTAATTCGATAAGCTCTCCAGATCACTCGGAACCACTGGCCAGGTGACAGCACAGGGGTCTGCTACACTGGCTGAAATGTTCCACCCCTTTAGGACACGCTCATCCCTCAAACAGAACAGCAGACTGTCGCTGTCCTGGGACAGCTCTTAAGGACCATCCCACCCTCACTGTGCAGAGAAAACTGAGGACCAGGGACAGGGAAGGACAGGCTTGAGCCACAGTTCATGGTCTTAAAAAGGCTCCATGGACACAGAGCTGCCTGTCCCTCCCTCATGGTCCTCAGTCCAGACCCAGTGCCCCCTGCCCTGGCCCCCTGTCCCTACATGTGCACTGACGGGTCTGCATACTGCTCACACCCTCCGCCAGCCTCTGACCCAGCTGGACACAAAGAACAGAGGCAGCAATGTGGCCTTCTTTTGTGGCATTGGCCTTGATGCCTCCCTAGAGCACTTAGCTCGAAAGATAGTCTCCACGACAGGTACCCCCGGGCTCTCTCGGCCTGGTGGTTACTGAGACAGACCGGGATTTTTCTTGCAGACCCCAGAGTGGGCTGCCTCAGCATGAGGACACTGCGACCACAGGTTCTGGGTTTGCTCAGACACGAAGAGGGTGCTCACTCTGGAGAGAGCAAAGCCCCTTAACCACTAGCGAGTTGATTTCTTCATTTTTTTTGGTGGCAAAATACAGACAAAATTTGCTGTTATGACCATTTTGGGGGGTGCAGTTCAGTGGCACTCAGCATGCTCACACTGTTGTGCTACTACCACCACCGTCCATCTCCAGAAGCTTTTCATCTTCCCCAAAATGAAAGTCTGCGCCCATGACCCACGGACGGACTCCCGTTGCCTGTCTCCCCCAGTCCTGAGCAGCCACCATTCTCCTTTCTGCCTGCATCTGACAACTCCTGGGACCCAGACGACTGCAATCATGCAAGCTTTGTCTTTCTGAGACTGGCTCATCCCCCCAGCCTCGTGCCCTTGAGGTTCATCCCTGGTAGAGCACGTGTTGGCATTTCCTTCCTTTTAAAGGCAGAATAACCTTCCATTATGTGGACAGGCCACAGTTCGTTTATCCATTGGTCTGCTGGACATCTGAGTTGCTTCCTCTTTTTGGTTCCTGTGAATAACAGTGCTAGGAGCAAATATTTCTTCAAGTTCTCACTTTTAGTCCTTTTGGGTACATTTCTAGAGGTGAAGTGGTGAGACGCACATTGATTCCATGTTTACCTCTCAAAGGGAGCGCCATTCTGTTCTCTGCGGCGGCAGAACCACTGCGGGGGACATTACAGCGGATGGCAAGGGGCAGATTCAGAGGTAGGGAGTACGGGCATCATACGGAGGTGTTGGGGAGCTAATGGCACCCAGACTTCATCCCCCCCCTCCACCTTCTCCCAAGCAGTAGCTTCAGCGTGCAGCCATCTCTAGAGCCATCTCTAGGGCTCCCTCCATCCCACGGGAGGCCTCTCAGGGCTGGCCGACCTCCTGAGAGATGGAGATGGTCCAAGAGCTCCCCTGAGTGCTGAGGGCCAGCCAGGTGCTGGCCTGGAGGCCTCTCCCATCAGCCTGGGACCCCTCCCTGGCATGGCTGCACCGCCTTCTGGCAGGTGTCTACAGGAGTTCAGGAGCCTCTGGCTTTCCAAACACAGGAGCCCTCTCTTCACTCGTGTACCCTCCAGCCAACCACCCACACACACGGGCACCATCCTCCTGAACTCAAGCAAATGGTGCCTCTTCTCCCTCCCGAGAATCCTCTTTATCTCAGGCACCCCCAAGGACCTCCTGAAGCCCGGCTTTTCTTTCCCAGAAATCACGACTTGAGTCTGGCCCAATCGCAGAGACTCCATTCTCCGCTCACCCAGACACACCTGGTTAAGTGCTGCTTTGCCACGATTAACTGCCTGGTTCTGCGAACTCATTCTGCTATTCACACAAGTCCTTCCCACTCTCTGGCCTCAGTTTCCCTACTTGTAAGGTGAAGAGGGAAACTCCAGTTCTCTGTAATGTATCCTAGCTCTTTCTCTTTGACTAAATGACTTGACTTTTAATGATTATTATGTTTAGGATGATTTCATTTTTTTCAAGGTGAACTTGCACAATGGCATGACTCACCCAGCTTTCTACGGGCTGGCACAGTGTGACCTGCCCAATGACTCAGGGTCACTCATAATGGTAACGTTTCTGATGGGATGGTCCTGGTCTTCTCTGGGTGCAGTAGCTCCAAAGGCTGGTAGAGCTACGAGACAGAGGATAGTGGCATGAAGGAAAAAGAAAAGAACCAATGTCAGGAAATTACTGTGTGCCAAATTCTGCACCCCCCCCATCAGTGGTCTTTTGCTTCGTAACAAATTACCCCAAAAGTAGTAGTTTGAGACAACACATGTCTATTATCTCATATTTTTCGGTGGGTCAGGGATCTGAGCACAGCCTAGCTGGGATGTTGAGCTCACAGCCTCTCAATGTGAGCAAGGTGTGGGCCAGGGCTGTGGTCCCATCCACATATTCAACTGGGGTGGGTTCACTTTCACATTTAGTCACTAGGCTGTTGGTAGGATTCCGTTCTTTGAGGGTCTCAGTTCCTTCCTGGCTGTTGACCAGAAGCTGCCCTCTCTTCTGTGCCATGTGGTCCCTCCAAAAGACAGTTTACAAGATGGCAGCTTAATTCCCTTGGAGCAAGGGAGGGACAAAAGTTGACAAGCAAGGTGGAAGTCACAGTCTTTTTGTATCCTAATCTTGGGAGTGACAGCTCATAACTTTTGCCATATTCTTTTTTTTTTTTTTTAAAGAAGTGAGTCACCAGGTCCAGCCCACATGCAAGTAGAGGGGATTTCACAAGGGTGTAGCCTCATAGGCTACACACCACTCTCCCCATCACGTAGGATTTATTTTATTTTTTAAGATTGTGTTTACTTATTTGACAGACAGAGATCACAAGTAGGCAGAGAGGCAGGCAGAGAGATGGGGAAGCAGACTCCCCGCTGAGTAGAGAGTCCGATGCGGGCCTCTATCTCAGGACCCTGGGATCATGAGCCGAAGGCAGAGGCTTTAACCCACTGAGCCACCCAGATGCCCTCCTGTAGAATTTATTATCTTGAGATAAGGCTCCAGGCTATGCGCCGATGCATCCCAGTCCTGCAGGATGTGAACCCAGGCTTGCTGGTTTCAAGGCCCATGCTCTTCTATTTACTTCTACTGATCCCCCTTTCACACTCAGCCATGACTGGGGGACTTCGACCTTCACAGGGCTCTTGTCCCCTCTGACCTCTCTGACCATCCCACACTTGCTACATCAGAATCTTCACGGCATATGTAACACTGAATGTACACTGGCCCGAGGTGGGAACCAGTGCAGTAGTCTGGCCCCTTGAATCTTCATGCCACATAGCGCGTGTCGTGCAGGGGGCAGCCTGGCTGAGCCCCTCCAACTCTGCCATGGGCATGCTCTTGATCCACACATGGGCAGGACAGATTCACATGTGCTGGGGGCCAACGGAAGAGCCCTGTGGCCAATGACATTTGGGAGCTGGAGGAGAGCCTGCTGACTTCTGTCTACTTTCTCTGACTACTCTAGAAACCTCATGTAAGTGGAGTCGTACAGAATTTGCCTGAGATCCAGGCTTGCACGAGGCTCTGAACGGACTACTAGCTTATTTCACTTAGCATAATGTCCTCAAAGTTCATCTATATTGTGGCATGTGACAGGATTACCTTCCTTTTTAAGGCCGAATAATATTCCATTGTGGGGATGGACCACATTTTGTTTACCCACTCATCTGCTGATGGGCATGTAGGTTGCTTCCACCTTTTGGCTCTTGTGAATAATGTTGCTAGGAACATGGGTATGCAAACATCTCTCTGAGACCCTGCTTTCAAGTGTTTTGGGTAAATACCCAGAAGTGGAATTACTGGATCATATGGCAGTTCTATTTTTAATTTTTTGAGCAACTCATCCACTTCTTCCATGCGTTGCCATTTATGAATTTGCAGGGGAACCAGGTGCATGCGGGAAGAGTCTAGCATTTCCTTCAAAAGGCGTTGGCAGCATGGCTCGGGGCCGTGGAGGTGGGCGAGGCCCATCTGCCTTCTCACTCAGGCTTTGCTGGTGAAAGCTGACACTTTGATCTCATCAAATTTCCAAGGGAAAGAAGAAAAGGAGCTCTTTGATGGGTAGGCAACATGACACAAAGCCTCCTCTGGAAATAGCTCATGATTTGGGGAAGGAGAGAGTTGGGAGGGGGGTTGCCTTTCCTCCATTCTTGTACAATCCAGGTCCTGAAGCCTCACCCCAAATGCTGGTTTGTGGCTTTTGAGATCCACCAGGCAGGATGGGAAGAAGTAGCAATTCCGTTATTCAAAGTGTGGCTTAGTGGGGGCAAGAACACAGTTCTGTGCATAATGAACACAAGTGGTGATGGCCGGGGCATCGCCACTGTTAATGCATCGAGTCAAATTGTCTGGACTCAAAATAACTGTTTTCATAGACACAGGCCTCTGGGGCAGCGGGGGGTGGGGTGGGGTGTGTGGCCCTGCAATCCAATTTTTAAATGTTTAGAAAAAGGTCTTAGTTGGGGCGCCTGGGTTAAGCCTCTGCCTTCGGCTCGGGTCATGATCTCAGGGTCCTGGGATCGAGCCCCGCATCGGGCTCTCTGCTCAGCAGGGAGCCTGCTTCCTCCTCTCTCTCTCTGCCTGCCTCTCTGCCTACTTGTGATCTCTCTCTGTCAAATAAATAAAAATATTTAAAAAAAAAAGAAAAGAAAAAGGTCTTAGTTGTGTTTTGGGGCAGAAAATTATAACCAAATTGCTCACAGTTTTGGAAAATATCTTCCAATCGATACACCGCATTAAGTTTCAGGGAAGACAAGGACAATCATGTATGATGGGAAGGAAGGCCAGTGAAGCCCAAGAAGATTCCACTTTGGACACAACCAGCATAGAAAAACCTGTCTTGGGTTTGGGCAGATTTAAAAACCTGTGAGGGAAGATGGGAGACCACCAGAAAAATGGCCAGGAGCTGCTCTGAAATCTTGCTTTGCAATCAATCTGGTGCACCAAGAAACCTCTCCCTTCTGATCCTTCTCAGGGTGCTGGGTCCTGAAGGGAGCCCAGGAGTCTGCTTCCTGCTTTTGGGGCAGTGCCCCTCCTGGGAAAACAGTCCTCTGGGAAGAAATCTTGCCAACAGGTGCAGGTCAGAAAAAGAAAGTCAGAGGGGCAAAATTGATTGCCTCCTTGCCCGGTGACTCGGAGGACGCCAACATGGGAGGAGCACAGATGCAGGGCAGTGACAGAGCGATCCCAACATGGGCTGGAGGTTCTACTAACATTCCATGATCCACACCAGCCATTGGCTGGAGCTGCGGGGCAGCGGCCCTGGGATTCCCGCCTCAAGGCCCCATTAGCCCATCACTGGAAACTCTAGGGAGATCCAGGCTTGCACAAGGCTATAAACTGAATTACTTTCTCTCTGGAACAATCAACCATGAATCCCAGGATGACTTCTTGGTGGAGAGAAGGGCTGACTGGGAAAAGATACCAGAATTCTGCAGTGTTTCCTATACTCTGTCTCTGCTTACCTTCTCAGCTGTCCTAAATAAAGGAATCATACTCACTACTGCTTACCAAACACCTTCAACATGTCTGGGGGTCTCTGTGCAGCATTTCATTTGATATGGACTGAATTACGTAACCCCCAAATTCGTATGTCAAAGTCCTAACCTCAGGATCTCAGAATGTGACTGTATTTGAAGACAAGGTCTCTATCTATCTTCTATCTATCTACCTATCCAACCATCTATCTATCTATTTATTTGTTTTTCTGTCTAGTAGGCTCCTCACCCAGTGTGGCGCCCAGCACGGGGCTGAACTCACAACCCTGAGATCAAGACCTGAGCTGAGATCAAGAGTCAGATGCCCAACCGACTGAGTCACCCAGGAGCCCCAAAGACAGAGTCTTTAAAGAGGTGATTAAGTTAAAATGGAGTCATTAGGGTGGGCTCTGATCCATTATGATTGGTGTCCTTGTAAGAAGAGATTAGAATTCAGACACATGCACAGAGACCACATGAGGACACAGGGAGAAGACGGCCGTGTATAAGCCACAGAGAGAGGCCTCAGAAGGAACCAATTCTGCTGACACCTTGATCTTGGTCTTCCAGCCTCCAGGCTGTCCGAGAATATGCTTCAGTTGTTCAAGCCTCTCAGTCTGCGGTACTTTGTTAGAAGAACGAATACATCTTTTAACCACCAGAAGAGCCCAGGGAGGTGAGAGGAAGAGCTTTGGTGAGGTCAGACTCCTGCCCAAGATGGCCAGGCAGTGCGATGGGAGCCAGTGGGTGCTGCCTCCAACTTGCAGGCTCCAGCTGAGTCTGGTTTGTTTCCTGGGATTGTTCCAGGCTGGACAGGTGGCAGGTGGACTGGCTGGCGTCTCCCTCCACCTTGACCTGTGGCTGAAGTTGTGTCTCCTCCTGCTATGCCCCAAAGCACTGTCTGTGTCCTCAGTGACCTTTTGGGACAGATCACTGCCTTTGCTGCTTCCTGATTCATGAATCATAGGCAGCAAGAAGGACAGCAGGACAGCCAGGCCAGGGTTGAGCCCAAATACTGCTTAGGTCTGGGAAGCACCAGTCAGAGGGTCCCTGGAGAATCCTGGGCACTTGATGGCAGCCAGTGGCACGGCTCAAAGGCTAGGGGATGGGGCCAGAAAAGCCATGTCTCATCTCAGTGTGGGGGGATCTGCACCCACTGGAGGTGGTGGTGTGGGTAGAACCCAGATAGGGCCCATCTGAGGTCACTGCTGAACCCTGCTGAGAAAGGCCAGACCTCTAGATGCTTGCTGTGAAAATTCCAAGTGCTTTCAAGTCCTACCTTAAGAAGTCTCTACTGGTGGAATTTATAGTTCACATTCATTTCTGGACCCCTCAGGAGTCACCCCGATAGGCACCTGCAGCTTTTGCCAACATCCCATGAAAACTACCTCCCAGGAGCTCCAAATATTGTGTCTCCTTTCCAGAGACCCTAAAACCCCATCAGTAATCCGTGTCCCCATGCCTTTGAGAGAAGGCAGGGAACTCCTTTCTCTTCCTGGGTCACGTTATCTTATTATTTGTTTGCCTGATTGCTTTGCCCCTGATTCCTGGAGACAGCATCATTGTGTGCACACTGGATAGGTGATTTCTTTCCTGGGCCTGGATGCTGGGTGGTAAAGTTAAAGACTGTGACTTCCCCTTGGAGAAGAGAGAGCACATCCACTGTGCTGCCCCAAGAAGCCGGCATAACACATCAGGCACAATTTCCTCTGCGGAGTTTGGAATGGAACAGAATTGCTTACACATTTATATTTCAGTCAAGTGCAGGCTGTTCCTTCATCTGTAATATCATCTTCAAATAGAAAGGAGACTCTTGGACATCCCCCTCTTCTCTCTCTCTCTCTCTCTCTCTCTCTCACACACACACACACACACACAACCTCAACCCGGGGCCCACCAGCTACTTGTTATACGCATAACCTGACTTGAACAAAACTGACCTGACAATTAGCCTAAGCGGAAGATTTAATGGAGGGAAAGGTGACAGGTGACTGGAGGAGACTAGGTTGGAAATGCACAGAAGTCAGGGACCATTGTGACAGCCTGGGAGAGGGCCGGTCGTGACTCAGGCCCGAGATAAGGTGCTGTGCCACCCCCCGAGGCTGACGAGACCCCAGAGTCAGAGCCAGATGGATGAGCCTGGTGGTCTTCCTCTGCCCCTGCTGAGCTGGGGAGCAGCAGAGCTGGGGGGTCCAGTGCCTTGGCCGTCACGGAGGGAGGCAGGGGCAGGCAGGGGAGGTGTGATGCAGGACTGATAAAGAAATGGCAAATGCCAACACAGTATATGTCTGCCCAGAGCTGTAATGGAGGGTTCAGAATCTTGGCTCCATGGTGGATCCTGGATGTCTGGAAAACCCCTGAAATGGCATGCAATGGAGCAACAGGGGCACAAGAAAGAGCCTATGAAAGCGTGCAGCCTTGTGCCTCTATGGGAGGAGCGTACCCACGTGCCCCCATACTCCATTCCTCACACAGCAGCCAGAGGAGCCCTTGGAAAAGTCACAGAGCTCAGAGCATGCCCCACTCCACCATGAGACACCCCCAACTCTTCCCTTTCTCTTAGCTAAAATCCGTACTTTCCTCCACGGACAGCAAGGCTCCCGAGGATCCTGCCCCTTCTCAATTTCTCCGTACCCTTTGCCCTACACTCTTTGCCCCGTCTCGGGAAGGACAACCCTCCAGATACCTGGCGCCATGGGGCTTCCCAGGACTTGGGACTTTCAGTGCTAAAACTGGGACAGTCCCTGCAACCTGGGACAGCTGGTCACTCTAGCTTCCTTCTCTCCTGCCCTTGGCAGCCCTGCTCCCTCCTCATTAATGACCAGCCACCCTACCCACAACAACTTGGGTGCCCCTCATCGGTGCACCCACATGGCCTCATTCTTCCCGTCCTAACGCCCACCCTGCTGTACTGAAATTGCTTCTTTAATCATCTCTCTTCCTGCTGCCTTATTCACTGCAGCATCCCTGAACCAAGCAGATGATCTAAATTAGCTGAATAATGTGTGTGGTCGGGGCAGGAAGGAGCAGATGATTCCACGCAGAGCAACCCTCATGTCCCCTCTCTGCCTGGGACCTGCCTTAGAGGGGGTAGCTCTCTAGTTCTGGGGTTGGTCAGGAACATCTGATGGCCAGCAACAGAAGACAATTCTGAATACAGTAAGCCCCCCTCCTTATTAGGAGGCTTGAGGTAGCTCAGAGTTGAGGGGGAAGCAGGAAGAGGGTTCCCCACAGGAAAATCACCCAGCTGGTGGAGTATGGCAGGACTCACGTTTGACAACCTTGGGCTTCAAATTTCGGGGGTGGGGCATCGGGTCAGCATCTTGGCCAGAGCAGGTGGGGGCACTGTGACTGACACTCCCATGGTGCTAGTCCACTGTACACTTTTAAGCCATGAAAAATACCCCAAACCGGGGCACCTGGTTGGCCCAGTCAGTAGAGCATGGGACTCTTGATCTCAGGGTTGTGAGTTTGAGTCCCACATTGGGTATACAGCTTATTCAGAGAAAAATACTGAGTAATTGAGTAACTTACGCACCAGAAATGTATTGTCTCACAGTTCTGGAGGCTGAAGTCCAAGATCAAGGTGTCAGCAAGGCCATCTTCCCTCTTCATGCCCTGGGTGAGGCCCGTTGCAGGCCTCTCTCCCAGCTTCTGGTAGTTTCCTGCCTTATTGTAATATCACTCCAAGCTTCACGTGGTGGTCTCTCTGAGTGTGTGTGTGTGTGTGTGTGTGTCTCCATCTGAATCTCTCCCTTTTGCAGGAACACCATCACACTGGATAAAGGGCCCAGCTACTCCAGTATGACCTCACCAAAACTAATGACATCTGCCCTGACCCTATTTCCAAATAAGGTCGCATGTGCAAGTACTGGGGGTTAGGACTCCAACATACCAATCTGGGGAGGGGGAGACAATTCAACTTATAATACCCACCAAGACAGATTACGGGGAGCAAGGGGGCCCCTCATAACAAAGTGATGGTACCATTCCCTGAAGAAGGGAGAATGAATGCTGCGCTTGTACAAGAGATCCCCTAGCCGATCAGGTGATCAGATGGCGGAGGGCCATGGTGTCAATCAACACCTTTCTCCCATATCTTAGGGTGTAAGAACACAGTCAAGTTCACCCGGGGCACCCACTTAGCAGGCATTTACTGAGCACCTAGATTTCTGTCCAGCTCTGTTTAGGCACTTGGGCTATAGCAGTAAAGAAGCCAGCTGAAATCCCTGCCCTCATGGGGCTTTCACCCCCAAACCTCTGATGACCCCCTTCCAGAGGGAAGTGGGGTCTCACCTTTCCCACCGGGGTCTTTCCTGCTTGAGTTTCAGCGCTCAGAGATGAGATCCCTACAACACTTCTCCTGGTGGGACAATGGCCACCTGACGTGTCAGCCCCTACCCCCACCTCCTCCATCTGGTGTCCCCCCCCCCCCACCTCTTATCTTTCTTTGTCTCGGGAACTAAAACAGGAGGTGAGTTTATCAGACACAAATTGCTCAAGGACCTCATTCATTTTGTGCAGTAATTAAATAGAAGCTGTTTAGAAATATGATTATAGATGGGCCCATCAAAGCAAATTAAATCTTTGAAGAGTAATGGCCTAATTAGCTTCCAGATTCTGCCATTAAAAAAAAAAAAATCCAAATGCCCTATTGTCCCAAACCAGGAAATATTGGGGCCCAGCTGTGAAAGGCATCAAAGGTGGCTGTGGGTTCTGAGAGGATGAGGGGCCATGGGCATAGGCCTATTTATCAAGATTAACCTGGCTGGTCAGATTTCTGTTCCTTGTTATTTACTTGCTTCACAGGGTCGTGTCTTCGGTGGACATTTATGCACAAAGTATGCACTTGGGAGCTTCTGGGCTCAAGCTCCTGGCCGTCCCCGATCCCCGCCCCCCCCCCCCGCCACAACCTCTTCCCACTCCCACCTTGCTCTCCCAGCCCTGGACTCGGCCTCTTACCTTTCCTTCTTAATGCTGCCCCCACACATCTGTGCCGTTTCCTCAAGACCAAGCCCCATCTGACCCTCCTCACTTTCACAGGGTTCCCACTGACCTTGGAGAGAAGGCAGATGAGGTTCTGGAAAGTTCTGGGGTGTATCGGCACGTCTCAGGTCCTGTCCCTGTCTGAGCTTAGACTCTGCATAACGGATGCCCCACAGGCCTTGGGCTCCCCTCTGCCCTGTTACCTGAAGGTGGGGCGCCCCCTGCCAAGTAGAGAAAGGCCGCCTTCGGCCGTCACCCCCCAGCTTCCCCTCTCTTGAGGAGCAAGCACCCAGACTTTCCCACATGGAACTGCCACGTGGTCCAGGCCTGGCCAATCAGAACACTTGATCTCCCTGGCCAAAGTGATTGGTCAGAGGTGGGCATGTGACCACCCCACCCCCCAGCCAAGCCAATCAGAAACAGCATTCCATGCCGGCTTTTCCGCAGACTAGCTGTGCCGGAAGTTGGAGTGGCAAGCCTCCCTGAGGATGGCCAGCCCCAGGGAAAGTCAAATCCCAGGCCGGAGCCCTGGACCCGCCTGGCTCAGGAGGGAGGCCTCTCTGGACTTTGCGGTTACTACACGAGCCCTTCGTTTTTCACATCTACCGGTTTGAGTTGGAATGCTGGCAATTGAAAATGCTCTAGTTTGCAAGCTTCTGCCCGTCAGCACTCCCAACCCATCAGGCCCAGTTGCTAGCACACTGCCAGGCTCGTGGGCCTCCCCGGGGACCCCCATCTTTGTCCTCTCTCCCCCGGAGAGTGGCTGTTTGGAGCTTCAGCCCTGTAGGTTCCCTCACAAGCAGACAGGACTTCTTCCGCACCCTCAAGAATGGAGGCTATGACCCATGTTTAAATGTTATTAGGATAAACCCTTGTGGAAAAAAATGGGGAGGAAGTCAGGAAAAGTGTGTGTGTGGGGGGGCGGTCTGCCCACATGCAAGGTGGACCCGAGGGAAGGCAAGAGTGGGGGAGAGTATGTGGGGTGGAGCATAGATGTTATGTAATCTAAGGGAGGCTCGGCAAGCCTGCTGGGGAGGCGTGGAGCCCCCATCTTCCACCCTTTCACCCTCCATCACCAACTGGGAGCAGTGGGTCTCAGGGCACAGCCATTGGTGGGGGGCCCTGGGTCAGTCCTGCTCCCTGCAAGGAGAGGACTGCAAGGAGACTCTCAGACTGGGGGTCTCAGCCCTCCCTGCTCGGGATCCCCCAGGCTGCACCCTGAGGAGCAGGGCTGAGTGTCAGGGCTCTGACAGGGTCTCCTGACAGGGACCCTCTGTGGGCCAGGGGACAGCTCCGACTCCACCATGAGCTGTATCTGATGGCACTTGTCTGTTGCTAAAAAAGGACTTGGGAGCCCCACTTATTGTCTGTGCAGCCCCCACGTTGGGCATGACTTACTGAGCTCAGTGTCTTTGGCTGTAAGAGTCTCTCCAGGGTGTTTTGTGGATCGAAGTCACTCACTGATTTGTTCACTCTTCATTCACATGTTCTTTTGCTCATTCACTCACTTGCTGGGCACTACCTGTGGCCAACTGGAAATGTGGAAATTGGAGAGAATGAGTGGGTTTTGGGCACTGCCCATCATGGAGCCAGAGTCCAGTGGGAAGAGTGACAAAAACAAAGCAAAAAAATTAACAAAATGAATACCACTGTCATGATCAAGAGGGACTAGCTCTGTGTATGTGCATGGTAGGATGAGAAGGGGAGAGGGGAGGGATGCTGCCTGGGACAGGCTGGTCCTCTCTGAAGAGGTTAAGATTTATAGCTGACATTCGAAGGATCAAGAGCGAGCTCCAGAGGGTAAGGAGGGGGGATATGAACAAAGGAGTGGCTGATCCTCTCCTCTCAGGGCCTGGAGAGCTACAGTTGATGGGGTATAGGCCACAGAACTAAGAACCCTCCAGGGGTAGTGAGAAAGAGCTAGGCTGGGCCTGCCTACAGGGGAGATCTGGTCCAGAGCCCTTTGAGATGCAACCGGCGTGTCCCCTGTTAGCTAGCAGGTGGCAGAGGGAGAGGCGACAGCGCTGGCTCCAGCAAGACTCCAGCAAGAAGAGTCTCCAGCCTGGAGGCCCCGTGGGGTTCCTTTGACCAAAGCCTCGAGCTACCCACCTCCTTGTCAAGTCATCACAGATAAGAAGACACAACCACCCCTGATTTAATAAGAGCTTGGGGGAGGCAGAAATACTGCACTGAAGATGGTCATTGGTTGTGAGATACATGCAGATTTCAAGACCATTAAAATGTGGGAGGAAATGGAATCTTAGAATCGAGGAAATACAGAGATTGAAGTCCCCTCAGTGGTGGGGTAAAGTGTGGCCCTCCCCAAAGATATATCCACATTTTAACCCCCTATAACCTCGGAATATAACCTTATTTGGAAAATGGGTCTTTGTAAATGTTAATTAATTAAAGGATTTTGGGATGAGATCATCCTGGATCAACAGAGCGAGCCCTAAAGGCAATGACAGGTGTCCTTATAAGAAACAGAAGAGAAGACATAGGTCCATGGGGGGAAAGAGGCAGAGATTGAAATGATGCTCTTACCAGCCAAGGAACACCAAGGATTGCCAGCAACTTCTAGAAGCCAGGAGAGAGAGAGAGCCATGGAATGGATTCTCCCTCAGAGCTGCCAGAAAGAACCAATCCTGCTGATACCTTGACTTTGGCCTTCTAATCTTTAGAACTATGAGAGGATAAGTTTCTGTTTTTATAAGCGACCCAGCTTGTGACAAATTGTTACAGCAGCTACAGGAAACTCGTACCACCTCCGAGATGAGGAACAATTTCCCAGGATTTCCAGAGGCTTTCTAGGGCTCTGGGTGCATGGATGACACAGCCAAAGAGGGGGAGCTGGGTGCACATGTCCAGGCTCAGAAACCAGTAGGGAGGCCTATGTGCCCAAGGCCCTTGGGGTACTCTGCATGGCTCACTGCTCCCTTGAGGGCAGCATGGGCGAGAGTTGGGCTAGGAAATGACTGTCCCTGGAAATGTCTGGGGTTGCCAGCAGAGGCAGGAAGGCATCTCCAAGACCCCACTTCCCCACTTTCTTCATTCTAAGGCAAGACCAACAAACACACATGATGAAGTTAATACTGGACACTGCTGGGGTCCCACCATATGTCAGTGTGTACGTGCATGATCTCCTGTAAGCCTCCCCATAACCCAACAAGAGGATCCACTGTCACTGTCCCCATTCTATAGCTAAGGAAGTTGGCCACAGAGACATCAAGCAACTTGCCCAAGGTCACACGGCCCCTAGAAGCAGAGCCAGGAATAGGACCTCTGCTCCTATCTCCATGGCACTATCAGGGGTGTTAGGCCTGGAGCTGCCGCTAATGAATTTCGGGGCTGCTCCTGGAGACCTTCCTTCCCCTACCCTGGGCCTCAGTTGCTTCACCAGAAGGGAGATGCTGGAATCCAGGTTCTTAAGCAAAACGCGTGCCAAAACAATCGGTGAACTTCTGCAAAACCCACCCAGGCCTCACCCTGTGAGCAGGGATCCTAAGCGTGCATTTCATACAAGTTCCCTCGGTGACGCTCCCAGGGTGAGTCTTGAAAACCCCCAACCAGGAGAAACCTCTGATCCTCCCAACACCCCAAATTCTTCCCCATGAGGCAGCTAGAGCACAGAAGGTTTGATTTATTCGTGTTCATTACAGGTTAGCTCTGCAGAGCTGTGGGGAGGAGGGGCTGGCAGGCCAGGTTGCAAATGAAAGCCAAACACATTCTAAATTATGAAATGCACAAGAAACCCCGGAAACCAGGCTCTTTCATTCAGATCCGGAGGACTGGATGCCGTATCCTTGGTAACGTAGTTCGAGAAAAACAAGTCCTTCTCCTGCCAGCGTGGAGAGGCCCAGGCTTCCATCTTGGGGCAGGACGTGGGGTCTCGCTTCGGCCTCCTGCTCCCACCCTCCCTCTGGATCAACCTCACATGTGGCTGTTGATTAGTGGGGCTGGGAGGGAGGCCAAGCCAATGGCGCGATTCAAGAAACTTTCCGGACACAGCATGAAAAATGCAAACCTAAGAGTCATGTTGATCTCATTTCTGCAACTGTTGCAAACCAATTCCCATTCCCCAGTTTCCTTAATCTTTTTGATAAATAGGGCCTATAATTACGTCTCCTTTCGAGATGTCCAACAACAAAAACTCTAAGCCTGGGAGGTATAATAGTTGCTTTGTCATCGCATTATTCAAAGGCGACAAGGAACACGTTCAGGATAAATTTTGCTTTACATTTAATTTACTCTTTATTGATTTTCATCAGTGTGATTTAAGCAATTACCTCTGAGCTAATTCTTAGTTAAAAAGAAGTTAAAAGTTATACGACGTAGACATTAAGCTCTTGGAGCTTCGTGACGGACAGAGCTGTAGAGACTGGGTGCCCTCCTTGCCACATGTCTCCATTTCTACAAGTAATGATCCGATGAAATGGTACAGGTTGTGGGGGGCAGCCGCGATGGAAAGAGTGAGCCCACCGGCCACAAATACGGCAGGGACTGAGTTGGCCGTGGGGTGGCCCCCTTTACAGATGGGTGCCCTGAAACGCTAGAAGGTTATGTGTCCTGGAGTGGGGCGAGTGGAACTGGGGTCCTGTGCCTCCCCAGCAAACAAGACATGTCATCAGCGGTGTCTCCAGGTCAGCAATGAAGAAAGCAAACTGAACCCCTCGGTGTGCTTTCCCTTTGCCCCCATCCTGCGGAGACCCACCCACACTGTTGCAGATGTAATCTGCAGGACTCATGAGCCCCTGCTCACTGACAGACAGGTCTCCCTTGGTTCTGTCCCTTGCCAGGTGCTTTGGGGGTGGTCAGGAAGGCTCCAGGACCTACGGAGAAGGCCAATTTGATGCACAAAGAAGGAGGGAGGGGGGAAGGATATGAGAACTGATCAGATACAAAGAAAAGAAGAGCAGCCAAATGTGGGAAAGGCAAACTCAGGTGGTCCCCCTGGGGGACTCCTCGCTCCGAGCTCTGGTCTATAGGACACGCTACCCCCTTAGTGTGTGGGTTGTTGGGGCATGTCCAGGAGGCATGGGCTGCGGAATAATGTTTAGTAGAGGTGTGGCCCCAGGAGGGAACGGGGAGAAAGCCCGGATGTAAAATGTAAAGTACCAGTAACTCTAGCTGTGATTTATGGAGCTCTGTTAGGAAAGGCAGGCATTTGGTCCCCGCTTGGTCACATAAGTACAGACCCTGGCCTGGAACACTTCTTTCCCAGGACGTAGGGAGCCCACACAGCCTGTGCAGGCCTTATTGCCTCGCATGGGAGGACGTTTAGCTATTTCAGACACAGTGAGTGCTCCTTTGTTGCACTGAAGCATGTGGGCGGGCCAGTGGCCGTCAGGCATGCCTGCAGCGGTGCGCATTTTAGACCCCACTGTATGCAGGGACTCGGGACAGGTCAGGTCCCTTCCGCTGCAGCAGGAAGTGGGGTGCGTGCACGCACACGGCCCGAGTCGGCTGTGGGGCAGACCCACGGGGTCCTCTCCAACCTCTCCTGTAAGTCAATCCTGAACCACTTGAGCCCAGAATGTGTGTCCTCTGTTCTCTGCTGTTCTTATCTTGATCATGCGCCGGTCTCTTCCCTGGGAGGCACTTACTGCCTTTAACCTTGGCCGCACGTGTGTTCTACTCAGTCCTGCGGCATGGCATGGCCGCCCAGGGATGGGTGAGACAAGCACCTGCTCCAATTCTCACATGCACCCTGGCTGGAGGAAGCCCTTTTGTTCGTCGCACGAAGAAACTGAGGCTTGGGGAGGGATGTGGCTTGAGGTATCTTGAGAATCTCTTGAACCAGGTCAGCGTGGGGTGGCACGAAAGGCAGAAGGTGCGCTCCAGGTGGGGGGGGGGGTTCAGGCGTCAGCTCAGGCTCACAAGAGACCTGCAGGGAGAGAGCTGTCTCCGACATCTACACAATGTCACTTGGTGGCTGCAGGTTGGCAGGGAGGCGGTTTGACTCCTGTGTCGTTGGTTGTAAGTGGCCTTTAAGGAGGAGCCCAGAGGCGCTTGAAGGTGCTGACTTCGAGGCAGAAGGGGCTCTGTCTTAGTTTCCCCAGGGCTGCTGTCACAAAGTCACAAATCACCACAAACCAGGCGGTTTAAAACAATAGAAATGTGTTCTCTCACGGTTCTAGAGGTCAGAGTTGCAAAGTCAGGATGTTGGCATGTCCCCCTCCCTGCAGTCTCCAGGGGAAGCGCCCTCCTTGCCTCTCCCAGCTTCTGGTGGTTGCCTGCATCCCAGACCTATCTGGCTGATCACTGCTTCCCTCCTGTTGATCTCTGCCTATGTGTTGCGGGGCTGCCTGCTGTGGGTATTTTGCATGTGTGTCTTGTCCTGTTCTGATAAGGACACCAGTCATTGGATTGAGGGTCCACACGAATCTAGTGTGACCTCAACTTAACTCGATGACATCTGTAAGGACCCTATTTCCAGATAAGAATCACACAGCCTGAGGTTCCGGGTGGATGGGAATTTGGGGGGCACGCTATCCAACAGTCTCCAAGGTAAGAGAGCGTAGCTGGGGGCCAGGAAGGAAGGAGTGGTCTTAAGGGGACGGAGGGGAAGGGGGTCTCCTTTGAACCTCCGAGTTGGGGAGTAGGATTGGTCCTGCCCAAGAGCCGACCCTTCTGGCCGACCCCCACCCTGGCTGCCAGGAGGGAGAGGGAAAGGGGTGAAGAATGAAGGCGGATGGGCTGAGCAGATGTGCAGAAGGGATGCTGGGGACACGGGGCATATTTGACCCCGAGGGAATCCTGAAGCCAGCAATAATAATTGTTAGCAGTTTCTGAGTATTTCACATGGACCAGGCACAACTCTTCGCAGTTGTAAGTTTAAGTCATCGAATTCTGCTCTCTGCTCTTGGACACAGGTTCTGCCATCACTCCCATTGTACAGAAGAGGACACCGAGGCTCAGAGAAACGAACCTGCTCAAGGTCATGTAGCTAGTAAGTGGGAGAGTGGGATTTGAACCCAGAACCATGGCTGTCTGCCTCCCAAGCCTGTACTCATTCACATGGCCCAAGGCTGCCTCCATGTGGAAGATACAAAGGGGGCAGGTTGGATGGGGCCAAGGCAAGGGGGAGACCACCCTTCCAGCACCACCCTGAGATGGGGAATGGTGGGAGGGGGAGTGAGTTTGGGGTGTGTTGGGGAGGCAGTTAAAGAACACATCCATTTGGGACATGTTGAGGAGGAGGGGCCTTGGGACACCATGGGCAAGGCTTGGTGAGTGGCCAGACCCTTGAGGGAATCAGAAGTTGGGTTTGGACAATTCCCTGGGAGTTTACAGACCAAGAATCTGAATAAAGGAGGACATCCCCACCCCCCTGTGTGCCCAGCCTCACCACTCATACACGCACACTCTCTCTCTCAATAGTCAGGCCCTCGCTCCCACCTCTTTTCCTGCTTTCAGAAAGCTCCCTTGACAACCTGCCTCCCTCCGCTCGCGTGGACACAGCAGCAAACGAGGGCTATTTTAGGACCTGCTTCATCTTCACGTTGTTTTCTCCCCCCACTGGTTCTATTCGCATCGGGTTGTTTGGCACAAGGTTTTGAATTGTTGGTTTTTGCGCTAAATTCATTTCCCAGAAATGTCAAGCATCACCAAGGCCAAGAGTGGGACATGTGTTGTTCTCTGCCTTTTGTTCCGAGGCTTCTCTTTCCACGCACAAATGCGTTCTATCATCTGGCGGCACATGGGACCCGGTACCTTGAACTAAGCTGAGAGCTGCCGCCCCACCTCCCCCCAAGTCCCCCTGCAACTCCCCAAGGGCAGCCTCCTGGTTCAGCCTCCCTTTGACAGGATTGCTTAATATTTGATGAAGGGGAAGAGGAGGGGTAGTCTAGGTTCTCAAACCCTGAGGGTACTGTGGAGTGAGGGCACACAGCTCTGGGCAGACCCAGACAGATACCAGCCTGAATTCCCTATAAAAGCAGCCACGAGGGGTGCCTGGGTGGCTCAGGGGGTCAGGCCTCTGCCTTTGGCTCAGGTCATGATCTCAGGGTCCTGGGATTGAGCCCCGAGTAGGGCTCTCTGCTCAGTGGGGAGCCTGCTTCCCCCACCCCCCTCCGCCTGCTCTCTGCCTACTTGTGATCTCTCTCTCTCTCTCTGTCAAATGAATAAATAAAATCTTTAGAAAAAGATAAAATAAAAACAGCCACAAGTCTATGTGGTTTGGGAGCTAAAAGGGGACCCTCCTCCCCCAGCCCTCCTCCTAGGCTGTTCTGGGCAGACCTCTGAGCAGCATGGGCAATGTGAACTTTCCTCTCTGAGCCTCAGGACCCTGGTATCTGCCAACTCAGCACACACGCCTCCCCCCTGGGCATCTTCTTGATGCTAAATCCTGTGTACAGTTGTGAATATTATGGGGAGGCTCTGGAGGGTTGAAACTTTGATGATCACACCTACAACAGAGCGTCAAGGCTGTTGGCATTGGAAACATGAAATAACCTTTGTCCTTGTGGCAGTGGTGTTTTTATTTCTTGGTTTCACATTTTTTAAAAGATTTTATTTATTTATTTGACAGACAGAGATTACAAGTAGGCAAGAGAGGCAGGCAGAGAGAGAGGAGGAAGCAGGCTCTCCGAGGAGCAGAGAGCCCGACGCGGGGCTCGATCCCAGGACCCTGGGATCATGACCTGAGCCGAAAGCAGAGGCTTTAACCCACTGAGCCACCCAGGTGCCCCGGTTTCACATTTTTTAATAAGTGACTTGGTCTTCTTCTGAGCCTGAAGACGCAGCCCCAAATCTGTCACTTTGGGCTGTGGGCCTGGTGAACCTGGCAAGCAGCTGTGATTGAGGGTAGGGTAGGAAATGACCGGCAGGTGCCCCACTGGGATGGTATCAGCTCAACGGGGAGCACTTAGGGTGTTCATGAGAGTGGAGACCATGACTCAGTGTAAAATGATAGTGACAACAACAACAACAAAAACTCAATCATATACTTGCTATGTCTCCCCACACTGTTGTTGATGCTTTATATGTATTAACAATGAATCCCTTGGGCACCTGGGTGGCTCAGTCACTTTAGCATCTGCTTTCGGCTCAGGTCATGATCTCAGGGTCCTGGGATCGAGCCCTGCATCAGGCTCCCTACCCAGCAGGAAGCCTGCTTCTCCCTCTCCCTCTGCTCCTCCCCCTCTGCTCGCGTGTGCTCTCTCTCTCTCTCTTAAACAAACAAACAAACAAACATATAAATAAATAAATCTTTTAAAAAATTAATTCTTACAGTAGTCCTGCTGGTTACCAGCAATGCTTTTGTCCAGGTCAAGGTCATCTGCAAGTGTTAGGAGTTAAACTGTGTCCTTCCAAAAGGTGTTGAGGTCCTAAACTCTAGGACCTGTGATTGTGACCTTATTTGGAAATAGGCTCTTTGCCAATGATCAAGTTAGGATAAGGTCTTCAGGGTGGAAGGGCTCCAATCCAGTATGACTCGTATACTTATAACAAAGGGAAATTTGGGCTTCCAGCCTCCAGAACCGTGAGACAACAGATTTCTGTTAGGTTGCCTAGGTTCTGGTTCTTTGTTATGGCAGCCCTAGGAAACAAATAAAATAACACTTGTTTTATTAAGAAGTGTGTTTTGTTTTATTAAGAAGGTTTGTAATCAAGGAAGCTTGAGGGGATTATTAATAAAAACTTGGATTCACCTTTTTTTTTTTTTTAAAGTTCTCCTCTACATGGTTACATCATCAGTCTGATTCATTTATTTATGTTCTTATTCATTTGGGGACATCCCCCCGCCCCAACCCTGTAGAGTTAATTTTTGATGCTGAAGTGAAAACTGTATAAAAAAGGTGTAGTGAGAGGGGCGCCTGGGTGGCTCAGTGGGTTAAGCCTCTGCCTTCGGCTCAGGTCATGATCTCAGGGTCCTGGGATGGAGCCCCGCATCGGGATCTCTGCTCAGTGGGGAGCCTGCTTCCCCCCCTCTCTCTCTGCCTGCCTCTCTGCCTACTTGTGATTTCTCTCTCTGTCAAATAAATAGATAAAGCCTTTTTAAAAATTTTAAAAAGAAGGTGTAGTGAGAGAAGTACTCCAACCACCTCACCCCCTGGGGATAGCCAATCTCATTAATTTTGAGGTTACTGTGCAATGTTTCTGTTTGCAAAAATTAGCCAATATGTATGTATATGCATTTTCCCCCTTTCTTTCTAATACACAAAACAACCCCATAGTAAGTACTTTTTCATACCTTGCTTTTTCCACTTAACAATGTATCCCGGAAACCACTCCGTATCAGGATATAGAGATCTTTGTTTTTTTTTAAGCAAGTGCATAGTATCCATTATGTGAACGCACCACAGGCTCTTCAGCCACTCTCTGATGGGTGAGTGTTTATTACAGATAATGCTGCAGTAACTTGCCAGTGTATCTATGTAGTATCATTGGAAGTGTATCTTCAGGGTTGATTCCAGGAAGTGGGATTGCTGGGTTGGGGAAAAAACACATGATATTTTGTCAGCTAAGACCAATTTTCCCTCCATGGGAGGGTCGTACTCTTTTGTACTCCCACCAGGAATGTATGAAAGTCCCTGACTGGGGTGAGGGGAGATCCTAATGGGCAGATCTACATAGAGCCTCATTCTGTGATGTCTCGATGGCATCCCTCTGCCAACAGGAAAATCCATCAAAGGGAGGGATGGAAAGCAGACAGATGAACATGGATTTGTCTGCACGATGTTTTCTGCTTGTAAGAAGGCAGAGTGAGGGGCTCCAGAAAATGTGGGAGTCAAATAGGCCTCTGGTTCTTGCCCAAGAGATCCTTTTCCTTAGGGAGATACCCTGGGAAAACATCCTTCCCCAGACAACCCTGCCTGCCATCCCCTTGAGAGGGTAGGGTGGGGAGGGAGAGATCACAGGTCACCCTTATGAAAATAGCCATGAGGGTCCTCTGATGACTCCTGCTAAACCCCAGAATGGGTGGGGCGGTGGGGGGGGGCATCAAAATAGTTCACATCACCATGAATTTAAAGAAGGATGGTCAGTGTTCTAGATCTGGGTTTGGGTGGTGTTTGCCCTGGATGTATTTGTCAAAACCCACTGACCTATACACTTAAATTCTATGCTTTTCACCACATGCAGATTATGCCTCAATAAACGGAGCATTTAAAAAGTGGTGGTCAGAGTCAACCTCATTAAGGCAGTGAGGTTTCTAAAAAGGGACAGGAGATGGGGAAAGACGTGAAGCAGATGTCTGGGGGAAAGTCGAAGCAGGTAGAGGAAGCAGCTAGAATATAGGCTTTGAGCAAGAATCTCCCACAGGCATCTAGAAAGCCACCTGGAGCTACAAGGACTGATCTTACCCACTTTGGTTGATGGGGGGGTCAGCTTAGACCAGGAAGGACAAAAAGATGGGGCAGGGAACTCACGAACATCATGGAGGACAGGTGGATTCACCAGCCCATTAGACCTCATTGAGGTCTATTAGTCAGTTTCTACTACAATAACACTGCGTAATAAACTGTCTAAAAAAAATCCCAGTGACTTACAGCAAAAAGTGTTTATTTCCCTGTGCATGGGTCTGCAGTTCAGCTGGATCATGTCTGGACTCGGCTGGGCTCAGCCAGGCCTGGTTCCACACCGTGGGTTGGGTTCCCCATGCCTTCACTGCTCTGGAACACAGGCACGGCTCAAGCCTTTGCTCATATCACATCTGTTGAAAAATATCGCATGGCCAAGGCCAACGTGGATGAGAAGGAACATGTATGACAGCAGGAAGTTCTTCTACACATCACAGAGCAGAGAGACAGCTGCGTCATCCCATCACAGGGAGGGAAGAATTGGGAATGGTGATCCAATCTACTCCAGGATCTCTGATCGAGACAGAGACCTGTGACCTCTGAAGGCAGAGTAGAGCCAGTGGACCTTGGGGTCTAGCCACCTATGCTCTTAGATGACACTTGAATGAATGCCCAGAAGGAATGTCAGACACTTTGATATTGTCATTGGTATTAATGAGTGCCTGCACAGGTGGGGGTGGGGCTCTGCCACTTCAGAAACCTGGGCCCTACCTTTCCCTGCCTTCTGGGGCATGATCTGGGATCCTCCGAGAGACTTCCCCACATTTTTGGAGTTTGGAATAATTTCTGGACACGATGGGAAGAATCTTCCAGTATGTAATACTCTGATCTGACACAGTGGGGTGACTTTGAGGTTTTAACCCATATCTTTAGCCAAAGAAGCTTTCATTTCTAAGCTTTATTGGACTTTGTTGTGCTTTCTTTTTTTAAAAAAAATAATGACCCATCTACAACTTCTGAACAAACTATAATCAAAGTGACAAATACTGGTACACCGTACACAGACTGTCACTTTGGATTTACTGCCCCTCCAACTTTTTCTGGCGAGTATCACTAAATTTACGCTTTGGGCCTTAATCCATCACTCTATCTTTTAATGCAACATCTAATCTCACCACTTCTTTTCTTCCTTTAATACGGTTTCTCTTGAGGTGTATTTGCAGGACTGATTTTTATCATGTGTAATGTGGTTAAAACAACGCGTTGGTTATAAATCAGAGCCATTATTGGGATGCTTGAGAAGTCGTATTAAACACGATAAATTTAGTGCCTTTGATTCATTCTGGGAAATCTGACGGTTGGAAGAGTAACTGAAGTCCCTTTAAACTCCGGGGATGAGAGAATCATCCCTTCAAGGTGAAAATTGAATGCTTTCTCCAACCTCAAAACTTCCATTCCTTGAGACCAGGATTCGGGAGCTGATATCAAGCAGTGGGTTCGTAGAATCCCCCAGGAGCCAGATAAATCTTGGTTTGAATCCCAACTCAGTCACTCACATGCTGTGTGACCTTTGGCTAGTCACACAACTTCTCTGGGCCTCTTCCCCACTTTTAAGATGGAAATGGATTGCTGCCTCCAAGGTTGTGAGAGTTCATGAACAGGCCTGTGGGGGTAAACCGAGCACATAATAAGTGCTTAACACATGTGCGTTTACTGAGATGGTTCCTCAGCAATCAAGGCCTCTGGCCCTAGGACTTGGCCCTAGGATCTCCAATTTGGTAAATTGGAGGAAATAAAGCCGCATTGTACCTCAGTTGAGTGGAACTCTGCTGAGTCCATATCTGCAGCCCTCACTCCTCCCACAGGATGGAGGAGGGTCCATGTTCAGCTTTTTGCCCCAACTCAGAGCCTGATGCCGAGGATTGCAGGGCTCCCTGGTCCCTGTCCCTGCCTCTAGTGCCTTCCCAGGACTTCCTGGAGTCTCCAAGGACATTGGACTGCCATCCCCAGCTGCATCCAGAAGGAAACCCAGCCATCTCTACAGTGCTGTAAGAGCGAGGTTCGATGAGACCTGTCCCCCTGTCTCCACTTCAGACACCCCACCCAGTCTCCCCGTCTTACACGGAAGATGGGCTCCCACTTGGGTGTGAGGATGCTTGTGTGCAAGGTAGGCAGGTGCAACCAGCCTGGGGTCCTGATAGCCAGCTCCCAACAGCTTTGCATGGGACCCAACAAGATGAGGGCAGGGCTCCACAGCCACCCCCACACTCACAGCACCCCACAGCAGGCACATTTCAGGCCCAGGGCACAATATAGCCACAGTAAAACCTGGACAGAGGGTGTCCACCCCACACCTGCATATCTCTCTATCTTTCCCACCCCCTCACTCATTCACCTGTCACCCTTAAGTTTCCTACTCTGTGCCAGTTTATGGATCAGACCTGGGATGCTGCTACTCTGGGTACTGTTCTCCTTGCTGTGTGAGCACATGGAAGCATGCTGGAACTCAGGGCCTTTGCACTGACTGTTCCCTCTCTTGGATGCTCCTTTTCCCAGACTCCAAAACAGCAAGGAGTGTCCAGTCTAGGGCAGGGCCAGTCTGAGACAGGCATTTCCAGCCCAGTGGCGACAGGGCTGGGATCAGGGAAGGACGAGGGTCTGGGAGCCCAGATGGGGAGAGGGCTCTCTCTGGGGAGCAGGGGCAGGTTTGAACAGTCAGAGATGGGACCTGGGTGGAGAAGCGTCCTCCCCTCCTCTTCTTGTCCCACTCATATTCTCCTAGACCCTCCTCCATCTGTTTGCTCACACCAAATCCTTCGCAGGTAGGCCCACAGCTTCTCATTACCTTTCTGAAGCCCCTGGTCTTCGGCGTCCTGCTCAGGTCCCATCTTCCCTGAGAAGATGTCTTTAGCCCAGTCCAGCACCTTCCCTCTATCTTCTCTAACTGTGAAGTCATTAAGTGGCCTTGTGAATGGCCAGTTGGGTGATGGCCTCTCTCACAAACTCTCCCCTATAAACTGTGATCCCAGAGTCCCTGCTAAAGCCCTGTCCCAGGTGGGGAGAACGCTGAGGGGAAGGCTCGGGCGTGTTTCCTGCTGCTGGAAATGAGGCCACCTCAGCCTGCGAGCTCTATCGAGAATCCACGCAGCAGCTGAAATTAGGGGGATAAATGGTCCCCAGCATTGGTACCAGCAAAGACGCTTGGGGAACATAAAACTCACAAGAAATTAGTCACTCTAAATTGCTTTATTTAGTTTGAACTTAGAATAGTGCTTAAATTATTCAGCCAGAGAGGGGGAGGGAGGGGGCAGGAACGGGTTGCCAGGCCTTGCATCAACCTGAAGGAGTCACGGGCGGGAAAGTGGTGACATCTGTCTGGGGGTGGCCGTTGGTAGCTTGTGGGCCGCCTGGATTCCTTCTGAATTTGGTAAAAGCCCCCGGGATGTGAGCGGTGAAGGCACGACTTCGCATCAGGAATGCGCCCTTTCTTTTTACTCCAAGGTGTGGATGCAGGGAGGTGCGGGGACTGCTGCAGCTGAGACAGCTCTCCCCACCCACCCCCTGCTCCAGTGGCCCATCTGCCTGCTTCCATTTGCAACACGACCCTCCCTGGCTCTCGCCTCTCCTCCCAGCCTCTCGAAAACTCGCCCACGTCACTCCTTGGGATGCTCCCGAAGCTCCGTGGGCTCAGTCCGGTCCCCTGGGAGAACTTTGTTTCCCTGGCTTCCTGGACCACACATCCTGGCTTGCTTCTTGCCTCATAGGCAGGTTTCTTGGTCACTTCCCTGGCCCCAAGACTCAGATTTTGGACCTCTCCCTCTGACTACAATCCCTCTCCTGGTGAGCTTCAAACCCACCATTGGTCGAAGACCTCTGAGTGTATCCCTCTCACACTGCAGAGTCACATGCACAATTGCCTTTTTGACTTTTTCACTTGGATGCCTGAAACTTATCAGCCCCCCCCGCGTCCCACTGAGTTTCCAGTACCTCCCCACACTACCCCAAGCCCTGCCGAAGGATGTTTCTGCTCCATTCTCTCTGCTGCTCAGGTCCAATCGCTGGCCACTTCCTTTCCTTTCACATCCCCTGCCAAATGCATCCCTGGGTCCTCCTTCTGCAAAGTGGATCCAGAATTCACCCCACTCTGCTCCCTCCCTGGTCCCAGCCGCCCTCTTCAGTATCCTAGGTGGGCTCCATGAGTATTTCCTGATTCTGCTGCTGACCCAAAGTCTAATCTCAGCAGGTGGCTGGAGGGACAGCACAAGGTATGTCGTTGTATAGAATGTCAACACCTCCCTGTCACAGAGCGGCAGGACCCGCTTCCAATCGCTGTCCTTTTTCCCTAAGCCCCTTCTGCGACTGGTCTGCCTGCTACTGGAACACAAGAGGCATGCTTGACCCCAGAGCCTTTGCACTGGCTGTCCTCACTGGTGGACACCAGTCTCCCGGATACCTTTGGTTCATTTCTCCTTCAAATCTGTTCATCTGTTGCCTTCTGAAGGAGGCTCACTCTGGCTGGCCCACTTAAAACTCAACCCCGCTCCCAGGGTGCCTGAATGGCTCAGTTGCTTAAGCGTCCAACTCTTGATTTCAGCTTGGGTCATGATCTCAGGGTGGTGAGATCGAGCCTCTCCATGCTGATCATGGAGCCTGCTTGGGATTTTCTGCCTCTGCCCCCCCCCCCCAAAAACAAAAAACCCCAAAAACCTCCAGCCTCACTCCCATACTCCATACCCCTGCTACCTTCATCTGGCTCTTAACAGCATTTATTCTCCTCTAACACATCATGCAACTTACCTAACCATTGTTAGGTACTACTTATTGGTTATCCCTACTACAGAGGAAGCCCCAAGAAGCCCAGGGATTTTGTTTCTCTGTTCACTGCTGTATCCCTCATGCCTAGGACAGTGCCCGGCAGACAGTAGGTGCTCAATTAAGCACTCACTGGGTGAAAAAATAATGCCATGAAGTCTTGGCTAGACTTTAGGATAACCCACGGGGAGGCTTTGAGCCAGAGGCTGTAGAATTTACTTGGCTGCTTGACAGTTCCCTTGACAAGGGCCAAATCGGAGGACTCTGTTCGCCCCCTGCTTCCCCCGCCCCGCTGCCGCCACCCGGGCGGGTTTCGCTTAGTTAATGGGGCCGTGGGCCCCTCCCCATCCCAGCCGCCTGCCGCGACCACCCTGACCCCACGGTGGCCTCATCTGTCTAGGGAGCAAGTGCACTGGCGCACGCCAACGCGGGGTTGGTGAGGGCAGCAGGCACACAAGGAGTAGCTAGCTCCTCAGAACACAGCATCCAACTTGAAGCATTAAAAAAAAAAAATTCTTTTTATTTTCTGTATAAAAAAACAAAGCCCAAGATTCCAGAAAAATGCAAAAATCTGATGGAGAAAAATGAAAGCTTGGAAAAGGGAGGGAAGAGGCAGCAAGCTGAGGGGGCCCATCCGCCGGCTGCTGTGGGGTGTGTGGGGTTGTGGAGTTATTACACAGACGCGCCTCAGGTGCCTGTCAGGTGCCAAGCTTCTTGCCTCACCCTCTGCATCCGATTGTCCTGAATTCCCAAATGACCCACTGGGGCTCTGGGGGTGACAGCTGTGGCTTCCACCTACCCAGCTCCCTGTCCCCTTTTTCCTGGTCACAACACTCCCATTTTCCTAGGAGAACCATCCCTCTCCCAGTTTCTGGCCATAAAGTTTGTGTGTAGGGGTGGACGCTACCACCAGTAGCCGGTGTGACCACGGGACGTAGGCTCAGCCAGCGTGTGCCAAGTTCTGGGGGTAAGCCTGTGACCTAAGAGCAACCGTTTAACAAATTCCAGAGGGGCTGGGCCATGTGACCCTCTCAGCCAATCAGTGCCTCCCACACCTCTGGCTGGAATGTGATTGGCTGGGAGTCAGGTGACACCATGAACCTATTGATGCAAACAGACCAACCCCCAGACATTGCTTCCTACAGGTCCCTGTGACTCGACCCGAGAGCTTTCCCTTGCTGCGGGAGTGAGCTGGGCAGGTGCCAGTTGTGAACCAGTTGGATGGATAAGCATTGGTGGGTAAATACTCCGCTTGTTCGCCCCTCAGGCAGAACAACCCTGAGGCATGTTCTGAACAGTCTCCTGGGCGTCCCCTGTAGGATTAAGCTTCAGGTGCCCATCGGGGTAACTGGCTTCAAAATGCACACTATCTTGGCTGCTTCCCTTCCCTGTCGCACTCCCTAGCCCCTCAATCTCCCAAATAAATGATTTTACTCAAATATTTATCTCAGGATCTGCATGGGGGGAGTGCAACTCCAAGCACAGGTACAAAAGGAGCCCATCCACACGAAACCAACTCAGAGGCTAGTGTAGCCAAGAGAATGAGCCTTGAGCCATGCATGTGCCCCTTGATCCAACAGTCCTTGCTCTGAATGTTTTAGTGATTCCTTAAATTCCTTAAATGTTTTATATTCCTTAAATTTCTCCTTCTCCTTAAGAATTTTTGAACGTGGATTTCTTTCACTTGCAATGGAATGAGGGCTATGAATATTTCCATGTTATCAGTGAAAAAACTGAAATTAGGTGACCATCCAAGCAGATCATGCTTCCTAAGCCATGGCTTCCCACAGGGAGTTGCAAGAGGGAGGAAGAGGTGAGTGTTACAGATGGAGCAAGGCGGACAGGTGAGAGACAGTTTATCTTCCACAAACATCTGTTGACTTTCGGCTGCATGGTACTGGGGGACAGAGAGATGCAGTGCCTTCTGAGTGTGGCGTGCAGCGTCTCCTATGACTCCATGCCCCACTGCTGAAGCTGCTGGTTCACCCTCCACTGTGGTTAGAGCTCCATGCTAGGTGGCCATTCTGTGGACCAACACTTGGGTTCCTGGCTAGTGTGTTTGGGAAGGTGTTACAGATGGAGGTGCTTATTGAGCTCACCCCAAGCCAGGCAATCCTCCCCTTGGATGGGCCCCAGCTGGCCGGTACTACCCCTGATGCCAGGAGCCCATGGCCTCAAGTGTGCGTGGAAGGCTGTCTCAGGCACCCTCGTCCACCATCGGCTCATTCATTCAGAGCTTTGTGCCAGGCTCTTTGTTGGGTGTGGGGAAGCTGAGCTGAAAACAGCCCTGTTGTAGAGAGTTCCTGGGTTCTGGGTGGGGAGGGCTGAGACACAATGCATACAGGATGGTGGGACTGTATGATAGCTGGTCTCATATCGCTGGGAAGGAAGCAGGCCGGGCCAAGTCAGAGATGGTAACTGTGCATGACTTGAGCAGAGCACAGTGGCTGGGCCATGGAGAAAAGGTGTTGGTGGTATGGAAAGAGTAGGCAGCAGCGGAGAGAGATTCTGGAGAAGCAGAGAGTCTGATGTCTTGCCCCATTGGGCAAGGTGGTCCAAGGGAGACTGGGCCAGCAAGCTTGGCCAGTCCAGGCCAGGAGGGGAGGGGTGGGAAGGTCTCTGTGAATCCTTGAGCAAGGTATCAAGGGTAGGGGTATGTCTTAGTACTTGCCTTGCTTTGACCTGCTCAGTGTGGTGATACACTGAGAGGAGAGAAGACTGGAGTGGCTGCTGGTCCTTTTGCACTTTAACAACAGAGTCTGCCTGAGAATAAAGCCAGCCCAGCGGGCCTAGAGTCCAGAACTGAGGGTAGATAGATTACTGAAGACCTATTTTGACACCTGGATCCAACTATACCTGAAGCCAATTTACCCTACTCCTAAATCTTCACTTGCATGACCCAAGAGATTACTTGCTCTCCCCCTCCCCAATTCATAATCTGGTTGAACTGAACAATTTCTGTTATTTGCTGCTGGAAAAGTACTAGTAGACTTAGTCCTTCTACATGTAAGCTTATTCACCTGTAAAGGGGACACAAGATGTCTCAGAGAGGGTTCTAATAACCTAGTATGTAAGAGTTTGTACATTGTGAAGTGCTGAGTGGCAATGTGGGTGGAGACCATGCACGTCCTTATTATGGAAGGAACCTCTTGGGTCTGGACAGAGGGAGCCAGGATTGAGCCAGCTGTGGGAGGGGGACTAAAGAATGGGCAAAGGGGTTGTCTGGGGTCCTGAGCCAACCAACACCAGGTCAGTGAGAGCCTGTGTTTTATGCAGATCCTCGGGGCCCCTGCCTCCACACAGTAGGTACAAAAATCAAATGAGAAGAGCTCTTTCCATGGGCAAATGACACATACTTGTTGCTGAACACCTTTTCATGACATACTTGTTCCCTCCCCTGTGCCTTGGGCTTTACGGATATCCCTGCTCATTCCGCCCATTAGTCTGTGGCTGCATTTCTTTGCTAAAGCATGAACAGGGATTCTGGGATGTTCAGAGAGCCCAAGCTGGGTCTTGTGTGGGAGTCAGGGAGGCCCCAGGGCGGCAAGGAGGTGAAGCAGGCCCAGAGGCCTTCTGTGCAAAAGGCCTGATCAGGCCTGTAAATTGGCAAGTAATTAGCTTGCTTAATTAAGGCGTGCAGGTGCAGGGTTCCCACCCGGGATGCACTGGGGACCTGTGTGACACCCGCCACAGAAGGGGTCTCCTGCTCCATTGTTATCGCCTGTCAGGGGTTGGGGAGAAAACTAATTAGGCAGTGAGTCTGGGGAGCGTAGCCCCTTGAAGCAGAGGCCTTGGCAGGCTGGGGCCCTGGGTGCAGGCAGGGAGCACGGGGGTGGTGGGTAGTGGGGGGGTGGGGGTGGCTCCTGGGATGGCCCACCCCTGGCAGGTTTGGGACAGGGTTTGGGGAGGGGAAAGAGCTGCCAGCGCCGGCCGGGCTTTAGGCCGTCACAGTGGAGTTGAGAGGCTGGTATTTTTCACCCACCCCATTAAATTCTGTTTCCAGAAATGATGGGGCAGCCCCTCCTCCTCCCAAACCACAGGCATGAGCTGGAGAAGGTTCTAGAGAATGCCACTGCCCTCCTTCCCTGGACCAGGAGGGCCTGTTTCAACAACCTGAATGGGGGCCGAGAGAGCGCACACAGTAACTCTCCCTAACCCAACACCCTCAACTTGCAGATGGCACAGAGACAAGCAGATAGTCCTTGCTCCTGAGGGACATTTGTCCCCGTGGCTGGCCTGGGGTTGGGGGTAGAGCACAAGGTCTATGAGGGGCGATGAGTGCTACCAAAGGGATGTGACAAGGAAGGAGACTGGCATCAGGGCTGGTCTGGGGAGTTCCTTCTGAGGAGGAGGCTGTTCTGGGCTGAGTTGTGTCCCCTGCGAATTTCTATGTGAAGGTCCGAATCCCCCACACCCTGTATGTAACGGGAGACAGGACCTTTAAAGGGTGATTAAAGCTGAGCGAGGTCAGAGGGGTGGGCCCTCATGCAACGTGACTAGCATCCTTCTAAGAAGAGATCAGGACACAGACATGCACCAGGGGCGACCACGGGAGGACACGGCAAGTTATGGAGGGAGGGAGGCCTCAGAAGGAACCAACACAGCTGACACCTTGATGTCGGGCTTCTAGAACCGTGAGACCCAAAGTTCCTGTTCAAGCCCCCTAGCCTGTGGTAGTCTGTTGCCCACCTCTGAGTGAAGACTGGAAACAAGTTACCCACCGAGGGCCACCAGATAGCATTCCAAGAGAAGCCATTGGGATGAAGGACTCCTGGACAAGCCCAGACCCCAGCGAGGAGGCCTTGGCGCCAAGCCATGGGACGTCCCTCTGGACTGTGAGGTAGGCCTGAAGCAGGGAGACAAGGTCCAGAGAGACGGGATAAAATCCTGGCGCACATCCAGCGTGAGACACAGCTGCCGCTTGTGGCAGGAGTGGCCCTGCCCGTGTGAAGCAGGTTCTCTGGAGAGTTGTCGGTCTAGGCACATGAAACCCACAACCTCACAGGATTCCGGCCACCTGCAGTCGTGACGGGGGTCCTGCAAAGGAGAAGAGTCAGGCCTGGCCGAAAGGGCATCCTGGTGGAGGAGGCACATGGGCAAAGGTCCAAGGCGGGGTGCAGCTTGCAGTCCCTCAGGAGCTGAGCAGAGCGCAGGGAGAAGGGAGCCGAGGGCTTCGAGGCCTGGAGGTGGTGTTGAGTTAATCAAACTGAATTGGGCCTGAGCTGCTGCCACCCAGCCAAGGGCTGCACGTGAGCCTCAGGGGCCTGAGGACCCATGTTCCAGGCCTGGCTGTGAGTGGAGGGATGCTGGCAGCATCTGGACCCGCACTTCTATCTGCGACCAGGCCTCATAAGGGAGATTCTCTCTTCTGACGAGCCACAGCTCAAGGTCAACAGAACCAACTCTGAGAAGGAGAATGAACTCCTGGGCCCTCCCCACCACTCTGGCCTTCTGCGTCCGAGTCTTGCCAAGTATTGGAAAGGACTGGGTTTGGGGCTGGACCAGAGCCCTCCTGATTGGCTACATGTCTTCCCAAGTCTCTGGTACATTCCCAGCTCCCAAGCAGAATCTGGCTTCTCCTGGGAGAACTGACAAGTGTCTGGATGGGAAACTATAGTCCCAGCCTCAGCTGCCCCTGGGCCACACCTTGCCCAGGGCCTGGCTGTCCCCTCCCTGTGTGTCCTCAGAGCCAGCCCTGGGCTGCCTTCTTGTCCTGCAGGTATCCCCTGGGGTACACCATGGAGAGCACCAGTCCTTCCCCATGACCCCTGAATGCAGCTTTTCCCTCAGTTCCTTCTCATCACCATCTCCTTCCTCACGATCCAGCCACAGTGATTGTTCTAGGACACTCTTTCCTCAGTTCACACTCCTTACAGTAATCACAACAGACTGAGCTGTCCAGCCTTCTCTCTGCCTCCTTTCTGAATCAGGTCCTGTGTACTAGTCCCACAGACCTCAACCTCTTCTTCCTCTTAGTCCCAGGCACCACACACAGGCTGTCATTCTAGTATTTTCTGCCTAGAGCCCCCTCTCTTTCCATACAAGCAAGAGTCTTCAAGGCAGTGTGTTGAACAAGGAAGCTATGGGTAGGATCAGAATTTCTGGGTTAAAATGCACATTGTCATCGTTTCCTGGGGTTTTAGTTTTCTCAGCTATAAAATGAGAACAGTGATAGCCTCTTTATTTCCCTCTTGGTAACAGGGACACTGTGTAACTAACAACTGTGTTAGTTAGGAAGGTTTGGTTGCATCTGAAACCCCAATTCAGATGGCTTAAACAATATAGGAAATTCACTAGTTGTGAGAAAAGTATAAAGGTATGTAGGTATCAGGTGAGGGTTGATCCAGTAGCTTGATAATGTCAAGCAAGACTGTTTCTGTCTCCTACTTCCACAGTGCTGGCTTTGTCTTGGACATGCACGCCCTGTTGGTTGCAAAATTGCTATACATGTCCTCTTTCACATCTAATAAAACAGCGAGAGCTTTCCCCCCAACACAGAACAAAAATCCTGGGCTATTGGACCAATTGGATCCTTCTGTCTGCCTTTAAGCCAATCACTGTGGCAAGAGGAATGGGATGCTGTGATTTGGTTTAGACCAACAAGGTTCCACTCCTAGACCCAGGGATAGGGCCAAACCTCCACAATCACCATGGCTATCACCCAATGGGGAGTGTACGGCAGAGATCAGAGAAGACACCACAAGACTCCAACTCTTGGCTAAATTTGATAAAATAGGGATGTATTAGAAAGACATGGTGACTCCTCAACCTAAGGACAAGAGGAAGAGTGGGGCACCAGAAAGGATAGGACCATGTCTGGTCCAGGGAGCTGGTGCTAGGAGCCAATGAGTTGGAGTGCTTTTGTTGGCCAGATGGACTTAAGTGTTTTCAGGCTTTGTGCTGCCTGCTTTAGCTTCTGGCTGCCCTGGCCCACTGGAGACGTGTGTCTGACTTCTGGCCAGGGTAGATGGGAGATCCCAATTAACAGTTCTGCCAGACCATGTCCAGGGGCAAAGGGGATCCCCCCCAATCTGGGCACTGCCACCAGAGGATAGGGCTATGACTGCTGGGTGCAAATCCCAAAGATCAGTGATATAGATCTGGGTAGAGAGGACTGAGCCAACTGCTTCCTGGAGCGAATATCAGAATGTTCAAGACTCCTCCTCCGTGAAGCCTTCCTGGACTCACAGTGGAGCTTTGGGGTCTGTGTCCCTTGCACAGGGTTTGGCACAGCACAGGCGCCTTGGGTTCTGCCTGTTTCTCCTGAGCTTAGCCCTCTATCAGTTCTCTGGATTGGGTTCCCACAGGCTCCAGCTGCATTGTTATCCTCTGGGCCCAACAGGGTCTGCCTGGCATTGGAGGAGGACTTGGGGGGACTGGTTAGGAAATGGAGTTATGCAGAGGTTGTTGGGAGGAAGCCTGGAATCCCCTGCTCTGAAAGGAACGGTGTACCCCAAGGATGCTGCACCGAAAGCAAGAGATCCGCGGCAGGCGGGTGATGTTGGGTCCTTTGGGCAGGAACTGGGGTTCTTCAGAGCCTGGCTTCCTTGTGTGCACCAGCTGGAGCTATGAAGAGGGAGGCCTCTGTGCACAGTGTCTCACTCATCCTTTGCCAGAATGCTGGGGAAGGCCCACTTAGAGCAGGCGCTCCTACACTGCGGACCCTCGGCAAGGACCGAGGACATAATGGGACCAGATTTTGATCGGGGAGGCACTGAATCTACACATCAATTTGGTGGCAAGTGATATCTTCACAATATTGAGCCTTCCCATCTAAACACAGAGTATTTCTCTCCTTATTTGATCTTCAATGTTTCTCACTAATAATATTTTATAGTTTTCTGAGAAGTCTTATGTCCTTTTCCTTTTGAGAAAAGTTTTAATTCAGACATAACTTACATACCCAAAATTCACTATTTTAAAGCATGGAGTTCAGTGGTTTTTTAGTATGTTTGTAAAATTGTGCAAACATCACCACTATCTTATTCCAGAACATTTTCATCACCTATCAAAGAAACCCTATAGTTGTTAGCGGTCACTCCCCAATCTTCCCAGTTCCTGGCAACCGCTGATCTACTTCTTGTCTCAATGAATTTACTTATTCTGGACCTTTCATATAAATGACATCATATATTATGTGACGTTCTGTATCCGGCTTCTTTCACTCAGCATGTTTTCCAGATTCCTTCACGTTGTGGCGTGTGTTATCCACCTGTTCTGTGTTATTGCGGAATAATATTCCATTGCATGGATATACCACAATTTGTTCATTGATTCATCCACTGATAGATCTTTAGCTTGTTTCTGCCATTTGGCTATTATAAATCAGGCTGCTATAAACATTCATGTACAAGTTTTTCTGTGGACGTATGTTTTCATTCTTTCGGGTATGTGCCACGGAGGGCAGTTGCTGGGTCACTTGCTAACCCTATGTCTAACTTTCTGAGGAGCTGCCATTGCTTTCCAAAGCAATGTATGAGGAAGGTTCCAGTTGTTCCACATGGACCAACGCCTGTTATTAGCCATCCATTGTCTGTCTCGTCCTCTCAAGTAGTTGAGTGGATAAGGGATGGCCACTCAAAGGGGAGGAGCCTGAAGTTCAGGGAGGAGAGCTCACTCCGCCCCAGTGAGCCCGGGCAGAGCTGGAATCAGATTCCAGGTCTGTCTGATGCAAATGCTACGCTCTGCCCTCACCAAGAAACATTCCAATAAATGGGTCAGTGGCGTGCCTTCCACAGGGCACTAGGAGACTTTGAGCCCTTGGTGTTGGGGGTCTTGGAGGAGGAAGAAGCCTGAGAGATCAAAGGATGATGGGCACGGAGCGCTCAGTCTGGTGCGAGCTCACTGCGAGTAAGAGTTATGATAATTCCTACGTTAACTACAGGGTCCCCTCCAGCCATTGCGCTAACTGTTCAGTCTCTGGCCCCACCCCCAGCCCAAATGCAGAACAGCGGCTGGGCTGGGTCCCCTGAGACCCAAGCCTGCCCTTGACCTAGCACTGCCAATTGCTTTTTTCTTCCCCCTGTGACGGAGTTTTTCAGCTTGATCCCTATACCTGTCATATTGTGCGGCGTGCTATGTGACGCGTTCCCTCCACTCGGCAAGTCCTCAGGCCCCATGACCTTGACAGAGCCCAAGAAGCCTGACTCAAAGGCACAAGGTGCACACATTTGCTTTGGATGAAGAATAAAGTGTCTAGTTTATTTTAACTTAGATGTGAGCCCACAGTTTGCGGAGAGATAAATGAACGTGGGATGTTGAAGGAACACAATTAAATGCTCTTCAAGGCTGTATTGGGAACAGATGTGCGATTCCTGGCCATTCTAACTAAGATGTCATCTGTTGGGGGCAGGGGCGAGGGGCGGGGTCGGCTGCCTGTGTATTTTGCGTATTGAGAAGGACTGAGGGTGGGACACAGTCCTGGGATGTGCCCACAGGATATATCCACTGGAAGCTTCTAATCACCCGCAGAAAAAGCCGGGAAAGGGAAGAACCTTACTGCCGAGGGCAAGGACCTGATTTCTGGTTGACTCTCTATGCCTTGCTGCTGCTTCTCCAGGCACGTCCGAGCTCAGCTGTAGGCTGGCCACCTGGCACCTCCCCCCTGCTCTGCCAGTGTGCCCCCCATTCCCAGAAGTTCAGATGAGTACAGACACCCCCCCCCCACCGCCCGTAACAGCTGGTGGGGCCCATGATTGCGTGAGGCTTCCGGCTGGGGGTACATGGGGCCTGGGGATGGCAGCTGAGAAGGTATTAAAACACAGCTTCTAGAAGCACCATCTGTAACAATATCCCGGATAAAAGCCCCGGCCCCAGTGTCCGATGGAACTGCTTTGAAAGGACAAGGGGCAGGGGGTGGGGCGCCTGGGTGGCTCAGCGGGTTAAGCATCAGGTCATGATCTCAGGGTCCTGGGATGGAGCCCAGCATCGGGCTCTCTGCTCAGCAGGGAGCCTGCTTCCCCCCGCCCCACCCCGCTTGTCTCTCTGCCTACTTGTGATCTCCCTCTCTGTCAAATAAGTAAATTAAAAAAAAAAAAAAAAAGGACGGACACGGGGTCCCTATAGGAGCAGCAACTTCACAGTAAAGGGGCTGTGGCTGCCCTCGAGTGAGGCTGTGATACAGGCTGGGTACCACTGTGTTTTGGGTTCAACTGTGTCCCCCACCAAACCCCTATGTCGAAATCCTAAACCCTAGGAGGCCAGAATGTGACCTTATTTAGAGATAGGGTCTTACAGAGTGAAAATGAGATCAGCAGGGTAGGTCCTAATCCACCGTGACTGGAGTCCTCTTAAAAGGGGGGAAATGTGGACCCAGGCACATGGGCACACACGCGTGCATGCACGCACGTGCACACACATGCAGAACACCATGTGAAGACTGGAGTTCTGCTGCCATGGGCCAGGGAACTTCCAGAAGCCTAGAGAGAGGCTTGGAACAGAACTGTCCCTCACAGCCCCAAGAACCCAAGCTCTGGCTTCCAGAACAGTGACACAATAAACTACTTCTTCTCCTTTTTTTTTTTTTTTTTTTAAGATTTTATTTATTTGACAGAGAGAGTGAGAGAGGGAACACAAGCAGGGGGAGTGGGAGAGGGAGAAGCAGGCTTCCTGCTGAGCAGGGAGCCTGATGCGGGGCTCGATCCCAGGATGCTGGGATCATAAGCTGAGCATCAGGCAGACCATTAACGACTGAGCCACCCAGGTACCCTGAGACAATAAACTTCTCTTGTCACTGCATAGTGAGAGCAGCTCAAGCCAATGCTCCCATGCCCGGTGTAAGGGGGGGGGAGATCCATGATGCCTTTGATGGGGTGTCCCCTGCCCTCCCGCCAGCTGAGGCAAGGGACAGTCTCCTGGCACAGACTTCCGGACCCACCGGCTCTGGGCTGTAGCGACGGAGCTGACTTCTTTGTGTAAAATAAACAAAACACTGAGGGAAAGATTAAAGTCATTAAGAACCAGTTTCCTGAGAGGAGTGTAGCTGTTCTTCCTGTGAAAGCCTGGCCCTTCTCAGACTCAGCCTGGGCACGACGTCCCCTCCTTCAGCACCTGCTCACTGGCGGTGAGTGCAGCCCACCGCACCGCACCTTGAGTGAATGGCCCCTGGTGGGAGCGCTTACCCACTCTGTGGAGGCTTGGAGCTTGTATCAGCCACAAAGGAGATGGGTGAACCCACACCACGCTGATACCCGCTGCTGGGTAAGTGGGCTTCCTGCTTGGGCATCGACCCCCGATGCCCTGCCTGGCCCTGCAGAAGCTCACAGAAAGGTTCCATTGCACACATGGGGCCTCATCCCCAAGCCCAGCAGGAGGGGGCACTCTTGCGAGGGCAGCGCTGGGGGCTCTTTTTTTGTTCCTGGCACAGAGCAGGTTCTAGCTGGTGAGAACAAGCACTGGTTATGGGTAAGGCCAAGTAATGACATTGGATCTTTTCCCAGTAGGGACTTTAGTGGGTATGGGGATGGCGGGTGGGCAGGATCCAGGACAGGATATAAGCAAGACAGAAATGTCCGGACTCTTCCTTTGTCTTACAAGTTGGATTGCGTTCCCCCAAAAAGATGTGTTTAAGTCCAAACCTTGGTACCTGTGAATGCGACCTTATTTGTGAATAGGATCTTTGCTGATGTAATCAAGGTGAAGTCATTAGGATGAGCTCTAATCCACAAGGCACAGTGAGGGGCGCCTGGGTGGCTCAGTCAGTTAAGCATCCAACTCTTGATTTCGACTCAGGTCATGATCTCAGGGTCATGGGATCGAGCCCTGAGTCAGTCTCCCTGCACTCAGAGACTCCCCCTTCCACCCCTTCCCACTCTAAAATCAATAAATAAAATCTTAAAAAAAAAAAAGAGGAGGGCACCTGTGGGAGGCAGGTGCAGCTCCGGGTATGAGGGTGGAGGGACAGGATCTGATGTATCCATGATTTGGCAACTCGGGGGTCCTGGGCAGATGAGCTTGGCTTCTCTGGGCCTCTCTGTCTGGGTCTGCCTGGTAAAACCTGTTGAGGTCCAGTTAATTCTTCCTCCCAGGGAAGGAGCGTCATCTTATGTGTAAGAAATTTGGCTTTTCCTAAAGAGAGGTCTGGACTCTGTCCCAGCTCCTGGGAGGTAACCTCCATGCATGGGGAATTTCCCAAGTAACAGAAGGATGTTTGCTATTCATGGACCCCTCACACATAGTGTATACTAATGAGGTGACTCTGGTAGACCCCCAGAGAATTTAAGTCAAGGGGATGACTCAGGGTGGAAGCTGGCCATAGGGGAAAGACCAACCCCATGATTACGGCACTAGGCCATTCAGCCACGTGATATCAGCCTGACCTCTGGGAGGGGAAGGGGCTGGAGATGGGGTTCAGCCATGTGGCTAGGAATTCAACCATGCCTACAGAATGAAAACCCAATAGAAACTGTGGACACTGAAGCTCAAATGAGCTTCCCCAGTTGGCAATAGGCTCACTGAGTATTGTCAGACATCACAACTGTGAGGGGGAAACATTGTCCAGGACTCCGTGGGGAGAGGACCACGGGAGTTCCACGTTTGGGCTCCTGGCAGGCTTTGTCCTGTGTAAAAGTCAAAGCCTTCCTTTGGTTGGTTCTAATTTGTATTCTTCTGTTCTGACAAAACTGCAATAGTAAGAATAGTGCTTTCCCGAGTTCTGTGAATAGTCCTCGTGAATTATTGAACCTGAACGTGGTTTTGGGAAATCCCTGAACTTGGCCTTGAGGTCTTAGCCTTGCCTTCTGCTAACTCTAGGTTCAACCCAACGCCAGCAGGGGGCAGTGAGGAGAGAGTGGGGCTACCTTAGGGGTAAGAGATCAGTACTTACGCCCCCAATAAGGGCAGCAACCAAGACATCTCATTATTAGTCCGTCCCTTCCTCTGCTTTTCTGAATTGAAGAAAGAGCCCCTCCTCTCTACTTCAGCAGCAGTTTAATAAAAATGTAAACACAGGTCCCCGATGGTGAGAACCGTGTCCCCATCACTACCACTGTGTCCTGGTGCTACTTTCATTCTCCTTTTAAGATAGTTAGTGAAGGGGATGCCTGGGTGGCTCAGTGGGTTAAGCCTCTGCCTTCAGCTCAGGTCATGATCTCAGGGTCCTGGGATCGAGTCCCACATAGGGCTCTCTGCTCGGTGGGGAGCCTGTTTCCCTTCTCTCTCTGCCTGCCTCTCTCTCTGCCTACTTGTGATCTCTCTGTCAAATAAATAAATAAAAATCTTTTTACAAAAAGATAGTTAATGAAGGAGTATTTCTAAATTCAAAGTGTAATTTTTGATCCAAAGATGCCCCCACAGTAGAATAAATTGTCACAAAGCAAAGAGCAGTTGTAGTTAATGAAGCCCACACAACGATCCATTCCTGCCGTGGATCTGCCTTTTTAATGTCATCATTGTTTCCTGGCGGGGGAGAACATCTTGTTTTCTCTTTTCTGCATGGCCTGGACTCTAGATAGAGATATATGGACAAACTCCTCTCTGTGCGTTTGAGCCACCTCGGGGCTCTCATAATCCTGTGGTCATTTGAATAACACGGGAGACTAATTGTGCCCCCAAATCACCACATTGGAAAATTAATTTCTCTCATTGTCTAAAAACAATTTTCCAAGTGTTTCCTTGTCAATTTGGAGCAGGCTTAAGTCCTCAGTTGGTTTCCTTTCATCTTGATTTGTCTGATGGATTCTTCTGAGGGTTCCACTTTGAAAACGTAATTGACCGTATACAAAACAAAGCCGTTGATGGCTTTGGGAGAGTGTGTGTATATACAATATTTGATGGGCTAATTTTACCACATTTTAATTACAACACTGGATGGTATTATAAATTTGTGTTCAATTAGGCTCAAGCCATCAACTGCAGAATACATTATAAATTTTGTTAGATGAACCCAACTGATGTTATAAGCTCCACTATAATAGCAAGCAAAGATACTGTTGTCAGATGAATTTAACCCCTTAAGTTCCATCCAAACTTGTATTTGTAGCCATAAGATTGGCTAAGGAAGGGTATAGCAGCCTTACAATGAACATCAGTGTGGACATAAAATAAAGGCAAAAAGCAGTTTGCAAAACCCACAGTAGATCCGTAATGCTTTCTGCTTCTGACTCTGTGAACCACAGAAAGAGAGTGGTCATTCAAGCCAGTCTCCTCTGAAGGAAAGAGGAGGCCTAGAAAGTTTTGAATTGGATTTCTGTTAAATCTGACCCACCTAGCTGCAGCAGGTCCTTCGGCTGGCGCACACTGGTTAAATATTCTAGTTAGAAGAAAAAGGGAGATTAAGAAGTGGGGTGGATAGTACTCTGGTTCATCAATCTCTTCTTGGCCTTTCCTTTCCAGCTCAAGGCAGGTGCACCCTGACTGTGAGTCCAGATCTGGCCAATGATATACAAGGAGTGGTCTGTATCATTTCTGAAAAGCAGACACAATCCTGAAAAGCAGTTGAGACACTGAAAAGCAGACATGATCCTCCAGTCTCTCTCTTTCCCGGGCTGGATGATTGAGAAGGTCTCCACCAGCCTGGATCCCTGAGTGACTGCATGGAGAAAATATGTGTGGTCCCTCCCCTGGCCCTGCCTCGATCGAGGTGCAGGATAAATACTAGGAAACTAGAAAGAAATCTGTGTTAAGTCATCGAGATGTTGCACAAAGATGAGATGCACAAAGCCTTTCCCATACTAACTAATACACTAATACTAATATAACTAATAACTAATAACTAATACTAACTAATATGGTAAAACTCAAAGACAAGTCCAGTTTGGACCATCACTTTATTGTGATCAAAACTCTCCTGAGAGAGTTCTGATGAAGGCACTGCAGCATCTAGGAGGGATGTGGGTTATTATTTTGGCTCTTAATGGTTAATGCACAAATCTGTCTCAAATTGTTCCTTGATAACCTTTGTTGTCCTGGGCCATAGTTTTGACCTGAACTTCTCAGGTCCTATGTTTTTGTTTTTAAGATTTAATTAATTAATTTATTTGAGAGAGAGAGAGAGCAAGAGCAGGGGAGGGGCAGAGGGACAAGCAAACTCCTCACTGAGCATGCAGCCTGATGCAGGGCTCTACACGGGACTCAGTCTCAGGACCCTGAGATCATGACCTGAGCCAAAGCCAGACACTTAACCGATGGAGCCACCTAGGTGCCCCTCAGGTCCTACGTTTATAAAATAAGGTTAGACTTCACTCATTCATTCATCCATACGTTCTGAACATCAGGATGTGTTTTGGCCCGGATTAGGGGCTCCAGGGAGATAATTATAAGGGCTGATAGTTACTGGGAGCTTGTCATGGGGCAGACGTGATGCTGAATGCTTCACAGGCATCATGAGACTTAATGCTCACCCTCCTACATGGGGCAGGTGCCCTCCTCACCCCCTTCCCCAATAGAGGAAATGGGAAATAACCAAGAGGAGGAGGGAACTTGCCCAGAGAGTCCCCACAGGAAGTGACAGAGCCAGGATTTACCCCTAGCCCTAAGATTCAAGAGCCTATGCCTCAGCCTGGTCTGTCCAGTGGCAGGAGATGAAGGCCCCTCCTGCCAGTCCCTTTTCTGAAACACCCATTGTACACTTTCAGAGGCTCCCTGCTGCTCCGAGGCTCCTGGCTTATACCCCTACACTGGCTTCAAGGCCATCTCTGGTAATCAGGCCCCTGTGGCTTTAGGCCTGTCACCATAACCCCTGTCACTCTATCCCATCTGTGTGACCCTTGGGTCTACCTAAGGAATCTTCCCTTCTCCAAGACACACCCCCAAGCCTGCATCTCCCAAGAAGTCCTCCTACAAGAAGTCCTCCTACTCCCTGACCACTTAAGCATCTGTTCCTCATGTAGCATGATCATGGTTTACTCCTGGTTGGTTGACCCCCTGGCCCAGAGTCCCTCATGTTGGTCTCCCTTGCCCGGCGCACCGCCTGGCACCCAGTGGGGTTCAGGGCTCATTGGTTTGGTCATATCCAAATGCACTGGTGGGGGCGAGAGCAATCCTGGCAGATCTGGAATGGCAGTCAGCTCCACACGGGGGCTGCCACAATCTCAGGGATGACAGCCCAGACTCTGAGAAGTGACATCTATATACATCTGTAATCCTGGACTCAGCAGCTCCTGGGAGGCCTTTCCCCCATTAACAGAGAGTAATGGCTTCCGGCAGGTGATTTGGCTTCATTTAATCCCAAAAGGCAACCATTAGCACTCGTCCTTCGTGGTTAAAGGGGACACAACTAAAGGAAGAATTCGAAAAGAGCCAATTTTCCCATCTGATCTCAGCCCAGTTCCCGGATCTCTCCAGCCACGTCTGTCTCAACAAATCCACCGCCTCCCAGGTCCACCCAAGCTACTGGGGACAGCGTCGGTCATTTCAAACAGATCCCCAGGTGGCTGGGGTGAGGCCCATATTCTAGAACTGAAGTCCAAGACCTCCAACACCAAGGCAGTGGTATTTTCCGGGATTTATGAAGGTGGAACGCTCTTCCTAAAGGTGACCATTTCTCCCCGGGGTAGCTGTTCTCAGTCCTGGTGTGCTTTTGAATTATAGACTCTCTGGGGCAGGGATAGGGCAGAAGTATTTTTTTAAAGCTCCCCGGGTAAGTCCAGTGTGTGGCCAGGGTAAGAACAACTCTGCCAAGGGGCACTGGGCGGAGGCAAGAAGCAGTAGGGGGCCGGGCTGACCCTTTGGAAGAGGGTCGTGCTGCCTTCCCCCTGCTTCCCCAGCATCTTGACATCAAAGATGCTGCTATTAGAGGAAGGGAACAGAATATTCTGAAGTTACAGCAGATGTCCAGAAGAGGCATTATATTGCTGAGGTGTCTCTCTATGATGTCTATTAATTGAGGAGTGTACAAATCATTTGCGGGTGATAGAGCCTGTTTCTCTTTCACCATGACTCTCCCCCACGAACTTCAGCCTGCCTTATTTTCAAGTCCATCCTCCCTCTTCCAGCTTCATTGTGACACAGACTAAAGTAGGGACACCTGGCTTTTGATCCTTCCCTGCCAGCCTTGTGCTAAGTGGGAATAACTCATTGTCTCTGAGACTCAGTAACCTCACCTGTGAAATGGGGATAATATCTCCCTTGCCAGGCTCAGGCAGGCCCCGCAGTGTGACCATAGCAACGAAAGTGCCAGTTAACTGCACAGGGAGCCTCTTTCATTCACTGGGTCACTGGACAAACATTTGCTGAGCCCCTGGTGGCTGACCGGGCAGCATGCTGGTTGCTGGGCATGGAGGCTCGCCGACACGCGGCCGAGAATCCATCGATCGGACCCCTATAAGGCCACAGGGTCCACTCTTTCTCCACATAAAGTGTTTGTAGGTCAGCTGGGGGAAGACAGTCCAGAGGCAGGCCAGGAAGTGGGTACTGAACCTCACAGACCCCCTACAGTATAAGAGGGGCCCAGTGGAAGCTGGTTCTCTAGAGTTTAAAATTAAGTTTTGTCAGAATTTAAGCTGTTAGTATGCCTGCCTCCCCCTCTTTCCCTCCTCCTTTCCATGTTTCTTTTTTTTTAAAATATTTTTATTTATTTATTTGACAGACAGATCACAAGTAGGCAGAGAGGCAGGCAGAGAGAGAAAGAGGAGGAGGCAGGCTCCCTGCTGAGCAGAGAGCCCAATGCGGGGCTCGATCCCAGGACCCTGGGATCATGACCTGAGCCGAAGGCAGAGGCTTTAACCACTGAGCCACCCAGGCACCCCTCCATGTTTTTTTTTTTCTTTTGTAGGTACAGGGACCATTTTTCCGTTATCAGCATTATTTCTTATCCACTATTTTCTTTCCCACAATAAAACCCTCCTTGGTGTCTCCATTTATGAGGATATCTGGAGTTATTTGCATTCTGACAGCTTAAATCACGTGTTTTAAGACCGGTCATGAGCAAAGCAGTAAATCTCTGACTTAGCTTCAGCCCAAATAAACAATAAAAAAAGATCTCCCATCAAAGCAATAAACATCGGCAGCGCCGGTGACTCGTTAGGGTTCAGGATTCATAATTGTGACAGACAAGTATTTTAATAAAAGGAGAAAGGGCAGTGGGAAACCAGAACGTTTGTTTTTCTTCCTTTTTTCCCCCCCACTCCTTTCTCTTTACTTAGGCCTCTTTGGTGTGATTTCAGATGATAAGTTTGGAGGGTGTGAGATCTGAGGACTTCTGGTTTTGACAAGGACATATGGTCAGAGACGTGCTCGTATGGGCAGCAGTAGAAGGAGAAGCAACACCAGAGTGAGGAATCACTGGGTGAGTCACAGCCACGTCAAAGAAACTCCCAGTCCGTCTCCTTACTAACATCCCACCTTGTCTGGGGCCAAATTATCCTCTATTTCCAGAGCTCTGTGGCAATCCATGATCAGTTATTGTTATCACCATGGTGCCGCTCTTTGTGCTAGAGTATCCCTGGCATGTGTGGATATAGACACTGTAACAGCTACTCCTGGCTGCATAACAAATCACCCCAAATCTTAGCAGCACAGGACAGTAAACATTTATCAGCTCACACAACGTCTGCAAGTCAAGAATGGGAGCGTGTCTTAGGTCGGCTCACTCAAAAGATTCAGTCGGGATGTCTTTTGGTGCTGTTGTCATCTGAAGGCTTGACTGGGACTGAGAAACCTGCTCTCGGGGGGCTCACCCACATGGCTGGCAAGTTAAGTGTGGGCTGTGGGTGGCACGTGGATTTGCCACAAGGCAGCTTGAGGATCCTCACAACATGGCGGCTGGTTTCCTCTGGTGGGGAGTGATCCAAGGAAGAACAAGACAGAAGCCCTGAGGCCTTACATGATCTAGGGTCTGAAGTTATGCTGTCATTTTCACAATATCCCACTGGCTACACAGGTCAGCTATATTCAGTGTGGGAGAGGACTATGCCAGGATGTGAGGACCATTGGGGCCATCTTGGATTGGAGCACAACAGATACAGCTCCCTATGAAAGGAAATGCTTTGAAGAGCATCATGCGCAAGCCACAATAAGGCCTGTCCCCGTGTTTCCTGGAACTTTTCTATCAAGAAGGGAAGGAGAAAAGCGTGGTGAATAGGTTGTAGCTTGTGTGCTTTTGTATATCAGTTGGTGGGGCTATCTGGAGCATTGGGGCTCAGCAGGAAAGCATGTGATTGATTAGTAAGGCCTACCACAGACACAGAAATGGGGACTGGGGACATGGATGCTCCCTTATTACTCTGACTTATCATAGCAGGCTCTCCAGGGGACATAATATGAATGATCAGACATAGTAACAAGCAAGAAGCAAGCCCTAATTATGATATCAGGTAAAGTCACAAGACCCTATCACCAGACAAGTGTGGAGATGACCATCTTCTTCAGTGGATGAACTTTCCCCACTAAAAGTGTTCTGGTCCCAGAATCACATGATCGAATCACAGTCCCCTGAAACCTAGAACCAGAAACCTCCCCAGAAGCCATCAAGTCAAGTGTAATTCAAACAGTTTTTGCTTCAGATCCCCTTAAAAAAAAAATCCCCTCCGGGACCATATCATACCAAACGGGTAAAGGCAGAATTGTTCCAGTGGAAGTGAGGTGAGGAGCTTGGAACCTGCCCATTCTGATTTCCCTTGGGTCATCCCAGGGAACTCTGATGTGCCTCTCTTAGGGTTCCAAGGCACATGGTTTGAAAACCACTGTTTTTTACTATTTTAGAACTGAAAAAAAAAAAACAAAAAACTGAGTCCAAGAGAGAAGCAGGGATTCCCAAGAACATGTTGGAGAGGGGCTCCTGGCTTAATTTTTGCAGCATTGGGTCTCTAGATGGTTGCTGCATTACAGAGGTGGAGGAAGGACCCTTCCCCACCCCCCCCACCCCATCGTGGCCAGTCCGGTGCTGGCGGCTCCCCACCCTGTTAGTGAGACTGATAGACAGGTGGGCTGTGATGGGGACCCCTGCACCAGGGCCGATGGCAAAGGCGACTTCTCTTCCATCCCCTTCTACTCGCAACAGCTCGACACCGGTGCACGTGCACGTGTGTTTATGTCAAGCACGTCCAAACCCGCAAGATGGAGTGGTGCCAGGGATTCTTAAAGCCGAAGGAGACAATGTTCTAAGTATGTTGTTACCTTCCCCTGCCTCACGGAATGAAAGCAGCAGGCTGGAGCTTCTGTGCGCTTTCCACCAAGGGCTAATTTAGTTGTGATTTGTGGCAAACATTTATGGTTTAATAAAGTGACTTTCCGGTTGCTGTGTTTATCACAGCTCAAGTGAGGAGGCTCACCAGGGAAGCATCTGGGGCAGATAATTATTAAAATAAAAACACTTTTGTGAGCCATTTTGTCAAGCTCCTTCAAAGTGACTCAACCTCCCCAAGCCCAAATGTGAGAAAAGGGACAGAAAGTGCAGGGAGGGAGAGGCTGTGTGGAGGGGGTGTTGTCTGGAAGGGTCTCCGTGGGGCAGACAAGCCTTCTCCTTGTGGTGACTAAGGGAACCATCCCATGTGACATCTCCTTAGACCACAGAACTGGCACGACCTAGTGATCATGCTATTTGCAAGCATACGGTAATGACCTCGTTTCACGCTTTTTTTTTTTTTTTTTTTTTTTTGGTGGGCTCTAGGAGTCCACAAGAGCCCTGACCTCTGTAGATTTTGGGGTATAGTCTCTATCACAATAAATGGGGACCCAGAACTCTATGAAAATCAGAAATTTACTTCCTTCTTCCTCCCTCCCTCCCTTCCTCCCCTCCTTTCTTCCTTCCTTTTTTAAAGACTTTGTTTATTTCTTTGAGAGAGGGAGAGTGTGTGCGACAGAGCACCAGCAGAGGGGCAGAAGCAGGTAGGGGCAGAAGCAGAGGGAGAAGCTGAGCAGGGAGCCCTACCAGGGGCACCTAATCAAAAGCAGACACTTAACTAAGGCACCCAGGCACCCCAGAAATAAGAAATTTCTGCTTGAACATGGTCACAAGCTGAACTGCGGCCCCTTCCCAATTCATATGTTGAAATCCTAACTCCTAGAACCTCAGAATATGACTGTATTTGGAAATGAGGTCTTTAAAGAGAAAATTAAGGTAAAATGAGAGCACAGTGGGCCCTCATCCAGGCTGACTGGTGTCCTTATAAGAGATCAGGACACAGACACACTGAGGGAAGACTACTGAGGGAGAAGCGAGTCATCTACATACCAAGGAGAGAGGCTTCAGGAGACCCCAACCCTACTGACACTTTGATCTTAGACTTCCAGCCTCCAGGACGGAGAGAAAACCAATTTCTGTTGTTTGAGCCACTTGGTCTGTGGTATCCCGTGGTATCCTATTATGGAGGCCCAAGCAAATAACACACAAATGGCCAATGGAGATTCATTCCTTAAAACAGCCTGTTCGTTCTCACTAACTCAGACCCAGCACTCATCTGAGAAAGCTGATACTCAGGCCAGAAGAATTCTGTCCTAAAGGCACACTAGCCAAGACTGTTAAAATAACATTGTTGAATGCTTAGCGAAATGAGACAATGGGAGAAAGACTATTATCATATGATCTCAGTCATATGTGCAATTTAAAAAAGAAAACAGAGGAGCATACAGGAAGGGAGGGAAAAATAAAACAAGATGAAATCAGGAAGGGAGACAAACCATAAGAGACTTTTAGCCATAGGAGACAAACTGAGGGGTGCTGGAGGGGAGTTGGATGGGAGGACGGGGTAACTGGGTGATGGGCATTAAGGAGGACACTTGATGTCATAGGCACTGGGTGTTACATAGTACTGATGAATCTCTGAGCTCTACCTCTGAAACTAATAATACATGGTATCTTAATTAACTGAATTTAAATTAAAAAAAGACTGATGAATCACTGAACTCTACCTCTGAAACTAAATACACTATGTTAATTAATTGAATTTAAATTTAAAAATTAACAATACCCTCGTATATAGCTCATTGTAAACCATTAAAATGTTTATAAAGAAAAAAATAATAAAAATAAAAATAAATTTTAAAAAGGTATCTTAAGTACTAAAAATTTAAAAAAATAAAATTTTTCAAGTATATTATTCTTTTGAAAAAAATAATACTTGCTATCTCTATATTTAACAACTAGATGTATACTAATTAAAAAGCATTTATTTATTTATTTATTTAAAGATTTTATTTACTTATTTGACAGAGAGAGATCACAAGTAGGTAGAGAGTCAGGCAGAGAGAGAGGAGGAAGCAGACTCCCTGCTGAGCAGAGAGCCCATGTGGGGCTCATCCCAGGACCCTGGGATCATGACCTGAGCTGAAGGCAGAGGCTTTAGCCCACTGAGTCACCCAGGTGCACCGAAAAAAAAAGCATTACTTTATTTTTTTTTTAAGTATTACTTTAGGGGCACCTGGGTGGCTCAGTGGGTTAAAGCCTCTGCCTTCAGCTCAGGTCATGATCTCAGGGTCCTGGGATCGAGCCCGGATGGGCTCTCTGCTCAGCAGGGAGCCTGCTTCCCCCTCTCTCTCTGTCTGCCTCTCTGCCTACTTGTGATCTCTGTCTGTCAAATAAATAAATAAAATCTATTTAAAAAAGTATTACTTTAAATATTGTCTGTCCCATAAAAATGTTAGGTATAATAAAAATATCAGCTCCAAATGGGAATATTTCTCTTTGTGGACTCAGGAAAAACCTCTACAAATTTTGCTAATATTTTCTTTTGGAATAGAATACATTTCCAAAGGAAAAAAAAAATAACATTGTTGAAGACAGCAAATTTTTCAGGCCCCTGAGGACCCCAGAGGGCTGTTGCTGAGATAAAGCTCCCTTCCGAGAGCTGTTACCTCCCTCACCCAAGACAGGAGGAGGCAGGCCGGAGGAATATTAATAAGTCTTCGAATTCATTCATTATTCATTTGTTCACTTAGTCTTTCAACAAACACTCATTTAGCACCTAGCCTCATAGCCTATGAGAGCAGACTCTAGCCAGCATAGGGATTTCTATTTTCTATTTCTCGAAATGTGGTCCATAAAGCTCCTTTTAAGAACTCTAGACTACGGGACGCCTGGGTGGCTCAGTGGGTTAAAGCCTCTGCCTTCGGCTCAGGTCATGATCCCAGGGTCCTGGGATTGAGCCCCACATCGGGCTCTCTGCTCAGCAGGGAGCCAGCTTCCCCCCAACCGCCCCGCCTGTCTCTGCCTACTTGTGATCTCTCTCTGTCAAAAACAAAACAAAACAAAAAACAAAACCAAAAAACCCAAACCCTCTAGACTTCAAGGCCCCACCTCAGGGCTGATGAGTCAGAATCTCTAGGGGTGTGAGTTCCTGGGAATCTGCCTTCAGAACACACTTTCTGTGTGATTCCTGTGAAGACGAGTGTCTCACAGCCTGCGCCCTATGGTCTTCCTGGTGATGGTCACTCGGTCTCTGCACAGACACAGTGGGTGACAGGCTTGCCACCCCCTGAGGGGGCCTGTCTTGAGAGACACGGCATGCATTTCTTTCTCTTGGAGCTGAAACCCGTGTCCTGCGTCTTCTGTGCTGGGGTCCTGGCTGCACCTTCCAGGTCTCACACGCGTGTGAGCCGCTAGAATGGGTGAGGTGGGGAAGGACACCAGCTAAGGGCAGAACACGAGGGGAGAAAGAGAGAGAAAGTGCTGGAGGATGGTCGGCATCCCCATTCCTGCAGAGGGGAGCAATGAGGAGAGAAGCGAGACCGGAGGTGATATTTTGCAACTTTCACCTTCGTGCTTTGCTTTTCTGGACGACGTCAGGGGTGTTCACACAGCCTGGGCACGAATTAGGATGGTTGAGGCTGAGTTTCCAAGAGAAGTTCAGCTTCAGCTTCCAGAACCGGCTTTTGAAGGGAACTCAGGAAACTATCCTGGTGAGAGAAGCTGAGAAAAAGTTCCAGAACAGGGCCGACCAAGAGAAACAGAATATGGGCCACATTGGGGGCCATGGGGGAGAAGAAAGAAAGAAAGAAAGAAAGAAAGAAAGAAAGAAAGAAAGAAAGAAAGAAAGACATGGAGACTTGCACATTATTTTGGAATCCGAGGTGTATCTGATGCTCGCTTACAGTGCTTACCAGTTTGGACACGCCACCTGTCAAGTGCGCAGTAGCCACGTGTGGCGAGGCCACCATGTTTGACAGCGGAGTTCTTGATGACCAGACAGGAAGGCCAGACACACAGGGCAGGGGGTTTCAGCCACCCCAGGTGCTCTGAGTGAGCAGAGGGGGTGACTCGCTGCCCTCCCCACCCCCTGGACAGGGGCAGAGGGGAGTCATGTCGGCTGGCAGGTGGCATGGGGTCTGCCCATAGAGGAGCATGAGGGGGCGGTCAGGGAAGCGATACCCAGTTCAAAGAGGTGCCCCAAACTCAGCAATGAAGGTGAGCAATGTTTTAAAAAATCAAAAGAGATGCCAAAAATTATCCACGATAAACAAGATGTCAAAATTATAAAATCAGGGTCCAACACTGCCTGCGCCTTCACTGCCCTCACTCACCTCCCGCCAACCCCAGCCCCTTCGGATCCATGGGTCTCATAGCCTCATGCCTTCTCTCCCTCTCAGGCCTGTGGTTCGGGAGGAGGGCCCACAGCCCTGGCTCTGGGGCTCGCCTGGTAACCCAGGCCTTGGCGACGGAAGTCACCATTTGTGAGGTTCACTGAGTAGCTGCCATGTGGGTGCCAGCCGCTGGCGGGAGGCCTCAGTTCTCCACAGAGCCGCTGGAGCATCCTTGTGACACAGCGGCCAGCTTCAGCTGGAGTGGGAGGTCTGAGATGTACAAGATGAAACTACAATGTCCTTTAGGACCTGCCTCTGAGGTCACACTCCCTCATTTCTTCAACATCCTCTTGGTGACAAGGACCAGCCCTGTGTCCATGGAGTGGGGATGACATAGTGGGAATGCCAGGAGGCGAGAAAGCCATTTCAGTTTCAGGAGTGCATGTGTGGCCCATGTTGGTTCCAGAACTTTCTTCAAAGTCCCTGGGAGAGAGGTGGTCTTCCTTGCAGCAGGGAACTAGGTGACTAGGTGACTCCAGAGCAGTTTCTCGGCTTCCTCATGCCTCGTGTATTTATTTAACATGTATTTTTTATTACACAAACAGCAAAGTCTTTATAGAAATATTTTAAGATTAGTCCTAATCTTGCCACTTAGGGGGGACGCTTGCTAACATCTTGGTGTATTTCTTGTTTTCTTCCCGTTGGTCTCTGTCTGTCCATGTCTGTCTGGCTTTCTTTCCCTCTTTTCCCACCGCCCCCCATCCATCATCCTTTTTATAGCAAGACATTTAAGCTGATCTCCTTGCGGCACATCTTCTGTGGCATAAAACTAAAAATAATAGCTAATGAGTCATGGTATCTCCAGGCTCTGGCTCCCCGGGAACCTCAATGGTTGAGGGGCTTGGAACAGGCTCCTTATGACTCCGGCAGAGCCACCTGGTTCTTCCTGTTCCCCCAGGGGGCTGACAGGAGACCACTGGGCAGCTATGAATACTGTGAGTCCCAGGGCCTGGGGCAGGCTAGCCTTTAGGGTTGGGGGGTTCACATTTCCCTTCTGCCCTGATTTCCAATACTTGGTCTCTTCCCTGGGGTCAGCTACATAGTGGGGATTCCTGGATCAAATTCCAGTGGCCTCTGATGGCAGCTAGATTGACAGAATTGTGGACAGATTGACTCTCCTGACCCCATCCACCCTCTTGGTGATTCTGCTCTCTTGGTTTTTTTTTTTTTTTCTGGTAGCTATGGGCTGCTGGCACTCCTCCCCTAGGGCTTGGCAAAGCTTGGGTCTGCTCCCACCGAGATGCACAAAACTTCTGGCCCAGCCAGAGCAGGAAAAGCAGAGGAAGGGGCTGGCGGGGCCAAGGTGGAGCCTGGAGCTCCTGGTCTGGCTCACGGCCCACCTGATTCCAGGCTCTTTCCAGCCCGGCTCTCCTTCCTCCTACCCCTTTACTTTTGGTGCCATCCACCTTCGGGCCCCACCGGTTTATGGCCTTACCCCAACTCAGAGTCACTCTTGCGCCTCCAGCCCGCTCTCAGGACCCTCATCACTAATTGCTATAATCATTCTCCACCACACTTGAACTCACACTAACGAGGGGACTCAGGCTGGGCCCCTAGGTAGCGTCAGGGTTGGGGCTGGTCCCCAGAAAGACTAAATATGGGATCAGGTGGCAGTAGAAATTTCAGCCTCACTTCCCCCAGCCTCTGGGGAGGGGAGGGGTGCTGGAGGTTAGGGGTATAAAAATGCAACAGCTCCCAGTTTGGTGAACTCACTGACTTGTTGGGAGGTAGGTGTGCCTGGGGAGGACATGGACATTCTGCACTCCTTCCTCCACACCTTGCCCCACATGCCTCTTCCACGGCTGTTCTGGAATCGTCTCCTTTACAAGATACCAGTAAGGTATCTTGGGATACCTTATCGTGGGAAGTACAGGAGGCCCCTGGAACTTGGGACGGGTGTCTGAAGGAGGGGGGCCAGTCTTGTGGGGCTGAGTCCATCACATGTGGGCTCCGTGCCAACTCTGGAGGTCAGTGTGAGAACAGGACTGAATGGCAGGACACCTGGTTTGTGTGTGGAAAGTCAGAGAACTGGGTGGTGTCCGAGAAGACACCACACTTCTGGTATCAGGAAGAAAACAACAGGTAGTTTCACAAACAGAGACATTTGGGAGAGGATATGAGGGGGCAGCCAGAGATCAGGGGGCTTCTGATGTGCAGTGACCCCATCTCACTCCTGCACAGGGGCTGCACACGTCCCCCCGTCCCCCCCCAGAAGCCTGGTTCGTGGGCTCTGGCACAGGTGGCATCGCGGGCCGTGATGGCAGAGCTGGAGACCCTGACGCTTCGTTCGGAGATTTTCATGGAATCAATCGAACCAGCAGCCTCCCCATGCGATACCCTCTTTCTTTTGTTGTTGATGAGATTCTGAAGCTAACGCCACCAAATGTGTCTCACGCTGCACATATTTGGAAACTGGCTTTTTATATTGCTCATTTAGAGAAGAACGAAACCTTCCTTGGAACACAGGTTGTAATTCTTAAGTCACAGCCAAGGAAACACGGCCAGCATCTCAGGTTTGCAAGAAAGTGGGCGCTAGGCTATTAATTTGGAGTCTAATGTATCAAGGCCATCGGTAATCTCACCCTTCTGTTCTTGCCGTGAGAGCACATTCCCGCTCAAGGGGGGAGGGGGGATCCGTTTTTCCTCCAGATAATCCTTGGCTCTGTCAAAATCCTAATATGACCCCCTTCCCTATCTCAGCATGAGTTCTGGCCAGGAGAAGGAAAGAGGTTTCTGGTTTCAAATTCTTCCCCTGACCTAAGGCCAGCATTCATCAAGAAGTATGCAGAATTTGTTTCCTTGAAAAAATTGGTCTGGCTTCCTTCTTCATTCCAAGAAAGACCGCGTCTGCCAAAAAGAAAAGGGAAAGGAGAGGATGATGGACAGAACAGGGAAGAAAGGAAGGGAGGAAGAGAGGGAGGGAAGGAAGGAGGAACTGAGTGGTCGGATGCTGTAACTGGCTTAGAGCATGGGCTCTGACACCAGACACACCAGGGTGGGTGTGGGGGGAAGCAGAGTCAGACACCCCAGGACTTCTCACGTGTCCTATGACATCTCAGAGTGTTTCCTCACATATAAAATGTGAGTTATCAAACCTGCTTTGCATGATTGTTATGGGGCTTAACATAGGAAAGAAATATAAGAAATGTCTATAATAAAGAAAACAAGTATTTCAGTAAAAAAAAATCCGGAAAAGATTTGGGCAGACCACCCCCCCCCCCCAAAGCAAGTACAGTTGACTCTTGAAAACACAGGTTTGAACTACAAGGGTCCACTCATATGCAGATTTTTCCTTCAATAAATACAGTACAGTTTTGTAAATGTATTTTTTCTTCCTTAGATTTTTAAAATAACATTTTCTCTTCCCTAGCTTTATGGTAAGAGTAGGGTATATAATACAGCATTCTAAATATGTGTTCATTGACTGTTTATGTTATTCATAGGGCTTCTGGTCCCCAGTAGGCTATTAGCAGTTAGATTTGGGGGGATTCAAAAGTGACATGTGGACTTTTAGCTATGGGGGGGTTTGGGGTCACCCCCCTCATATCCCTGCCTGGTACAAGGGTCTGCCGCACACAATGGTCAATAAGTACCCGAAAAGATGATCAGCATCGTTAATCATCAGGGAAATGCAAATTAAAACCACGAGGGAGACATGATTACACACCTATTAGAACAGCTAAAATAAATAATATTTTTCAAAGGAGAGATGGACAGCACCAAATGCTGGTGAGGATGTGAAGCCAGCAAATGTCACTTCTTGTTGGCATAGCCGCTCTGGAGGACAGCTCGGCGGTTTCTTAAAAAGTTGAAGCCAGGCTTTCTCACTCTGAGCCCTGCTGATGTTTGGGCCTGCTGGTGCTCTGCCTCGGGGCCTGCCATCTGCACCCCCAGTGTAACGACCAAAGACGGCCTCGGCACTGCCATGTGTCCCCGGGGGGTCAAGAGCATCCCCCGCCGAGAACCACTAAGTTGAAAGTACTTAGCATTTGACCTAGTCATCTCGATCCTGGGCATTTATCCAAGAGAAATGAAAATTTATGTCCACACAGAGACCGGGGCTCTGATCTCCACGGCAGGTCTGACCATAATTGGCCAAACCTGGAAATGACCCAAGTGTCCCTCCCCTGAGGAGCAGATAAACAAACTGGTGCATATGTAAAATCGCGTATGTATGAGGCTGAGAAAAGAAGGCAGACCGGAAAGGCAACACGCCGCCGTATGATTCCGTTTATATGACAATCTGGAGAAGGCAAAACTCTAGGGGTGGAGAACGTGTCTGCTGTTGCCGGGGTGGGGCAGAGGGAGGGGTCAATTCCAAAGGGGTGCGAGGGAATTTTGTAGCACAATGGAAATGTTCTTTATCTCGACTGTGATAGTTACAGGCTGGAGGGGTTTATGAAAACTCTTAGTAATGTCCAAGCAGAGAAGTGAATTTTATTGTGTGTAAATCATGCTTTAATAAATCTGATCTCAAAAAAAAAAAAAAAAGGCAAGAGAAAAGGAAGAAGGGAAGTGGCAAAGGGGGTGGGGGAAAGTGAGAGAAGAAAGAAAAAGATTGAAAATCACAACCCCCAGTGCTCAGGTGGCAAACAGTCAATGAACTTTCTAAATCATCACTGTTTTAAAACAGAGAGACAAGAAGACAGGGATAGTTGGGCAAGTAGGAGCGACTTGACAAAGCCTGACATTAGGCTCTGGTTTAAGTGGGGAGCTGGGGGGCACCCACCTCGGGAGATCAGATATCAGGAACACTGAGGCTCCCCCCACCCCAAGATTTTCCTGACATCACACATCAAAGAGGCACAGTTTGGAAGGCGAGTGTGTGTGTTTGAGGAAGGCTTGGAGATCGAGTGTCTCTCCCTGACGCCTCACCAACATACTGAGATGCGAACAGGGCAGAGAGTGCTTGCCATATCCAGGGCCTGGATTTCTACTCCAGAGAGACAGGGGCAAGGGTTGTGGTTTACCTGCCTGCAACCCCTGCCCACACAGATCCCTGAAGGACCGGAGACCCACCCAATGCACCTGTGTGTCCCCGTGCTTAGTAGAGAGGAGGGTAGACAGAAGGTGGAAAGCTAACGAAGGTTCCACCCCCTTGGTGAATGAAGAAATGAACACACAAATAAGAATTTGATAAATGGGGGCGCCTGGGTGGCTCAGTGGGTTAAAGCCTCTGCCTTCAGCTCAGGTCATGATCCCAGGATCCTGGGATCGAGCCCCGCATCAGGCTCTCTGCTCAGCGGGGAGCCTGCCTCCCCTCTCTCTCTCTGCCTGCCTCTCTGCCTACTTGTGATCTCTGTCTGTCAAATAAATAAATAAAATAAAATCTTAAAAAAAAAAAAGAATCCGATAAATGAGATGGGTTTCAGCTCTATGGGTAATGATTTTTGGTTCGCTCCATTAGAAGCACCTCAAAAACTGGGGCAAGCTGAAGACTGGCACCACGGAAGCAAAGCCCTCATATTAGGTCTCCTCACTCTTGATCATTAGCTTGGGTGTCCCATCATTTCAGCTGTATGGGTCTCCCCGCCCAGCCTCCTGCTCCTTGTCAGGATCATGCATTCCCTTCCTCAGTCTGGGTGGATGGCCCTGGGCAGATGATGGCGACTGAGCAAAGCTGACATTCTCCAGGCTTGGGGCAGCCCTCTATCAACCCAAGGGTTCACCTGGTTGGTGTTTGGAGGCAAAGTTCAAGAAGCCTCTGGCACGCTCATTGACTATGGAGGGAGAACTGGTGCAAATCAGCGTATTTCCAAAACTGGGCTTTCAGTCCAGCTGAAAGGAGCCTGACTGAACTTGTCAGGGATAGAAATCTCTTTGATGAGAGATCAGTCTGTGAATTTTGGCCATAACGCTGAAGGAGTTCCCACTGCTAAGGAGAGCTGCTGCCACAAAATCCCTTCCATTCCCATCTACTTATTTTATGAACCAGGATATATTTTTTTAAGTTTACATTAAAAAAAAAAAAGAAGAAAAATCAATGTTAAATTCTGGGTCTTTGTAGCCAGAGCTATACCCCTCCGTGGATTTCATGAACAGAAATCTATCTCCTTAAGAGATGCAGTTCTGACAAAATTTTATTTTTATGCTTATAATTATTTATAAAAATATGCAGTGAATTGATTTTGATAAACTGGATACTCATAACTGTACTGTTAGCTCAAACCAGGAAAAAAAATTTTTTTAACTCCCGAGCTTTATGGTCACAGGTAATTAAAAAATGTAATTTTAACTTCTGTGTTTTTTGTTGAGAGAATTATGATAGAATGGTTAATAAAATACTTTTAAGCATAGAAATATATTACATTAAGATGCAATTCTGTGGGAGAAATGGGATGGAAATACGAGTTCAAGGGGGAGACACGGAAGTTACAACATTTTTGACTATTTAAAAAAGACTTGTTGTGTATCTTCTAAATGAACGATGATGGATATTGAATTGCTATGGCATTCAGATTTCATTGGATGCACTGAAAGGAGTGATTTGATAGTGTTATTTTTACAGTGTTAATATTCACAATGCATAAGACATTCTATCCTTTGCAACCATGTCAATTCATGAAAAAATTTGATGTCAGCTAAAAATAGGGGCGAGGTTACACAGTGTTTCTTTTTGGTGGTAGAGGAAGGTACATAAGAGAATAATAATAATAATAGTAATAAAAAAATGATTGTTGGGGTGCCTGGGTGGTGCAGTCAGTTAAGCATCTGACTCTTGGTTTTGGCTCAGGTCGTGATCTCAAGGTCATGCGATTGAGCCCCTCATAGGGCTCCACACTCACTGTGGAGTATGTTTGAGATTCTCTCTCCCTTTGACTTGTACGCTTTCTCTCTCTCTCAAATAAATAATAAATCTTAAAAAAAATATGGTTGTCCTCAGAGAATTCCTCGAGACTCTTATCTTGAAACTGTTAACTCGTCTTTTGCAAAAAGTGCTAACAAGCCTCAGTTATGTCACTTCCCAGCCCACAGTTACTAGAAGAGTCAAAATAGGGGGAAGTGAGAGAAAGAAGGTTGTCTGCCTATAGGAAGGATACTTACAGATGTAAAAAATAGCTACCTAGGCAGGAGGAAGGAGACAGAAAAATTAAGAACCCAGACATTAGCAGTGTCCAGTGCTTTCAGCTCGGAGCACACACCTTGCCCCATTGCCACCTCACACTGGTCCAGTGACACAGCAAGAATCAAGTGGCAGCCATCACGGGTTAGCTGAAAAGGCTGAGCTCCCATCTCAAGACACGCCTGGGGAATACATAGCACATTTCAGAAACGTTTTCATAAAAGCTCTAAGGAAGTAGGCATTTAAAAGGGCAAGGTTCTGATTTCAGAACAAGTTTACTCCAACAAACTCTGGTCCACAAGCTTTGCTTGATGGCTCGCTTACTCCTTGCTCATGGAGTGTCTGTGTGGGACATGGTCTGTCTGTCCCCAGGGGGGGTTCCCTGGGGCCATCGGTCGGGCTTCCAGGGATTACGAGACAAGCACACGGAAGAAAGTGCTTGGGGAGTATCAGAGCATGGCTTCTGGGCTCAGGCTGAGGGGTCAGATGCAGGGGGATTATCCTGAATATTCGGTGGGTCCTGAATATAATCACAGGTGTCTGCGGAAGTAGGAGGTGGAGGGAGCTCTGAGACAGGCAGAAACTAAGGTGACATGAAGGCAGAGGCGGAGATTAGCCGAGAAACTGGGAAGGGCAAGGAGCCGGTTCTCCCTTACAGCCTTCAGGGGGAGGGCAACTCTGCCCACACAGTGGTTTCAGCCCAGAGATACTGATTCCTGACTTCTCCAGAACGATTCCTGACTTCTCCAGAACTATACGAGAATACATTTCTATTATAAGTTACCAAACTTGTGCTAAATTTGTTATAATAGCCACTGCAATGAATACACTTCTCACATACATCACCTGTGCGGAAACTTTGACTCAGAGTCTGCGACTGGGGGATCCCAGCCTCTGACAGCAGACATGGGGTGTTGGGCACATGGGTCCTGATGGGTGTGTTCCAGAAGGCTAAAGGTCCACAAGTCTGACCCCGGGGCTGGGGACACAGCCGTACAGCAGGGGGCAGAAGCCACATTCCCCAGGGAACTGAAGGAAGTCTGAACAGATGATCCTGGAAAGCCCAGAACAGCCTTTCTCCATGTCCAACCTGCCCTGCCTCAAATATGCAGATTCCCGTGGGACTGAGGAGGTGAGGATCAGGAGTCTGCCTTTCTAAAGATTTTATTTATTTGACAGACAGAGATTACAAGTAGGCAGAGAGGCAGACAGAGGGAGAGGAGGAAGCAGGCTCCCCACTGAGCAGAAAGCCCGATGTGGGGCTCGATCCCAGGACCCTGGGATCATGACCTGAGCCGAAGGCAGAGGCTTTAACCCACTGAGCCACCCAGGCGCCCCCAGGAGTCTGCCTTTCTAAAATGCTCCCCAAAGTGTCATCATAAGAGAAATTCAGAAGGAGGCTTGGCACACAAGAGGAAGAGACCACGAGATCTCAGAGGCAGAAACTGGAGTGATGCAACTGCAAGCCAAGGAATGTTGGCCATCAGCAGAGGCTGGAAGAGGCAAGAAACACATCCTTCCCTAGAGCCTCCAGAGGGAGTGCAATCCTGCCAGCACCCCGATTTTAGCCCATACAACAGATTCTAACTTCTGGCCTCCAGAATGGTGAGAGAATAAATTTCTGTTGTGTTAAATTTCTGTTGTGTTGTGGTCATTTGTTACAGCAGCCCCAGGCAACAAATATAGGTAGGTACCCTTATTATGCCCATTTTGCAGACAAGAAAACTGAGGTTCAGAAATGCTATGTCAGGGCCGACTTTCTCTGCCTGTTCTCTGCAGGATGCTTCTGGGTCCAGGTGCTCCCAGAGCAGCTGCCCCAGACATGCAGGCCAGGCTGGCAGTGAAGGATCCCTCAGATCCCGGGAGGTGCCCATGACCTTGGACCTCCCCCCAGACATCAACCAGGCTGTTGGTGCCATAAGAGCTCCACTTTAGAGCATGTTTTTGAACACCTATGGAGAATCTTTTTATTTTTATTTTATTTATTTTAAAGATTTTATTTATTTATTTGACAGAGATCACAGTAGGCAGGGAGGCAGGCAGAGAGAGAAGGAGGGGAAGAAGGCTCCTTGCTGAGCAGAGAGCCAGACTCGGAGCTCAATCCCAGGACCCTGGGATCATGACCCGAGCTGAAGGCAGAGGCTTAACCCACTGAGCCACCCAGGTGCCCCTGGGGAATCTTTTTAATACATACAGTGAAAACCTTTTGACTCCTGGGGTGTCAATCACCTGAATTTTGATGAACTGAGCAGATGACGAAGTCCCATGGGAACACTGGCCCCTCAGCCCAGATGGGCATGCCTTTTAGCAAAAAGCAATCTTTTTGTAGAGGAAACTGCAAAGGCAATGGCGAATCTTGACCTACTAGCAGTTTCTTTATGACCACAGCTTCAGTGGATGCAGAATTCATTTACAAACCATACCTTCAAGAACCAGGATGAACAATTTTCATTAACAAAGCCATCATAGCCAGGGATGGAGTTGGCCTCAGAGACCCACAAAGGGGCTGAAGGGAAGCACAGGGCAGTTGAAAGCTGGCAGCTATTAAGAAGGTCTGGAGAGAGGGGCGCCTGGGTGGCTCAGTGGGTTAAAGCCTCTGCCTTCAGCTCAGGTCATGATCCCAGAGTCCTGGGATCAAGCCCCACATCGGGCTCTCTGCTCCACGGAGAGCCTGCTTCCTCCTCTCTCTCTGCCTGCCTCTCTGCCTACTTGTAATCTCTGTCTGTCAAATAAATAAATAAAATCTTTAAAAAAAAAAAGAAGGTCTGGAGAGGCTGGCACCAAAAAAAAAAAAAAAAAAAGGCTGAGGCATCCAGGGAAGCCCCTTGGCAGGCACAGGGACCCTGGGAGTAGGGGGCTGGTTAGCAGCAGTCTAAAGAAATCATCACAGAAGGGGGTGTAAGACATTATGTTCACAGAGGTCCTCAAGCTGGCCATATACAGTTTTTTTTTCATATAGTTTTTAATTTACTATTTTAAAAAATTATTTATTTATTTGACAGAGAGAGAGATCACAAATAGGCAGAGAAGTAGACAAAGAGGCAGGCAGAGAGAGAGCAGGGGGAAGCAGGCTCCCTGCTGAGTAGAGAACCCAATGTGGGGCTCGATCCCAGGACCCTGAGATCATGACCTGAGACGAAGACAGAGGCTTAATCCACTGAGCCACCCAGGTACCCCTTAATTTATTATTTAATAAGCATAAAATATTAGGCATATTTTTTTCCTGAGGTGGGGGAAACCACATTTTTTTTCCACAAAAAGAAAAGCTATTTGTTGGTCATGTATTTCAGCCAATTAAAAAAATTAACTTCTGAACTTGGTTAAAAAGTCATTGCTAGCTGGGGAACTTCACTGCATCTTAAATTTTAAAAAAAACACAAAACCTTTCTATTAAGGAGAATTTCAAATACAAATAACAGAGAAAGTGAACATCAAGTACCCCCCTCTTAGCTTCAGTAAGTGGTCAATTCATGGTCACTCCTGTAACGTGGAGAAACTTGGCACATCTGACTTCCTGTGGCTCCTATTTCCCTTGCTGCTGTGACCCCTAGCTTAGGAACTTCTCCATTAGCCCAGCACAGAGGCATGTTTATCAACGAAGGAATTTTGCTTATAGCTCACATTGACAAAAACTACTTTTTTTTTTTTTTTTAACCCAAAACCTACCTCACCAGAGGAGATAAAACAGCATGTCTGGATTCCCGTAAACCAAAGATCAACTGGGCGAGGACACGGAAGTTACCGAGCCCTCCTCTGATGTCTACAGAGGTCAATCACCTTTTGACTCCAACCCTCCAATGCATCCCCTTTTTTCCTGACATGAAAGAAGCTTGGATTTCATGGCAAGAGGAGTTGGTTCTTTGGGACAAGAGCCCACTCTCTCCTCAGTGTGCTGGCTTTCCAAATAAAGATGCTTTCCTCACCCTAACATCTTGCCTCTTGACTTATTGGCCTGTTGTGCTGGGAGCAGAATGAGCTTGGGCTTGTTTATGCTTCTGTTCCATCTCTGCTCCACTGTTCCTGTCCTGGGCTATTTTGAAATGAACTCTAGTCCATCATCTTTTGTTAGTAAATGTTTCAGTAATGTGTTTCTAACAGATAAGGATTTGCTTTTTAAAAAACAGAACCACAGTATCATTCTCATATCAAAAAAACTAACTAATTCAGATTTTTCACATGTCCCTAATTCTTTTCTAAAAATGCATGTATCTTCGACAGGCTGTTTGGATCGGGATCCAGATGAGGTCCCCATATTCAACAGGATCACCCCACATCTCTTTTATTCTGAAGGATTTCCCCTCCCTGGATCCTCCTCTTTATTTCTCCTCCTTCTTTGTGATTTACTTTTTGGAGAAATGCGGTTGCTGGTTCTATTGGATTCCCCCATCTGGATTTTGCTGATGGCAGCTGCCTGGTGTCCAGTAACCGGTTACCCTGCCCGCTATAAGTTAATAAAGTAAATCCAAGACCTGGCGATCCAGGCTGAGTTTTTGGCAAGATCGCTTCACGAGTGACAGCATGTCCTCCCATCAGGGCACGTTTTATGTCAGTTGGCATCTTTTTAAGATCACATCATTGCTTTGTTTGCAATAGCTATGTGTTCTTCTGTGCATACTAGCTAGAAGACTTCTACAAAGAAAAAAATGCCCCATAGCCATCTGGTTATTCTCAGGGAACATTTATTTAGAAAGAGCAGCATGAATGCTTGATATTTTTCCCTGCCTTTGTTAACCGATTTTCAAAATCATTGCTTATTTTAAATCAATGCAATTATTTTTCTTATGGATGCTCAAAATTCCCTCTCTTAAGGAAGCAGGTATTTAGTGGGACCTTGGGAAAAAAGCACAAACCAAAAAGATCAGCTGGGATGAGTTTGGTGGAGAAATTCCCGATTAAGAGTTTTGTTCTTGGGCACCTGGGTGGCTCAGTGTGTTAAAGCCTCTGCCTTCGGCTGGGGTCATGATCAAGCTCGGTGTCCGGCTCTCTGCTCAGCAGGGAGCCTGCTTCCCTTCCTCTCTCTCTGCCTGCCTCCCTACCTAATTGTGATCTCTTTCAAATAAGTAAATAAAATCTTTTAAGAAAAAAAGAGTTCTGTTCTTCACATGAGGATTTTATATGTGAAAAATCTGCTCGATCTAACTTGTCATCAACATATTAAACACTCTCAAGGGAGAACTCTCAAAGATTCTTATGCCTCAGATGTTTGATCTTAGCTTTGGAACAATCTCAGAATAAAGCAACTCACCTTTTATACTATAATTACCCTGTTGTGTTAAATTCAGTAATGTCTGGTTCTTTCAACCGCCACACAAAGCTATGTGCTTGGATTTGGTGTATAAGTGATAGCTTTGTAGTGAAAATCATCACTAACATAATATATAACTCTAACATAAAATCTGCTTTAATTGCATTAGAACTGGATCATTTTGCCAAAACATTGTACTTTGGCAAAAAAGTATCTAAATGTCTTTATAATTTGGAATGCCGTATTATGGGCTGGTTCTGTGAATGCTGCAATTTGAATCCAACCAGAACACAAAAGTCATTTCCTGAATTTCGAAACGCTGTAAACTTAAACTGAGAAACAGCTGTTCATATCTTTAATGCATTCTCCATGCCATGTGACAAATCATTCCCTAGTAATTGCTGTAACATCGATCCATTTATTTAATTTCAATGCTTAACTACATTTCCCTTTTTGAAGTAAATGGGACCTCATGAAGTATTTCTTTACATGAAGTCCTGTACATGGTGATTAATTTCCTGCCTTGATATGAAACACAAATCCCAACTATTAATAATCCAGTGGCATGGGGGAAAAAAATCACTAATCACAAAGTGAAATTGCCTTGAAGCTTTTATTTATGGGAAATCCTTCCCTCAGGTGTCAAAGGGTCGGCTGGATTCCCCAAAACACAATTCAGTAAAAGTAATTTGTTTCATTGGCAGAACATCTAAAGTTAAACAGTGTTTCTGACACCCAATTATTTCTGTAATTTTGATGTGGCATATGGAGTATTCCTTTAAAAGGAAATCAGGCCTTTCCTTTAATTTGCAATGTTTAATGTAAGTGACAAGTTTTGACTCCAGTATATTATGGAACAGTTAATGAATGCTTGTCTGTGAGCCACCGAGATGGATGGTTACTGGATTATGTGAAAATTAGTCTCTGTCTGCTTAAAATATCATTTGGTTTGAGATTTTTATAAAAAATACATTTTAAAAAAAGCTCAAATCTTAAGGTTTGTGGATCTTTTTTTTTTTTTTTTTTGGTAACCATCATAACACTTCAGCCAAACAAGATGCGTCCTGGCTGGTCTTTGATATGAGGTTGGCTTGTGGATGTTTCGTATGCTAAGCCTGCTCGGGGAAAAGCTCTGATGCTCTCTCATGGTAGCATCTTTCTAAACATTCCTGTATCATGTGTAGTTCCCTGCCTCGTGATCTGTGGCAAATTACATGTATGACTTCTGTTTCAAGATGTGGTTACCCCTGTTGGTAAGTTGCTGTCAGATGGGGCCTCTCCCATTAAGGTGTAGCCAGCACACACAATGGAAACAGAATCCATGGATCAATTCTCCAACAAGTGAACAACTGATTCAACCTGCCATGGCCCGTGGAAGAAACAAATGCCACGAGGAACGAGGATCTGAGGACTGGGCTGTGTGCCATGCGGTTGCCATGTTGGCCACCTGCACGCCTGGGTCCCGGGGCACCCGTCGACCCACTAGACCCACTAGAATGCTTGTGGGATTCTCTTTGTACCTGACTTGCAGGAGTCCAGGAAACAGGAGACATCCTATGGCCAGGAAGCCAATCCTCTCACCGGGAGACTGTTTCACTCCTCCTTAGGTCATTGGGCTCCGTGTCCCCAGGCAGCTGACTCTGGCTCACAGGCCTTGAGGGTGCTTGATGAAGGTGGGGCGACCCTTGTGCTCTGGCCACAGTCCCTCAGCATCTCCACCTTGGAGCCACAAACCCCCATGTGCTGGGTTTTGCGACACAAGGCACCAGGTAGCTCCTCCTGTCCCCCTGGGTCCCAGTCTCCTGGCAGGCCTGGTCCATCCGGCCTCCCTCACCTCACCTCCTGCTCTTATTGCTGCCTGCCAAGCCTGGAGCCACAACCTTCTTGGACCCTCAGTGGTGAAAGGATAAAATCTACTGTATCACAGAACTAGTTTTCTCATGGTTCTAGAGACTGGTTTCTTCTCAGACACCTCTCCTTAGCTTGTAGACAGCCTCCTTTTCCCTGTGTCCTTGCATGCTCTCCCTCTGTGTGCCTACACCCCAATCCCCTCTTCTTATAGGGGCACCAATCAGACTGGAATAGAGCCTGCTCCATGACCTCATTTAACTTCAATGACCTCTTTAAAGACTCTATTTCCAAATGCAGTCACATTCTGAGGTACTGAGAGTCAAGATTTTAACATGTGAATGGGTTGGGGGGGGGCACAATACAGCCCCTGACACCTACCGGAATTCTCTTTTATGTAGAGCTCTTACAAGTTCTGCTACTCTGACCTAAGCCTGACTAATACGCCACTGCCCCATTTTTTTGTGTCTTCCCGTTTTCATCCATTCGGTGTTTTTGTGTGTGTTTCGGGGGTGGGGGTGGGGAGACACGTTGGCCTCAGGGCGTTGTACACTCCTCTAGGGCATCTCGTCTATCTTCTCCTCTCTCACCGTGTTCCTTTGAAAGTTCACTCCACCCACCCTTGTTGAGCACCTACTAATGTCAGGCCCCATATTAGACTCCTTGGACTTAGTAATTGAGAAACCCGTCATCTGCATTCAGTAGGACGGACAGGCAGTAAACCCCACCATCAATCACTGAGCATGATCACTTCAGACGGGGGTGGTGAGCAGAATGGAAAAGGAAGGGTCTAGCCATGTGAGGATTCAGAGGCCAAGGCCAAGAAGCTACGAGAGGCCAAGAAACAAGAACACCAGAGCCCCAGATGATGTGGCAAGGCCTTTATCGTTAGGAGCCTAGATTTAATTGCAAAAGAAATGGGAAATCTTCAGAGGGCTCTGAGAGACCGAATATCTGATTTATACTTTAATAAAGTTATTCTAAATGGGCACAGAGTTTCAGTTTTGCAAGATAAAAAAGTTTTGGAGACAGCTGCATAACAATGTGAATGTACTTAACACAATCAAATTGTACGCTTAAAAATGGCGAAGATGGTACATTTTATATTATGTGTATTTTACCACAATTTTTAAAAACCCGAGATGCTGAACTCTAGGAAAGAAACAGGGATTTGGAGGGGAGGCGGGGGGAGAGTGATGGGCATGAAGGAGGGCACCTGATGGAATGGGCACTGGGTGTTATATGCAACTGACGAATCACTAAATTCTACCTCTGAAACTAATTAAAAAAATACAAGTGTGAACTTCACCCATACATGCATTTGATAATTTTGTTTGATTTTTTTTTCCTCTGCTTCGGGGGTTAGGAGAAAAAAAGGTGCAGGGAATGATTCAAAGGGAGTTTGTTCAATATATACAGAGAGGATTAGTTTGCTCATGATAAGGAGAAATAGGTGGTTTCATTATCCTGAAAAAAAATTCCAAACATTCCAATCATCAAAGTAAATGTATGGGGGACACCTGGGTGGCTCAGTTGGTTAAGCGTCTGCCTTCAGCTTGGGTCGTGATCCCGGGGTCCTGGGACCGAGCCCCATATCGGGCCTCCTGCTCAGTGGGGAGTTTGTTTCTCCTTCTAGCCCTTTTGCCCAGCTCGTGCTGCTCTCTATTTATAAATTTATAAATATTTCTTTATAATTATTTATAAATAAATTTTATTTATTATTCAAATAAATAAATAAAATCTTAAATGTATGGTTTGAGCTCATTTTAAGCTGCATGTCTAATTTAGGTATTTTAGTTAAACAACTGACATATCAATCACTGGTGCCATTTAAAATATTAATATTTACAAGCATATGAGAAAATTTAGTTATTGCATGTAATAAGTCAGGGGTATTTTATTTTTTCCCACAGGAGAACACACCTGGCCTTCTGACAACCTAGAGAATTCATGACAATGGTAAAGTTAATAAATTATATACATATTATATACATATATAATATGTAATACATATTATATGCAATATATATTATATTATGTGTCCACCATCAGATAAGGATGCAGAACACAGATATTACATAAGGGGTCCTGGATGAGAAGGGACATCGGGGCCCTTTGGGGTGCTGGAATGTTCTATATCCTCATCTGATCGTGGTTACACAGGGCATATGCAGGCAAATTCATTGAACTGTGCACTTAGGTCTGTCCACTTTTATCATAAATCATATCTCAATAAAAAAGTGGGAACAAAGAGGGACGAGCCGTGGGAAGAGCAGACATGCTGCTCCAAGTCAACTTTACACTTTTCAACAAGTAGCTGGGGCTTTGCTCACACAATTCTATCTCCATGTCAAGGGGTCCACTTTCCTGGCCTCCAAGGGACTGTGTCGGTCCCTGTTCGCCTGTGACGAGTCCCCACCTCTTGAGCCCGCCTCTCCACAAAGCGCCAACGATAGCACTCTGGGCTTGTAAAACTTGAAAGGAAATGAATTGAAATATCAAGGCCATAGAAATGAGTATTTAAAACATGGAGTGCACCCAAACATCAGTCTGGGGCTAAAAATCAAGTCTGACTTGCTTGAACACCGATGTTAAGAGCTTGGGTAGCTCCCTTTCATGAAAGAGCCGTTTAAATATTGCATGCTGGACCCCCATCTCCCCGGGATGTGCCCCGGCCCCGTTTCATCTTCTGTCTCCATCAAAGGCAGATGGCTTCATCACAGATTCAGAGCATGCGGCTGTCGGCCCCCTGGGCCAGCCCACGAAATTAGCATTTTCTACATGCAGTTGATGAGACGGGGACGGGGAATAAAATAAAGCGGACATGCGGAAGAGGGAAATGAAGGCTAGAGCCACAAGTGCTGGAACTTTGTAGGAGAGGGAGATCCCTGTGGTTGGTGCAGCAGAGGAGGCTTCCTGGAGGAGGTGGAGATCGCAACGGGGCCCTATTTATTACTACCCCTATTACTGCTGCTGCTGCTCCCCCTCCTCCTTCTCCTATTAGTAGGACAAGGGTCTTCATTTGAATTCTGCCTAGAAGCAGACCCTGAGACAAGGATTTCAGTGCATGTGGTTTATTCAGGAAGCCCAGGGAATACCAGTAGAACAGAGAAGTGAGACAGAGCAGAGAAGGAAGCCCCCCAGCCAGCCTCCCCCACGGACAACCAGAGCTTCACCCCACTGGGGACTCTGGGAACACGCATCCGGATCACCTCATCCAAACGCAAGAGAGCCGGTGTTTGCACCCAGGTGGCAGACGGCTGTTGGAGAAGGGGCGGGCTTTATTTCCCTGCTTGTCCACTGTGCCACAGGTACCATCCTGGCTCTGGCTGCCAGAAAAGCCACAGGCAGAGGGATGCAGATGCTAGAAGGATGCAGGTGGAAGGGACCAGCTGCAGGAGGGCCTAGTGGCCATGGCTGTCATGCACCGTGGGCTCATCCTGGACCAGGCACTGGGCTTAAGGCTGTATCTGCACATCCTGTTCCTGCAGCCCACATGGACACACTTAGGAGGAAACTGAGTCCCAGACAGGGAGAGGAATTAGCCCAGGTTGAAGTGTAGGGAATGATCCAGAAGCTGTGTTAGCCACAGGCTGCTACCAGGGGCCATACTGACAGGTGTGGGCCAGCCGCCCATGACCCACCCCCTCTATCCATAGCTGTTCGTCCTCACCCTCCCCCCAACCCCAGACCTGAAATGTCCCCGGGACAGAGTTTGAGCCCTGATCAAGGTAACACGGGCTTTGAAAGGAGCAACATGCGCCCTGGTCTTGACAAGGCCAGGGGCAGAAAAGATGGCACAACTCGTGTCCCCCACTGGATGGATGGACAAACATGATGGAGTACACCCAGACAACCAGATGTGATTCAGCCACAGAAATGAATGGAGTGCTGACCAGAGCCACAACATAAACGAACCTTGAAGACGTTACCCCAAGTAAAAGGAGCCGGACACACGAGACCACATACCCTATGATTCTGCTCACATGAAATACCTGCAACGGGCAAGTTCATCGAGACGGGAAGTAGTTTCAAGGTTACACGGGGCTGGGGGAAGGAGGCAAGCAGAGAGTTGTTAGCTAAGGGGTACCAAGTTTCTGTCTGGAGTGAGGAAAAAGTTCTGGACATAAATAGTGGTGATGGTCGTACGACATTGTGAATGTATGCGATGCCCCTGAATGATATACCCACAAATGGTTAAAATGGCAAATTTTATGTTATCTGTATTTTATCGGAATTTTAAGAATTTTAATATAATATACTAGAAATCATCGACTTGTCCACCTTAAGTGTGTGTACTATAAAGAGCATAAGTTATATCTCAATAAAGCTGTTTAAAAAATCTAGGAGCAGGTGTGGATGCAGAGACAACCCTTCAACTCCTACCTCTTCTGGCTGAGTCTACAGTTTACAAAAGGAAAAGCAGGTCCTGTTGGAGGGTGAGTGTCACATCGGTGGTCGCCACACCCAACAGGATGCTGGCTGGTCAGGCAAACGTTGGGACTCACAGAGGATTCCGGGAGGGTGGGGCTGTGCAGGGTAGGGGCTGGAGGGTACCCCTGAAGGCCACATCCCCGGAGGCCACCGCAGAGCTCCAGAAGACCAGGCAGGGGGCCATGGTCCAGGAAAGGGTCCACAACCGAGAGGTTTCACCTAGCCACGGGCTTTGGGATGGCTGACTCACGGCAGTATGGTGCTTTCCTCAGCCAGGATTGCTTAAACAATTTTTTTTTCTTTTAGTAAAGAAAGCTTGTTCTGTTTTCTGATCTATTGAAATGCCTGATAATTAATTGTCAAGGAAATTGCAACAACACAGACAATTATATGGAAGAAAAACCACCTAAGTTCTATCATTTTGTGACATTTTGGAGGCCATCTTTTCATGAATCTCTACACATTTACACATCAACACACAGAGGTTCATAAATGGGGTCATGTACAAGCAGGTTAAATCATGGAAACTTTTGCTTATCTTCTCTCTCTCTCTCTCTCTCTCTCTCTCTCCCTGATTCCTTCCCTCTTCTGTCTTCCCTCATCTCTGATCAGTGTTAACAGCCTGGTAAATGTCTCAACCCATCCCTTTTCTACTCATATGATCTTGAACAAATATATAGCTATGTATCTTATTATCTGTTGCTACCTAACAAACCATCCTAAGCTAAATGACACGAAACACAAACTATTTTAGGAAACTTATGCTGTCTGTGGTTCTGGAATTCAGGCACGGCTCTTTTCTTTCCTTTCTTTCCTTCCTTCCTTTCCTTTCCTTCCTTCCTTCCTTCCTTCCTTCCTTCCTTCCTTCCTTCTTTCCTTCTTTCATGGTTTTGTTTGTTTATTTATTTGGTGGGGGGAAGGAGAGAGACCATGAGCAGGTCCTGAGCACAGAGTCTGACATGGGGTTCGATCCCATGACCTTGAGATTATGACCTGAGCTGAAACCAAGAGTCAGATGCTCAACTGACTCACCCGCCCAGATGTCCCAGGCAGGGCACATTTTTTGTTCCACGAGTGGGGTCTCAGAGGGGAAGATGCAAACAGCGACAGGTGACTGGAATCATCTAGAGGTTTCCACTCACACATCTGCTGTCTGGACTGGGATGTCTTGAAGGCTGGGCCCAAGTGGAACTGTTGCCTGAAACACCTAAACATGACTTTGTGTGTTGCTTGGGCTTCCTCACCATGTGGCTGCTAATTCACACAAGGAGGGTCCCAAGAGGAACTGTCTGGAGAGGAAGAGTTTCAAGAGTTTCAAAGTCACTGGCATCCTTTTCCTCTATTCTGTCAGCTAAGAGTGAGTCATAAGGCCAGCCCAGGTTCAAGGGCAGGAGACTTAGATGTTCCCAGCCCTTGGGTATCTGCACAGGCAAAACGTGTTCTGAAACAGAGAGGTGACCACATAGGAGTCGAAGAGGGGACTTGCCTGAGCCCTGTCCCCATAAAGGGAGCCATGACTGGGCAGGGTGGGAGGGTGGTGTCTTGGCTGAGAATGAGCAGGAGTGACCCCCGTGCACATGCCCAAGTGTGCATCTTGTTCTTGTCCCTGATCACAGAGCGTGGAAATCTGTGTCTCTGGCTTCACCAGGCCTTGACAACATATGGTTATTGGGGGATTCGAATAAAGTGGAGGAAGCCCAGAGCTCTGATGGCAGTTTAACCTACTGGTAGACCAGTGACACGGCAGGAAGCAAAGAGCTCTAGAGTTTGTTGCCGTTTGAAGGATGGCAACGGTGGCAAGAAATAGACCTGCTGTGAAGCTAATGAAATTCAGGCTTCAAGCTCCTCCCTTGCAAGGCCTTTACAACATCTGCTCCTAATATAGTCGTGATAGCTGCGAATTCTCTTCTTGAAGAGCACACCCCATGTCATATAAGCCTCAGGTCCTGCAAAACCTGGACCCACCCCTGGGAAGTACTCTCCTGAAACATACTTATGGCAGGGTGCCGAGTCCCTAACTTTGAAACTTTTTGCAATTCCCAAAGGACAGTGATGGAGGAAACCACAGCAGCCTATCTAGTTGTCGAGTCTTTGCTTGTTCTCATTTTTGTCAGGGACACAAAGGTTAGTGACGGGAAAGTTAGGAAATGGGAAATGTATTTGCATGCCCTCAGATTATTAAAAATAAATACTTATCATACTGTATTGGCTTCCCAAATCCAAATGCAGGCGGAGATCCAGGCCTTGGAATACAGCCCTCCTTAAAAAAGGCAATTATAAGATTTCATTTTCTTTCCTTTTTTTTTTTTTTTTAAGATTTCATTTTCAACAGTGTATTTTACTGTCAAGCCCTTTGGCAAAGAAGTTGAAAGCAAGCCAAGCCTATAATGGCTGCAGTGATGAGAGGCATGCTAATTCACGGGTTCTCATTCTGACCGAGAAAGTCACATCTTGGACATTCCCTGCACACGAGAAATCAACACACCAACCTAACCATGCTCAAAGCTGTGCCCTGTTAGAAACAGACTCCGCAGATGTGGCTGATGCAAGCAGGAAAGAATGTCACTAAAAGGAGGTTGGGTGGCTCCAGGATCACAGGCAGGATCTGGGGGAGGCTGGTTCAGAGTCAGTCGTGAGGACCCTGCTGCTGGCCCTAAAAAATCCAGTGGGTTGGACTTGACTTCGACACTTAATGCAGGTCACTAGCTAACGTGTGTGGTCACGGGTACCATGGCAGCCAGTGTTACCACTAATGCCAACTTGTCCTCTACTGGACTCTACTGGCCCTACTCATTCCAGTCAGCAGCTCACAGTATACAGATGGGGCTGGGTGCATTGGACTGGTCAAGCCTAGATTCCATGACCGCAGGCCAGTTGCGAGAGAAGCTGGGAAAGCGACATTCAGGCTTTTGTTTTTTTGTTTGTTTACGTAGAAGGCACACTTCAAAACCATAGGCGTGGAAAAGAGATCTGAACAGGCCCTTCACAAAAACAAATGCAGGAACAGCCAACAAGCACATGAAAAGATGGTCAACATCCTTACTTGCCGGGGAATTGCAAATGAAAACCGCAGGGAGATGCTACTCTACATCCACTCAAGGGACTAAAATTTAAGACTGACAACACTAAGTGTTGACAAGGGTCTGCAGCAACTGGACCTCTCCTATGCTGTCAGCCCGCATGTAAAATGCTACAACCACTTTGGAAAAAAACAGTTTGGCAGTCTCTTATGAAGTTAAGTATACACTTATCATACAACTCATGATTCCACTCCTAGGTGTTTAGCCAAAATGAAGGAAAATGTATGTCCATACAAAGACTTGCACACAAATATCCATGAAAGCTTATTCATAACAATGCAAACCAGAGACAGTTCAAATGTTCATCAACAAGCGAACAGATTGACAAATTATAAATTGTGATGTACCCATGAAATGGAATCGGAGTCTTAAAAAGGATGGCAACGGCATGGATGAATCTAAAAACATCGAGGTGAGTGAAAGAAGCCCATCCAACGGGAGTACCTCCAGTAGAATTCCATTTTCATACACCTTAGGCAGGAGGAATCTATTCCATTGGGATAGACAGCAGATCAATGATTAGCTGTAGCCTGGGGTGAGGGTGTGTTTAGTGGGAAGAGGCTCAATAAGGGACCCTTTGGTGCTAAAGGAATTGTCCTGCATCTCGATTAGGGTGGTAATTTTGTGTGTATATGGTCAAAACGCATCCAACAAAAATATGTGCATTTTATTGTATGTAAATTGTACCTCAATAAAATTGATTTTTAAGAAGCATGAGGGGAACATGGGGGGGCTGCTTTCAGATAATGTACATTTCCTAGGGGAGTCAGGGGGAACACAGCTTACTGAGCCCCTGTGAGGAGGCTTCGGTATTAAATGTGTGATTTCCCATCATTTAATTATTCATGATAATCTCTAAGAGGTACTTTGACCCTCTTACAAATGAGAAAATTAGATTCTAGAAAAATTGTCACCTACCACAACTAGTATAAGGTTAAATTATTAGTTAATTTATAAAAAGTGATTTATTCGCTCCACCAGCATTTATGGAGTGCCTACTGTGTACAAGGCTATGTGCCAGGGCTCTGAGTTCCCATCTCCGGAAACTCAGAGCTGGAGAGTAAGGGCCATCACAGAGAACAGCGATCCAACAGGGGAAGGGTACAGGGGTGTGGGAGCAGGGCTGCCCCGGTCAGGGAGGGTTCCTTGAGTCTTGAAGTATTAGTGAGGGATTTACAGACTTGAGAAGAAGGGAATGTGGTGGGGGGGGCTTTCCAGTTGTCTAGAAACACCCAGATAGGCCTGCGTACAGCTTTCCCATGGATGGGGATGGTATGGACAGATGGAGGAACTCATATCACCTAGGCTCAGAATTGTTACAGCAGGAAATAGGGAGTCATAGCAGGTGTTTCAGCACCATAATGATATGATCAAGGAGCAGATAAAGAAAGAGCTTCATTACAGTGGCATTCATCTGGAAAATTCCTTGTCCGTTCTGGGTTAGCTTAGATGTCACTTCTCATAAATTGTCAAAAAAAAAAATCATAGTGTAGGGCCACCCGTAGAGTATCATCTTAAGGTTTATGGGCAATGTATCACATTCTATCACAATGTAAACACATCACAATGTATCATAGTCAAAAACAAGCAACAGCATTTCTTGAGCTCATATTCCATGCCAGGCAGCTGGCACACATTATTTAACTTCATGCCCCTAACAGCCAGTTGTGTTACCCTCCCCTTCTTATGAATGAAGACGCTAGAGTATAAAGAGATTAACTTCCACAAGGCTGGTGAATGGCAAAGCCACGATTTAAAACCTGATCTGACCCTTTACATCTCAGAGTGCAATTTTTAAAAAAAAATATTTTTATTTATTTATTTGATAGACAGAGATCACAAGTAGGCAGAGAGGCAGGCAGAGAGAGAGAGGAGGAAGCAGGCTCCCTGCTGAGCAGAGAGCCCGATGCGGGGCTCGATCCCAGGACCCTGAGACCATGACCTGAGCCGAAAGCAGAGGCTTTAACCCACTGAGCCACCCAGGCACCCCACTTTTTTTTTTTAAAGATTTTATTTATTTATTTGATACAGAGAGAGAGAGAGACAGCAAGACAGAGAACACAAGCAGGGGGAGTGGGAGAGGAAGAATCAGGCTTCCTGTTTAACAGAGAGCCCAATGTGGGGCTCAATCCCAGGACCCTCAGATCATGACCTGAGCTGAAGGCAGTTGCTTAATACCTAAGCCACCCAGGTGCCCCCTCACAGTGCAACTTTTTGATTATGAAAGCAGACTTCTCTATTGGTCTGAGAGGGCCCACCCATCAGGACCAACAGGCTGGCTGGGGACCCTGGTCTGCCCCTTGGTTGATGCCGCTGCCCAGTCCTGTAGGGAGAGGCAGCCAGGAACTGTGTCGCCACCCTACACCCAGGGCGTCACTTCTCCTGTGCAGGTTTCCCTCTCCTGCCCTTCAGACCTTCCTCTAGGCTCCTCCAAGCTGCCTCCTCACAGGTCTGCCCTATGCCAGCCATACCCTGAGGCTCTCTGCCCTCTGTCTTCTCTTTAGGTTTGGCAATGGGGGAGCCCAGTAGGTGTTAAGAATGAGGGAAGACACTGGAGTCTGAGTATTTGTTTCTCAGCTGCCTATCCTCAGAGACACCACCAGCTGGGCTGCTTCTTCTGACAAGCACCACAGGTCCTATCAGGTGGCTCTCTCCTCTCCTCTTGGGCCCCTCATGCCAGTCTCAGTGGCCATCCCTGTCCCTTGCCCCCAGTCCCCCACCACACAGGTCTAGGGTCAGTTATAGAGCCCAGAGCACTGCCTCAGCCTGGTGGTTTTCCTCTCCCCTGCTCACATCTCTGACAAGTCTCTAGTATGCTCCCTTCAAACTATCCTATCATTTGGTGTTCCTACATGCCGTTAGTATCAACACATCCCCCCTTTCTAACCACACTCAGCTTCTCCTTGTGTGGTTCCTCAAGTTTAGGTAATTTGGTACATACGCGGGTCATCCACGAAAGCAAATCAGGTCCCAGCCAGGTTGGTCCACTCAGAGCGGAGCTCCTCTGGGACTCTTTGATGGATGTGGGAAACTATTCTCCTGCTCACCCTCCTCTCCCCTCCCTATGCCCCCCTACCATAAGAAGGAGGAGGCTTGCAGCCACATGTCCCCTGGCAGCCCTCTTGTCACCATGAGGGAAACCACTGTGAGGACGAAGCCGACAAGAAGAGGGAGGGAGATGAGAGAATAGTAGAGAAACTGGGTCAGAGCCCTCCTACAGGATTATTTATTCTATTTTTAAAGATCTTCTATCCCTTTCTTCCTTTCTTTTCTTTTCTTCTATCTTTCTTTCTCGTGAGCCAGGTGGGGAGTAAGGGGGAGACTCCTGTGGGGAGAAGCAGACTCCTGGCTGAGCACAGAGCCAGATGCTGGGTTTGATCCCACAGACCCCGAGATTGTGACCTGAACCAAAACCAAGAGCCGGAAGCCTACGTGGCTGAGCCAGCCAGATGCCCCGTGGCCTCTTTAGTTTTGTAAGATGACAAAAAGTTCTCTATGCTTAAGTTCATTTGTATTGGATTTTCCACCATTTGCAAAATATACCTTCAAGAGATTTACCAAAGACAGACCCCAAACTGCTTTACCTTCCCCCTCTCTTTTCCTAATGGATTCTACACAGCTCTTCACCCATTTGCATTTTGCTCTTAGATGTGCAGCTGATTAGATTACTTCTAGAATGAAACCCAGGGCTTATCTTGTGGAAGCAACCACCTTCATCTCAGGCCACGCAATCACTTTTATTCCTACCCCGGAGTCTGGCACCGTCTTCCATTAACGTGTCAGCGTGGAGCTCCCTGAAATAAAGTGCCAGAGCACAATTGTTGAGCTGGGCTAATTAAAGATGTGTATCATTGGTGGAATTGTCTCTTTGGAACCAAAAAATTAATTATGTTTCTTTGGCCTGGTGACCAGATGTGGAAAACAAACCAACAGATACACATAATTGTTTGCTATCTCCTGTTCTAATAAATTATCTCCAGAACTCATTTGTTTTTTCAGATGCTGTGGGTACCAGACAATGAATGTCCAATGGGATCTAAAGAAACGGATGTCACATGGTTGGCAGTTCTTGGAAACGCTCACTTCCCTCCCAGGACACGTGACTGGGGAGGCGATGCCAGCCACATCCCAAGGAGCGTCCGTAACTCTGTGGATCAAGAGTGTCTATTGGTTTGTTGGCATCAAAACAGGGAAGTGGAGCTTTCTATGAGAAGACCCAGATGGCAGTGACCTCTTCTTCAGAAGAGGAGTAGCTTCCAGAAACTGCCTGGAGAGACTCCTCCCTGGTTCTTCTGCATGTGCTCCAGGTTCAGGTGGCCAGAGTGAGCTGCTCTGAGGGTGTGTTTTGAGGGTATATTTTGCACATGGTGGAAAATCTAATTTTCAAAGTTAGAGGAACAGTCCACAAGACCACCATCCCTTCTGACACCAGGGGTCCCCAAGACCCCTGGTTCAATAATTCACTAAAGGGACTCATAGAATTTGCCAAGAGCTGTTACACACAAAGTTAGGGTTTATGACAGTGAAAGGATACAGATTAAAATCAGTGTAGGGAAGAGGCTCATGGGGCAGGGTGTAGACAAGATCCAAACATGGAGTTCCATGGAAATTTCCAGTTGTTGCCCAATGGTGGAGTTAAGGGCTGTGCTAATGTCTCCCAGCCACATGTGATAATATGCATGGAGCACTGCCAAGTAGGCAGACCACCCAGCCTTGGTGTCAAGAATCTTTACGGGGGATCCATGGTTGACTCTCCAAGTGGCTGAGCTCAGTCTGCAGCCCATCTGGAAGACAAGCTGACCCTGTGTCACCCAAGACTCCCACCCTAAATCCTATAGTTAGACCGTCTGCCATGGCCCAGGGCCCCCAGGTAAAGAAAGACACTTTTACCAGGCAGGACATTCCAAGAACTCAATGGATTCTTGCACAAATATATAGGTGGTCACCACCCAGATGAAAACACAGAATGCTTTGTCTCTCTCTATCTGTCCAACAGAATCCGCCCCAGCTGGTGAGGTTACCGCCAGCCAGTCTCCTCCTGGAAGGCCTCAGGGAACTTCCACAGCCTGGATTCCCCCCCACCCCAACACACCCCTAAATCCTCCCTAGAGGGCAGCTGACACAGTAGGATCAGCTCCAAAAGCACTGGGAATTTTGTACAGAAGGTTACCCCCTTCCAAATCCCAGCTAACCCCCCCCCCCTCCAATGGACTCTCCCTCTAGGGCTTCAAAGTGGCTACTCAAGGGCCAGGCTGAATCAACCTGACTTAGCAAATGAATACTTTTTTTAAAATCTCTTATTTATTTATTAGAGAGAGAGAGAGAGCACAATCAGGAGGAGCAGGGGAAGGAGGAGCAGGCTCCCCGCTGAGCAGGGATTCCCATGCGGGACTCCATCCCAGGACCCTGGGATCATGACCTGAGCCGAAGGCAGACGTTTAACCAATTGAGCCACTGAGGCACCCCTCAGCAAATGCATATTACAAGAGTGTCTCCCCAGAGTCATTTGAGCACGAAGCAGCCAAAAAGTCCTGGGTGTCTGTTTCTCAACCTTTCCACCAAATTCCAGACTGGTTCATACAATGTGGGCCTAAGACAACTACGGATGTCATGTCCTAGAGAGTAATTAGGGTTTTCGAATTTTAGGGTGTCTTACCAAGGCGGTACCTGGCCCAAACCCCTCACAGGTGAAGGAATGGCTGGGAGGAGAGAGCAGTCTTACTGTCCCATCCTCCTTGCCAGTCTCTCTCTGTTTGCAGGTACCTCCAGTTGTTAAAGGGTTTTACAATTAATGTAATGAAAGTCATTCCATGGGCCTTCTGCAAAATTGGCTGCTTAGAAAGGCTAAAGTCAGATCCTGTCTGATCGCATTTTAAGCTCCGTGATTAACCAACAGCACGTCTGGAAGCCACACAAAGCCCGAGAAACGCTCCCAGCCAGCACAAAGCCTTTGCTGACATTTGCTGTTGAGATGCGGGGAGGCCACTGAGATCCGGCCTGACTTTGGGAAGAAAGAGCAAGATTGCAAGGTCACAAAAGAGACCCCAGGTCACCAAGTTTGTAGAAACAAACACCCCACCATGGCAGCTTGCTTTTCACATGCACACAGTGGGTACTGTGTGTCTTTTATGGCTCTGTTATTTGGCATTTGCTACCGATACCAAAAGTCTGCTCTGCAGGGTTTGTGTCCAATTTATGGACACGCACATATGATTACACCGGTATTATATGGCTGCACATAGAAGCTGGTGACTGTGCAATCTCATTAGTTCTCACTTTGGTAAATCACCATCCTAGCTCAACTCAACAAAGAGGTGGTTTGTTCTGCCGTCAGGCCTGGTCTGCCAGAGCACTTCCTAATTATGATACACTCTCAAGGGCTCATTAGCGACTAAATTACATCCTAGTCATTGAGGAAGCTGGCTGCTTGCTTTTGCAAGGAGGCACACTGGTTGGATGAAGGAGCTTTGTTATGTCATTCATTCATTCCCTACCCCCCTCCCCTCCTTCCCTCATTCATTCATTCATTTATAATACCAGATTGGAGATGCACAGGGATTGGCCATGGTCTCCTTAGTCATTAGTGCAAGCCAACAAGGTGCCAGACTGTAACATTTCCATTAAGAGACATCCCAGCCTGTCTGCTGGTTTCACCTGCATTTGGCATTCAGCCAAATGAGTGTTGGGAGTTTACTGTCAACTAAATCTGGGAAATGTTGTCATAAACATGGATGGGGAGAAGCTGGAGAATATAGTACCACACATCTTGAGAATTGATCCTAGGGACACCCAGGCTGTTTTGTGGGCCCCAGAGCCGCTCCAAGTCACCTCCGCATCCAGGATCCCCCACAGGAATGGCTCCCTGTCCCTGTTTCCACTGACTGTCCCTGTTTTCGCTCAGGCTCCTCGTCTCTTTAGACGTGAGATAGCAAATCTTCCCATCTCCTCTTGAACACCTCCCCCCTTAACCCCACAATGGTGCATTGTCCCCATGCTGTCACATTTGGCTTTCTAGCACCTACTTCAGATTGTGGCCTGCCCTTGCTCAAAGCCCTTGGGTGGCTCCCTATTGTTCCCTAACTTCCAGACTCCAGATGACCTGGTGCTTGCTCTGTCTGTCCTCATCCCATCTCCCTACCTCTGTCAGAGGGGCATGAAGCCCTTCAATGCCCCTGCTCCTAGGTGCTCCCTAGTCCCTGGATCCTGTGCCCCTTCCTGATGCTGCTCCCTCTGCCCCCCATGCCCTTCCCCAGGACGACTCATCTCTCCTCTCTATACAGGCTCAGCTCATGTATCCACATCTGTGATGCTTTCCTGACAAGACTGAGGACGTGGAAAGATGAGCTCATCCTAAGGCTGGCACAGAGCAGGAGCACTCAAGATGAGAGACTGAAATGCCAACCACAAGCCAGACTGTATACGGAGACAGAACCTGAATCCACAACCCGCAGCAACCAGCCCCAGACAGCCAGGACTTTATTGACCAGCAGCTTCTTTAGTCTTCCTTCCTGCTTCCAATTTAGAACAAATCAGAGAAAGTCAAATATGCTCCCTTAACCAACCACACAGGATGTTCCACTTTTAAGAAGCCCACCTTCTGCTTCCTCAAAATCCCTGGACAGGGCATGTCTAAGCACCTCCATCAGCCCACTATAAAGCTTTGTCCCCCGGCTACCCGCCTCTGGGTCTCTGCCAAATACAAATGACAGGGGCTTATGTGTTATCAGAGGCTCTGAATAAATAGCATTGGCTTGTCCTCATTTGGGTGACCTTCACTTACATCCACACTGACCGCCCCCCTCCCTGAGCGCAAGGTCGCACCCCCCCACAGCTCAGCTCTGTCATTGGCGTCTTCTTGCCAAGTTAGAGTCGCCTGTGAGCACAGTGCCCGCCCCCACGAACGCTTGTGGGTAGAGGGAATGAATGAACCCACCAATGACACAGATGTCTATAGGCTTGGTGTCACCATGCCAGATGCCCCAAGTCCAGAGTCCTCACTCTGCACCCATGTGGGTGTCAGGCCAGCGAGGACCAAAGCCAGTGCCTCCCCCAACTTTGAGATGTTCGAGAAACAGGGTAATTTGGTTGCGGCCCTGTAGAGCTTGGCACCATTGAGAACATACACATGTGACCCCTGAGGATAGTTCTTGTCCTCCTCCAGGCTGTGCACTTCCTGAGGGCAAGGACATGGCTCCATTGTCCATGGTATTTGTTGTCTTTATTGGTGCCTGGCTCATAGTAGGTTATTAAATATTACAGGAAGGAAGGGAGTGAGGGCAGGAGAGAGGGAGGAAGGTGGGCCGAACCTTGGGTCTCCTGGGGTACCCCTCTCCCCTCCACCTTTACCATTTTCAAGACTCTCCCCTCCTCCCTGGTTTCATCTGGCTTCTACCAGACTCGCGACAAAGGTCAACACAAGACAGTTCCGAGGACTCCAAATGAACTTCAGGAACCCTAATATGTCTCTGAGCATCCTTAAATGGGGTTTGACTCCCACCACCGACCCCAATTCCCAGGCCAGTGCCAGCCAGGAAAGCCCCATCCCAGGGCATGCGCGCCTGACCCCAGGGAAGGTGGCAGGGAGGGCGTGTCTCAGCCAAGATGGGGAGCCTCTTTTGAAAACACCAAATGCCAAGCACCACAAATTATTCCGCGAATTTTACAGGAACCATAAATATTACATAGTACATTTCCTCAGTTCTGCAGGCCCAGGAAGCAGGTGCTACACGCCCTCCAACACGGTAATTAGGCGGACTCAGCCAAAGACCAGACTCAATTATAAAAATCCTGCCACTTGCCGTCTCCAGACCGGTCATTAGGAGAGACCACAGTGAGAAGGGTCCAGTTGCCGAGAACGTCCGGAGTTGACTTGCGGGTTATCTCCTAAGAGCTCCAGATTTTATTTTTGTTTCGGTGCTATCTGAGGCTGATAATGGCCCCACCAAATCCAAATTAAATACATATTTTAGGGATTTTAATCTAAGCAATACCAGCAAATGTGCCACTTTGGGGATGAATTATTTATTTGTCTGAGGCTAAGAAGAGATCCGCACAAGCAGACGAAGGCCCTGGAATAGCGGAAAATAAATTAAAGCGGCAGCCTGTGGCCGGCTTAATGCGCTGACAGCCACTCGCCGCCCTTAAGTGTCACCAAAAATGAACTCAATGGGCCCCGCCCGGAGTAATATTTAAAGATCTGCTTGTCTCAGACTTTGCTTTTCCACATGTTCTTGGAAGCATTTGTCTCTGAAAAGCTTATTGAAATTTTTTGGTTTCAAGTCCCCATCTGGAAAGCAAAGGTCTAGGGGGAATATTGAATCAATCTGCCTTCTCATTCTCGGCTTTTTGGCCCATGTTGTTTGCGGAATCATGTTTGGGGTTTTTGCAAAGGTATTACGAGTTTTGGGAGTGGGGGTGCATTTGGGGGTCACGTGGGGTGTGTGCCTCCACCCAAGCCCCTCAGGGGTGAGGGAAGTGTCCGAGGCAGTGTCTAGATGGATCCTAATTCATAGTTAATCAACGTCCCAAAGCACATGTAGACTGGGATCTGTTCCATGCAAGACAAGTCTCCACCCAGTGGAATGTTCTCTACCTGAGCTGTCCAGCACAATGGTCAGTGGTTCCCTGCGGTAACCGAGCACTTGAAATGTGCCAGTGTGACCAAGGACGTTTCATTTAAACATTTTGTTTTCCATTCATTTACCTTTTAAAGTTAGATGCCTGACACAATTTTTGGAAAACTCTCAAGGACATTTGGACCAACTTGGACATTTGAATCAGCTTTTTCAATGGCAAGTTTGATGGCGTCTAAATACAGATCAGGTATTTCGGGTGAAAATTTAGGGGTCAAGGTTGAGCTCTGCGGTAAATGTAAAACATTTCATTAATAAATCTTATATTGATCCTGTGCCAGAATGACAAACATTTTGGGTATTTTGTATTAAATAAAATATAGTGTTAAAATTTATCTTCTCTGTTGCATTTGCTGTTTTAATGTGGCTACTGGAGAATTTGGATCACGCGTGTGTGCAATGGTTCTGGTGGCAATGTTGATGGCCCGGGCTCAGGTAGGCACTCAGTACTGGGATGATGAGGTCTCAGCTCTCATGGAGCTCAGGGTTGGCAGGATGGGGACACAGACAAGCAAGTGAACAAGCATCAAAATAGCAAAATACAGGACAAAACCCTCCTTGTGCATGGAGCCTTCTAGGACCAAGTGTCTATAACAGACTCCACTGTAGATGGCAGGCCTACTGGATTCCAGATGCAGCAGCTCCCCAAATCAAGAGCAGAAAAGCCAGCAACCAGGACCAGGGGGGGAGTCCTGACACAGGGACAGCCAAAGCAGTTACTACCAAGTCCTCACTGACCTCAACTTCAGAACAAAACTCAGCCCCATCTGGAGTCTCAGGAAAACCTGGACATTGCCTGTGAGGTAGACTCTCCCACCTCCCAATGCCCCTCCTGACCCGGCACTGCCCAAGCTGTCACCATATTGCTACCCTGGGTTAATGGCCTGTGTGGCACCAGGGGGTCCCAACCTCATTCAGTGGGAGAAGCCCTTTGTCACATCAGAAAAATCCACAGAGCCAAGGATGGTCATGATGCTCTGAGTGCCTGCAGAAGGAGACACCAGTACAGGACAAACAGCAACTTGAATTCATTCAGGTGCATTTAAAAAACAATTTGAAAGTGATTTATCACAGCCTCTCTATACATTTGAAACCTAAACCACTGTGGAGAGATTGTATTTGGGCCAGCTGCAGAGTGGGGAGGGAGGGCAGATTTGAGAAGCCCTGGTGGGAACTCTTGGCAGGATGCTGGGAGCAGGAGGGGAGAGGGAAGGGTCTGGAATGCCCTTGGGATCCCCAGGCCTTGAGTGTCAACACCAGCTTGGATTCAGGAGGCATTTTTTCCACCCAGGTCAGAGGAGGTGAGTTTTCTGGGGGGTGTGAGACCCATAGGAGAAGCAGGTCCCTGGGGTTGGATGCACTGTGCCCAGGCTTCCCCTATGTGGAGGCCACAACCAGGCCCTCACCAGAGCAGTAATGCCCCGAGGGGAGGCCAGACTGCATGGTAGAGCATCTGACATTCCCTGTCTCTTGGGTTGGGGCTTCTAGAAGGCGACTCAGAGACAAAAATTTGAGGACAAGTAAGACAGGTGGTCTACGTGGGAGGGAAAAGGATGGGGTGGCAAAGTGAGATATGGGAATTAATCCCATGGACAGACCCCAGAACCCAGTGTGGAGTACCACCTCACAGTTAGCTCATCAGAGTGCAATGCTACCTGCTGGGGTTTTCAGATGCACTGTCAGTTATCTATTGCTGCATTAAAAAGTCATCTCAACACTTACCTTAAAAATGAGAGCAGTAACGATCTTGCTTTCTGTGGTTCAGGACCTTGGGAGCGATGCTGCTGGGTGGTTCAGGCTTAGGATCTTGGGAGGTTGCAAGGGAGCTCCCAGGGGCAAGTCTCGCCCAGGGCCAGATGATTGGCTTCTACAATGGCTCCAAGGGGCTTGTGAGTTGGTTCCCTGACATCTGGCCTCCTTGTGGTCGAGCCAGTGTTATCTCAGTGCTGGGACTCAAAGGGAACAGATGTCTTTCCGTAGGAATGCAGGAAGGCTTCTCAGAGGAGGCAGTGTGGAGAGGGATTTTCCAAGGCAAGAAGGCATTCCTACCAGGAAGACGTGATTCGTTCGTTGGCTGACTTCAGGGACTGTGCCGGGTGCTGCAGCGAGGTGAACACTGGCATGCGAGGGCTGGGGAGTTAGTGGGAGATGCCACGTGGCCTTCAAGGCAAGGTGGCTGGGAGGACAAATCATTTGTTTGTTGCTGCTTAAGGCTCTGTGTGTGATTTCATTTATGACCATCAACCCAAGTGTAGAAAAGGGGAAACCGAGGCACAAGACGGTGAGTGACATTTGTAAAAGTCAAGCAGCTGTAAGTGGTAGAGCTGTGTTCGGCAGCCAGTCCGCCCAACTCCTGGGCCCAGTCAGAGCACCAAATGCCTCTCAGGGAGGTGGAATGCTTAGCCTTAAGGTCACTGCTGTTCTCAAGGGAGAAGGATGCAGGAGACTTTGTAAGTCAGGATAGAAGCAAGAAGAAATCTGAAGCTTCCATGAGAGAGTGGGTCTAGATGGAAGGAGCACAAGACACGGAGATCCAAGAGCTGGATTTGAATCCTGGTGCTGACCCATTTTGTGGATGTTGACAACTCTGTTAGCCTCTGGGCCTCCATTATGTCATCTGCCAAATGGGGTCCATTCACTTGCCTGATAATGTTTACTGAGCACAGGGTGCCTGGGTGGCTCAGTTGGTTAAGTGGTTGTCTTCAGCTCAGGTCATGATCCCAGGGTCCTGGGATGGAATCCTGCATTGGGCTCCCTGCTTGGCAGGGGTCTGCTTTTCCCTCTCCCTCTGTGCTTGTTCTCTCTCTCCCTCAAGTAAATAAACAAAATCTAAAAAAAATAAAGTTTACTGAGCACTACTGTGTGCAGCATTCCTTCCTACATACTGAGGTCTAGCACCTGCCCCTTGTGAAGGGAGGAGGATAATAAACAAGCAAGCAGCTAAGGAGGAGACATTTCAAGGCAAGTGCTGGTAAAGGAGAAAACCAGAGAGAGACTGAGTGACCACTTTCATTAGGACACTGTGAAATCTACACTTACTGCTCAAGCGAGAAAGGGCCTGGTGAAGATCTGGGGAAGAATCCATTCTCTGGCTGAGGACAAAGCAAGTGCAAAGGCCCTGAGGCAGGAATGACCTTGGAGGTTAACGAGGAGCTCAAAGAAATGAGTCAAATCTTGTTATAGGTCAGGATCTGGGGGTGGGTAGGGGCTGCTTGGGGGATGAGCTATTCCCCATCCCAGTTTAGCCCACAGGCCCCAGAAGGAGGACATGTATGTCAGGCAACAGCCTCTGACTTCTTTCCCAAATCCAACGCCACATGGGGAGGCTGATTCCCCTGAGACCCAGCTGCTTGGTGTCTGTTTGGATTTGCCATTACAACATGAATACTCCTAATTTAATTTTTCTTTTGTGTCTCTCTGAGTGACTAACTCCACGAGTCATCTCTAAGCAGAATGTGCTGGAGGTAAAAACCAGCAGATTTTACATGAAAACCAAGAGCTGCCTACAGACACTTGGCAGCCTCCAGTGCTGGGTGGTGACCTTGTCTGGTCCAGGGTCGTGCACACAGATGGTGCTTAATGTATGCTCAATATGCCTGAATGACCTCACCAGTCAAGATGCTCTATTTAGTCCCTCCCAGGCCTTGCTGTTGCAAAGGAGCATTGGAGGAGGTAGGCCAGCTAGGAGGATGCAAGACAGAGCCACTCATCACAGTGAGTCAGGCAAGGTGACCAGCTAAAAAGTGTGGCCTCTCCTGGCATCTCCCACCCCATTTCTGGAGCGCCTACTATGTCCCAGATACTGCGCTTACCCACTTGGCCCACATGGACTATGGCTGTTGCCTCTACACAACCCCAAGACATGTCCACATCACTTTCTCAGGACCAGGGGCTGCCTGGGCTTCTAGGAGAGCAGCCCCAACCAGAATGGTCTTGGGTGTCCCAAAAGTTGATCCTGTCCACTCTCCCACTCTTGACTCCTTGGGGGCTCTCTGGGCCAGATAAGCAAAGGCCAGAGCTCTCCTGGGCAGGAGTTCTGCTGGCCTGCCCTTCTCATTCCCTAGTTCTCACCCCACAGGACCTCAGAAGCTGGGTCAGCCCGCACGATAGCCCACAGCTCCAAAGGGCAGTCAGTTCAACTGCTACTCCCTGCTCAGAGATCTTCCCACTGGCAGGACCAGCCACCTCCAGCTTGTTTTCATCTTTCATCTGTTTGTTCAGAGCAAAAAAATGTATCACGGGAAGTGGGACCGGGGGTGGGGAGGATCCCAGGTCTACCAGGGAGAAGGGCGGGCTGGGCACACCGGTGGGTTATCCCACCTCCATCACTCTGCCTGTCTTGTGGTCTGGTTCTGAGTCCCGCATGGGCCAGGCAGGCTGGTAGCTGTGCCCGGGGGAGCCCGCTGGGCACACTCTCCCTCTGCTTCCTCCCGGCTCTGTTTCCCTAAAGGCTGGGAAGGAAAGAAAGCAGGTTAGCCATTTCCACCCTCACCCCTCAGGCCTCTTCAAACAGAACTCTAAGCTACCTCTACAGGGATTTCTGGAATATATTTCTGTGTAATTTGGGATAGTTTAGTAATTTTCCAGAAACACATTAACTGGGCCTATTGCCTGCCTTTTACGTAAATATTGCTTTCCTGTTATAATATTATAATAATATTTGCCATGTATTAAACACTTACTGTATTCCAGGCATGGCAACCCTGGGAAGGAGGTTGCTGTTGGTGTTCTCATTTTCCAAATGAATAAACAGAAGTTCAAATAAATACTTTGTGCAAGGTCATTCTAAGTGATATTGCCAGATCTGCCTGTCTCCCGCAGCCAGACAGGATCGGATGCCCAAAGCCATTCCTAACTTGCGTTCCCTCTTCTAAAGAGAATAGAAAGATAAAATACTCATTTTATCAGACGTCCTTGCAGCTAGAATGGCCAAGCGACCAGTTTTGGCCATCAACACGTAAGCGAAAAGGACCAGGCAGAAGCTCTTAGGGCAAATTCAGCCATTCAAATTTTGTCCTTTTTTTTCTGTCTGGAGCTCAGGTATGCTACCTGGAGGCAGAGCAGCCATCCTGTAGCCACGTGGTCAAATCCTCATGCCAAGGGTGGCAGAGTAGGAGGATAGAAATAATCTGGGTTTCTGTTTACATTAGTGGATTGCCTTCCCCAGATCCTTGCTTCATGAAGCAAAAACATTTCTTACTTATTTCATATAGCATTTATTGGGTTTTGTAGTTTCTTACTAGCAAACAAAAATAATTGACACCTGGCCCCCTCAAACCCCATGGCGTTAACAAAATTTTGAGGCTGCCCATCAAGGAGGCTTTGGACTGGGCCCAGGAAAACAACATTAGAATTAACTTCAATTTGTCAAAAACCAAGGACTCTGACCCACAAAACACCACCAGAGTGTCCAGAGAATTTTAGCCGTGGAAATTTCCATTTCCTTGGTGGGTCAACCATGTCATTACGTGGTCAAAGATTTTGAAGTCTCTGCAGAGAAGCTGCTCCCTGCAGGAGAGCTGGGAGTCTTGTGCTGACCTCAGTTTGTGGTGGGCTGCTGCCACATTGCCCCTCTCCCACTCTGGGGAAGCTGGAAGTTGCCACATTCTCGCCAACCCTGTTGGTTCTGAACCACTCATGAGGGCCATCCCAGGCACATGAAAGGCAGTGGCTGCGTGGGGGCCTATGCACAAGATGCAAACAGACTTTGCCAAGGTCTGCCTTGGCCTGGAAAGGCCTGGGGAAGCTGTTCTGGGCATCCAAACCCAATGGGCAGATGTCCAGCTCAGCAGAAATGAGTGCCCACTATGGCCTCTAAAAGGATCTGGGATCCTCTGGGACGAGGATGTAAGCACGAGCCCAAGACCTCAGTGTGGTCCCTGGGGCTCGAAGCCAAGCTCAGGCCTGGGAAGTAGAAAGAAACTAGGAATATGGGATTGGGCAGAGCCAGTCCAGGCTTCTTGGAGCCTCCCTGCAGGGGCCAGATTGGCTCCTGTGAAGGGTCACCCCTCCATCCCCCCAAACTCCAGGACTGACTCTCCGCCCACAGACTGTCAGCCTGAAGCAGGCGGTACTTCCCTTGGTAACTTTGCATTAAAATACTGTCTGCATATGGTGGGGAAATTAATGTCCCTTTTTCTTCTTTGTGTGTTTTAATGACTTAATATACAACAAAAGGAGAATTTTTCTCCTGGGAGTTTCCAACAGATGTTGCTATTTCCGTCCAGGCTGTGCCTCCTCTTCCAGCTGCCTAACCCAAATAAGGCGTATTATCCCAATAATCTGGATGCAGGGAGGTGGCACTTCTGTGTCAGAACACAATCAGGACGTGGCCCAGCCACGGAGTGGGGACCGCTGGATCCAATCTGGGCTCTTTGCAATGGGGGTAAGAGTCAAGTTCCTGTCAGGTGGCGCTGGTTTTCTCCCAAATGGAAATGGCAATAGAATCAACAGGGATACCAGCTCATAACGCCCTCTCAGGGACTCTAGATCTAGCTGAAGAAAGCCCCCAACAGCCTTCCTGGCTCCTGCCTGGTCCCACCTGCTGCCTCCGCCTGGGCTCACCTCATTCAACACTGGTGTTTGTCGTAACTACCCTGAGTTCTTCCCATGTTGTATTCGCAAGTATTTGCCACAGAGAGGAAATCTCCTTATAGAGTGGCTAGGAGCAAGGGCTCTGGAACAAGCTGCCCTAAGTTTCCAGGCCTGTTCTGGGTTACCTGGGGGAACCATGTGTTGCTGACGTTTTGACATCTGGACCTCCTGACCCCAGAGAGACGGCTCCTCCCAGGGCTAGCCAATTCCTAGACCCAGTAAATAAAACGCTCACCTTGCAAGTGTGTCGTTTACCCGCAGACCAGCCAATCCGGATTTCATACCTTTGACCCCCTTCTCTATCAGGCTCTCTATGGGCCACTACCCCCTGCCCTAATTGCCAGACAGCTAGCGACAGCCCCTAAGTTCCAGGGCCCTCCGCAATTATTCAAACTAGCCAGTCCTAAGCCTGCCTTCCTGCGCAGACCACAGTCAAGTCTCTCGCCCATGTCTTCCCCTCTGTCTGCGTCCTGACTGATGCCGGTACTTCCCTGTGTAACCAGAGGGACGTGGTGTGGCGTGGGGGGCGTGGCATGGGTGCGTGACGTGGCGTAACGTGGCGTGACGTGACGGGCGTGTCGGGCTTGGCCTGGGGGCGTGGCGTGGCGGTGTGGCGTGGGGGCGTGGCGTGGCCTCTTGGGAGCTTCGAGTGACAAGCTATCTCTTCAATGGTTATTGTGTCCTGATCGGCTGGCCTCACCACACCGGAATGATAATACAACCTACATTTTCAAACAGTTCCTTAACCACCTGGACCTTAACGTCCTCATCCTTAAAATGGGGATAAAATTAGTATTTGCCTCCTAGGGTTGCAATGAGGATCAAATGAGTTCATAATTCATTTATTACTATTATTACATTGCATTACCAAGGCTCAGTTGTTGAACACACGACCCAGCACATAGGAAGTGTCCGTTCAATGTTGGCGATGATGATTATAATGAACAGCACAGTCGCTGTGGGATCACTGTAGAGAGAACATGATTCTGAGGTCAGAACTCCCAACGCTCCCTAGCAGGTTCACTGGGTTACTCAGCCTTCTGGGGACTCGGTTTTCTTATAAGTGGAGATTAAAAATATCAATTGAATGATATTGCTGAGATAAATCACCCAAGGTGTGCTGAGTGCTGGCACCTAGACCTACTCCTAAAAAAGAGTGCTATACTGGGAACAGGATATATTTTTGACAAATATGAAAGAATAGGTTTTAAGCCCAAAATATTGATTGAGAGCTTATTTTAAGCTCAGCCTACAAGAATAGCTGGTCTTTCTGTCGTCACTGAGCCTGACTTTTTGCCACCTGGGATCTCCTGAGGTGTACGGTAACTCATCCTTCACAGCACCCGGTGGTTATAAAAAGCTCTCATCTTCTAGAAGAGTGACTCAGGGGGCCCATTCTAAAAGCTGGGCCTGGGTTCAAGTCCCATCTCCACCACAGTCACTAATGGTGCCACCTGACAAAAGTGACTTTATTTCAATGTGCCTAGGTTTACTCATCTGTAAAATGGGGTCTGGTGAAGATGAGCTGGTCCATCCATGCGAAGTGCTTAGCGAGACGCTGGCCTGTTGCAGGCCCTTGTAAATATGGGTTCCCCCCCGTTCCTCTGGCTTCGCTGTTCCTCAGAAACCTGAGCTCTGAGAAACAAAAGGGGCCAAGCAGATGTTCTGCCTCCCGCCCCGTGCTCAAAACCGAAAGAGCTGAGGGTGTCGAGCCTCAAAGAGGAAAGGCACAAACATAGACAAAGAACTATTGAGCACCTACTGTGTGCCAAGCACTGTTCTGGATGCTAGGGATTCAGCAGGGAGTCAGATGAACCCAGATTCTGCTCTCACAGAGATGACATTCTAGCTGGGGGGACAGATGATAAAGAAACTAGCAAAGCCTGCACAAACTTCACGTAAGGACAAGAGCTATGGAGAAGAGAAGGGGAATCCGGAATGGTGAGATCAAGGAGGAGGGTGGCCGATGAGGCCGGCCTGGATGAGGGGTCTGCATTCTATTCAAAGCTGTCCTGGAAGTACTGCAGGATCACGCTGCCCTTCCCTGCTGGGGCCTCCAGCCAGAGGAGGAGGCCAGGAAGCCCCAGGAGAGCAGGAGAAGCCCCTCAGAGCTGTTTTAATTGAAAGATCGGTTCTTCCCTGTGTTCTCTGTAGGCAGCGGGGCCTTTGAATTAAACATGAGTGGTGATTTATTTATCAAGTCTTTGAAAAAGTCTCTTTCTATGATTTGCTGCACTTCTCCAGTTAACCCTTCCTGGCCTCTGACTGGGGTAACTGAGAATATCATGGGCCAAGTTCCTCTGGGGAACGTGTGTGCTGGTGGCAGGGAGGGGGATGGTGCAGGAGAGGAGGTGGGATGAGGCTGCCAAGGGATGGGGCCTGCTAACTACTCTCTGCTTATTCAACCTCCTCCTCTCCCTGGACATCTGGAGCCTGACTCCAAAGACCACCCCCGCCTCCCTAGTGGATGGGTTATTGGTCATGATTCCTCACTCCCCAGTAGCAAGAAATACACCTCCCTACCCTTGCCATGGCTTGGTGGCAGGCAGAGTGATCTTCCCTACCCAATGACTTGGCCAATGGGAGGCTAATGGACATGAGGAACACAGGCTGGAACATGCTTGTGCAGCCATAAAAAGGACACACCCTGGGCAGCTGTGGCCCTCCAGCTGGGCCACAGAAGATATGAGACAGTTGGAGCAGAGGTGCCCAGTTGATCTGAATATCCTTGAACATGAGAACAAATGATTGTTGTCTGAGGCCACTGAATAATGGCTGGGGTTGTTTGTTACCAGCATGATAATGACTGGAACTGACCAGTACACCCAGGGTCCATCGGAAGGACCCACCACATCTGATAGCTGGGGGAAGGATGTCAGGATATCACTGCCCCGTCCCCAGTGGTCCTGCTCCCTCTCTGCCTTGTTGTGGTTTTAGAAGCTATGGTCCCTGCTGCGTACCCCCAAACATGCCCTGGACTCTGGTAATACCTTTCCCTGAACTTGTCCATCAGGCCAGGAGGTGGTAATGACTTTCCACTCTTAGGAGTCTCTGGGTGTATTACCACTTTTTGTTGCTCCTTCAGTCTTGCCCTTAAGTCTGTACACACAGGGGCACCTGGGTGGCTCAGTGGGTTGGGGCTGCTGCCTTCGGGTCGGGTCATGATCCGGGAGTCCTGGGATCGAGCCCCGCATTGGGCTCTCTGCTCAGCGGGGGGCCTGCTTCCCCCTCTCTCTCTGCCTGTCTCTCTGCCTACTTGTGATCTCTGTCTGTCCAATAAATAAATAAAATCTTTAAAAAAACAGTCTGTACACACAGCCTTCATTCAAAAGTCTTTTCAAAAAATTTCCAGGTGCATACACCCATGTTCATCATAGCATTATTCATAGTAGCTAAAACATAAATGCAACCCAGGTGTAGACAGATCAATGGATAAACAAAATGTGGTGTATACATACAGTGGAATATTATGCAGCCTTATGAAGGAAGAAAATTCTTGCTACAACATGGATGAACCTGCTACAACATGGATGAACCTTGAAGACATGACAGTTCTGTGAAATAAGCCAGTCATCAAAATTCAGTACTTTATGGTTCCACTTCTATGAAGGCCCTAGAGTCGTTAAATTCAGACAGAAAGTAGATGGTAATTGCCAGGGGGTGGGGGAGGGGAGTTAGTGTTTAATGGGGACAGAATTTCACTTTGGGAAGTTGATCCTGGCTTCATCTGAACCCATGGGCAGCCCCTGGACATGCTGGCAGCTTCCCCTCTGATACCTGGGAGGGAGCTCTGGCTGTGGGTGGGGAAGCCCAGACATCTGGGGCCTTAAGACTCCTGAACTCAGCATCAGCTGTGGGGGAATGGGACAGGGTGGCGAAATCATCTCTCAGTGGGACAGTCGTGAGTCCCAGTTCCCATGGGAACCTGCTCATTAACACGTCCTTCTCAGATTCCTGGTCTTCTCTGCCTTGCTTTCCTTGCTCCTTAATCCCTGCTTCGTGGAGCGTCTCCCCAGTAAACCTCTTCACCTGAGTCCTTGCTCCGGGGCTGCTTCTGGGGAACGCAAACTAAGACACAGACAGAGAAGAGAACACAGGACGGTGACAGAGGAGCCTTCACTTCTGGGTGACCATTTGGGATCTGAGTCCAGACAGTATCCTCTGCGGGGAGAAGTGGGGTGAGAGAGGATTCCTGAGAATCTAGAGCAGGGGAGCTCTGGCGGACAAGTGAGCCTGCTTTCTGAACCTGGGGTCTGACATGTGAGCAAAGCAGATATGGACTTGCCTGGTGCTGGCACCCACCAAGAGAGCAAGCAGATGGCTTGCCCTTCTGAATGAAGGGGTTAGGCCCGCCAGGGGACTCGGTGAGGGGCTTTGCTGCCCTGAAGCTCAAGAAGGTGGTCATTCTGCAAGTCCTTGCCCCAATACTGACCACTCTGCTGGCCTGGAATATCAGCCCTGTGAGGCCAGGAACCTGGTCTGGCTGGTTCACTGCCTGGGAGGGTGGCCGTCCTAGATCAGGAGCCCAAGAAACATGGTGGGGAGAGCAGATGCTGTTTGGCCAAGAGCAGCAGTGATCCTCTTCTGCGTATGGAGTAAGAAAAAAGGAGTATGGGAGTTGGTGGGAGGTCCTGACTAGAGTTTCCCTGCCCTGCTTGGGATGATGCATTCCTCGGGCCCCTGTTCTCCTGTCCTGTCACCTGCTGGCATCTCTGGGCCCCTCCTCTGCTAAAAAACACCTCCCACCGGGCCCAGCATTGATCCAGGAGGGCCACATGGCTCCAAGAAGCAGCAAGGCATGGCTGGACAATTTGATTAACTTGCCTAATGAACTCTGAATTCACTCCATTTTTTTCCCACGATGACTGTATTTTCTCCCTAAAATTGTTATTGATTCCTCATATTTGGGGACGTAGGTATAATAGGAAAGAGTGTTCTGCACATGGCAGACAAGGATCCAAATTGTGGGAGTGGAGAGAGGTGAGGTGGGTGAGGGGATGATACAGTGTTTGTCGAGCTGAGAGGTGGTTGGATGGCCTCTTTCCTAAGACCTGGCCATAAATCCTAGATGTTGGAAGCTTTAGCAAGTGAAAGATTGCCAGATTTAGCAATTAAAAACACAAAATGTCCCATGAAAGCTGAATTTCAGATAAACAACAAAGAATTTGTAGCATAAGCATATCCCAACTATTGCATGGGATATACTTATGCTACAAAATTACTTGTTGCTTATCTGAAATCTGATTTTGCTGGGCTTCCTGTATTTGACAGTCAACCCTAAGGGTATGGTGTGTTGTATCTCTGTGCCTTGGCTACCACATTGGTATCTATCCCCAACCTGACTCTTGGTTTCTGGACTCAGACCCACATTCCCTACAAACATCTCCGGCTCCAGTGCCCACACCAGCCATGCCATGTCCCTAAACCCACTGCCCCTGTTCTCCATATCAGCACATAGCATCACCATGCCCCAGCTTTGGCCCAAACCCGAGTCATCCTTACCACCCCTCCTCACGCAGCCACTGCCAACCTTTCAGGAAACCCTGGCAGCTCGACCTTCTGATTCGATCTGGAAGCTAAGTCTTTATCACCCACTCTACTTCCCCGCACCCCGGGCTCGGCCACCACCATTTCTGTTCTGAATTGCCAGAGAGGCTCTCTGTCCTCCTTGCCCTCTCCCCGGGGCCCTACAACCTGTTCCTGCAGCAGCTGGGGTGCTCCCGTTAAAACCAAAGTTGGACCGTGCTGTGGTCTGGATACTCCAGTGGCTTCCCACGATACCAGAATGAAAGCCAAAGTCCTTCCCAGGGTGGCGAGGTCCCAGAGGCTGTGGGCCAGGAGATCGTATCTCACTACTCTCCTCTTCCTGCCACATGGGTCCTACCTACCATGTGTTACTCTGAGAACATCTCCCGTCAGGGTCAATGCACCTGCCTTCCCTCTGCCTCTGTATCTTGTTGATTCTGCTTCTCTAGAGAACCCTGCCAAGGACAATCATTATATATATTTTGCTGTATATATTATTGATAGAAAAACGATAGACAGTTGAAAGACACTATATAGATTCTGTACGTATACTATCTATTTACTAGAATATAAACTCCATGAAAGGAGGAGTTTCTCATTTTATTTCCTTTTGCATCCTCAGCATCTAAATAGTGCCTGGCACCTAATGAGTGTCCCAGAATGTTAGCTGAAGTCATCACCATCTCATTCAGCTCATTCAGCTCAGGCTGCCACAATGAAATGCCACCAACTGAGTGGCTTGCACGCAGAAATGTATTTCTTACGGTTCTGGAGGGAAGAAGTCCAAGATCCAGGTGGCAGCCAGGTGGGTTTTTTTCTGAATCCTCTTTTGCTGGTTTGCAGGAATCTGCTTTCTTCTCTCTCACATTGCAGAGAGAGCGCTCTGGTGTCTCTTCCTCCTCTTATAAGACACCAATCTTAACAGAGGAGGGCCCCTTCCTTACGACCTCATTGAACCTTAATTACCTCCTAAATTCTCCATATCTGCACATATGGCCACATTTTGGGTTAGGGCTTCAACACATGAATGCCGGGGGCGGAGGGGATGCAGTTGGGTCATACAGATTGTCATCATAATGGAAAGCTTCTCTGACATCAATAGTAATTTTCTGCAAGTCGGAGCTGGACTCCCACTTGCCTACTGTGTGGCTTCCGGACACCCCATCAGCTTTGGGGGAATTTTGCTCTTCTGAGATTTCTTCCACCTGTAGTAGTTTCCTAGGACTGCGGTGACAAAATGTCACCAATTGCATGTCTCAAGACCACAGAGATTTGCTTTCTCCTAGTCTGGAGGACAGGAGCCTGGAATCTGCGGTGGTTGTTCTAAGTGTTATAATATACATGTGCAATTTGGGGAGCCTGGGTGGCTCAGTCCGTTGAGTGTCTGACTCTTGGTTTCAGCCTGGGTCATGACCGCAGGGTTGTGAGATGGAGCCCCATGTCAGGCTCATGATCAGTTGGGAATCTGCTTGGGATTCTCTCTCTTTGTCTCTCTCTGCCCTTCCCCCTGCTTGCTCTCGCTCTCTCCTCTCTCCAAAATAAATAAATAAATCTAAAAAAAAACCAACAACAATATACATGTGTAATTTACAACGGTCTTCTGGTAGCAAGAGCTTACCACTTGGAGTGAGGTGTGAAGACCTTACTTCTATTTTGGTCCCTTTACCTTCCCTGCTTTTAGATGTCACTACCTAGTCTATCAGATGGTGTTATAATTTTGTGCCGATCATCAAATATGATTTGAAAACTCATGAGGAGAGGCACGGCCAGTCTACTGTGTATTACCCATATGTCCTTTCTAGTGCTTCTTCTCCCAGATGCTCCAAGATTCTTCTTCACATCATTTCCTTCCTGCTTGCAGAACTTCCTTCTGCCAGTCTTTCTCAGTGGGTCTGCTAATGTCAAAATCTCTTAGTTTTATCTGAGAATGTTTTTATTTCCCCTTCATTCCCGAAGTCACCAGATATAGAATTCATGGTTTATCTCAGACCTTGTGATTCTTCTCTGTAGAAGGAAAGTCTAGGTCTTTGCTTTTATCTACCATGTCTCTGCTTCACATGCCCTGTTATGTTACATAGGTTATGTGTGTGGTGCTATATATTTTCCCCCTGGCTTCTTTTGTTTTGTTTTGTTTTGAGAGAGAGAATTCATCCCGCATAACAACTGTACGGCCTCCCACGCCCTATGTGCTGGCACTGGGTGAGTCCTTTCCTGCAGTGGTAGCCTACATCCAAGATGCGCCGGCCTCCATGATCTCTGCCTCTTGAATGCACAGCCTTGAGTAGACCCCCACCTGGCCACCTATGGCACCAGAGTTGGTGTGTGTGCCCCGTAGAACACAGCAGAGGTGATGGCATGTCACCTCCCTGAGATCAGAGACCACGTGCCATCAGATCACTCACTATGCAATGCCAAATACCCTGTTGTGAGCAGCCCTTTGGAGAGGCCCAAGTGGTGAGGACCCAAGGCCTGCCAACAGCCATCCTGGTAGCGGCCCCTCCAGCCCAGTCAAGCCTTCAGAGACTGCAGCCCTGGCCAGCATCTTAATCACGACTTCATGAAAGATCCTGAGCCAGAACCATGAAGCTAAACCATTCTCGGATTCCCAGCCCACAGAAATTTTGAGACAAGAAATAGTTGCCTGCTTCGGACACTAAGTTTTGGAGGAATTTGTTACACAGCAACAGATAACTGATATACCCATCTTAGCTCCTTCAATCCTTGGAACACCCTGTGCTGTGCGTTGTTCTTCTATTTCACAGCAGGACATGGCCGCTTGGAGACGTGGAGTCATGGGCCCAAGTCACCCAGAGGGGAGGCTGGTGCAGGGCAGCTCGGCTGTTTACCTCTGATACAACCAGACCACTGGGCTTTCCATCTGCTGACGAGCACACTCCTACTCAGAAAGCATGTCCTCATCTGAGGGCTGTACTCCTCAAGATAAGCCTCGGGGAGCTAACTGCCTTCATTTTATAGATGAGCAAACAGAGACTCAGAGAACCATGACTTGTCCGGGCTCACACAGCTGGGAAGGAGGGTGCCTGATCGGAACTCAGGCCCCAGGCCCCAGTTCCCTGGGGTCACTGGAAGCTGGATCCCTCCTGCCCAGAGGAGGCATCTCATCAGAGAAGAAATCAAACCTGGGTGTCCCCCTAAGGAAGGACTGTGTGGCCTCAAGCTCTTCTTCCCCTCCCCTCCCAGGGCTGTGGGGCCTGGTGGAAACTGGGAGTCCCTCCTCCACTGTTCTCGACCCCTCAGCTGGCAAAGGGCTCCCATCCTGGAGCGATGGGTACACAGTCACCTGTGGGACTGAGTTTTCAAGTAGCAGCTGTTTACTCTAGGTCTTGAATTTTAAAGAGGGTTATAGTCCAACTTGGACCCTGAGCTCCTGGGATGCCTGTAACCATGGCAGCCCCTCATGGAGCAGTAGCAAATATTTACAGAAGGAGAGAGCCCGAGCCAGGTAGGAAGGAAAAGGGACCTGAGGATATGGGAGTGGGGCTTTGTTCTGGGGGCCTGCAGATGACTGGGGGCTGTCCCCACATCTGGGGGTGGGGGCACTAAGATGTCTCCAGTAATACCCAAGGGTACGTGTCCCACCTCCTGCCCCCATTTCCTGAGTCTCTGCGTGAAATATGCCCTTGGGACAACAGGTTCAAGGCCAGATCCTGGGGGGAGCTCTTCTTCATCAGCAAGCCCCTTCTTTTGCTTGAGTCTGTTTCCTCATCTGTGAAAGGGGAGTAACAAACCTGCCTGCCTTTTCAGGGATGTCACTTGGCTTAAGTGAATTCCAATATCCTGGAACATCCTCATGATGTTGTGAAGAACCCCCCCATCCCCACCCCAGCTGGGTTCCAGAATTGTCGAGATCTCTGGGCCACCTTCCAGATAGCCCAGAGAGGGAAGTGGCTCATTCAAGGCCACCGGCAAGTGCAGCTGAGCCCAGAACCCAGCCACCAAGCCCCGCTGTCATCTCTGCACCAGGCCCTCCCTGACCAGCTGTTGCCAGCTGAGTGGCCGTGAATGATGGCGGCAGCGTGCTACCCCGTGGACATGCTCAGGGCTTAGCCACAATCTGGGTCAGGGCTCGGGTGTGCCAGGCACGTGGACAGTAGCTGCCAAGTATGTCTCAGCAGAGAGAGACAGGAAAGCAGAGTCCAGAGTCCTGCCCTGCCAGGGAGGGGCTGAATGTTCCTGCAGAAGCCTGAGGAAGGGACCCGGGCTCTCCCTGCAGGCTGTCCCCATTGCCTACAGTCGCAGGTTAACCGGTCCATGTACACATCTGACAAGTAAGCCAAAAGCTGCATTTATTTTTAAGTTACATTCTAGGGAGTAAAAAAGATTTCATCTTATTGTTAAGAGAATAAGATGTGCTGACCAAGCATGCGGGATACACCACTAAGAGGTCCAGGATCGAGTCTTGGCTCTTTTAGGAGGCTGGGGCCTCAGTAACCGCCCTCCCCCCCCACATGTAAACAGCAGAGTCTCCTTGCAGCCATCTACACTCTGCCTCCTCTCTCTGCTGGAATGCAAATATATGTATTTATTCCATTTCCTTATTTCTTGCACTGGAGACTCCTAAAATAGGACAGGAGGTGGGGCTGTGAGGAGAGGTCCCAGGTGGAAGCTCCTCTCTGAGGGCTGAGAGGCGGCTGGGGCTCTGCCACCCACAGCATGGGGAAACCTGAACTCATCCCTCCACTCCAGTACAGTGCAGACTGGCGTGGCTTTAGGACAACGTGACCCCCACTCCTCTCTGCTCTGCCAGAGGCTCTGGCTTGGGACGCCCATTGCTCTGGGGACAATAAAGGCTATGTCTGTGGCAACCCAGTGGCCCTGGGGGACAGCTCCCTGCGGGGAAGGTCATGGGCAAGAACACATCTGCAGGGGCATCCCAGCCACACGGGGCCAGCTCCCGAAAGGCAGCAGCTGTAGGGCCACAAGGAGCATGTGCCCCGAGGAAGGACATCAGAGGGCTCCACCTAGTCAGTCCCACCAGCCTCCTCGGGCAGACAGCTCTGTCCTTCCACTGTCCCTGGACAGAGGGGCAGGGCTCCTGAAAGCCAGGCTCAGAAGTGATATAGATGGTAAAATAAAGAGACAAGGACATTAAAACAATTATTGTAACTGTTCACTATGTCTCCAAAGTTCTGTTCTGTATGTCCAAAAATCTAAGTGAGGCATTATGAAATAATTAAATATATATATATATATGTTTCTGACCCTACTTCCTGACACTGAGCTCCTAAATCCCTGGCAATTTCCTGGGTGATAGAGCATCTTCTGTTTTAATGAGGCAATTCTTTGTTTTAATGAGGCCCCTGGATGGGCTGGTCACAGAAAGACCAAGTCCTGATTAGATGCTTGGAAATGTCATCCCCTCTACCCCGGAGAGGGGAAAGGAACTGGAAATAGAATTAATAATTAGCCATGCTGGCGTAATGAAGCCTCCATTAAAATCCCCGAAGTGTGAGGTTTAGAGAGCTTCTGGGTCGTGAAGACATTGATGTGTGGGAGGGTGGTGCACCCCAACCCCATGGGACAGAAACTCCTGAGTTCAAGATTCTTTCCCCGTGTCTCTTCATCTGTATCCTCTGCTATATCCTTTATAATAAACCAGTAAATGTAAGTAAATGTTTCCTTGAGTTCTGGGAGCCATTCTGCCAAATTACCAAACCTAGGGAATATGTCATGGGGACCCCAAATTGCAGCCCATCGGCCAGAAGTACAGTTGACAATGTAGGACTTGTGATTGCTGTTGTGTTCCAGGCCTTTCTCCTCGCTTCTGGAAGCTTCAGGTGTTCCCTGGCTTACTGATGGCATTCTCTGGATCTTCACATTGTCTTCCCTCTACACTTGTCAGTCTCCACATTCAAATTTCCTCTTTTAATAAGGATACCAATCATGGGACCCCTGGAGGCTCAGTCAGTTAAGTGTTGGCCTTCAGCTCAGGTCATGATCCTGGGGTCCTGGGATCGAGTCTTGTATCAGGGTCCTTGCTCAGTGGGGAGCCTGCTTCTCCCTCTGTCTGCCAACCACCCTGCTTGTGCTCTCTTGCGTTCTCTCTGACAAATACATAAACAAAATCTTTAAAAGGTCATTTTTGATTAGGGCTCATCCTAATGACCGCATTTCAACTCAATCATCTGCAAAGACCCTATTTCCAGATAAGGTCACATACCCAGATCCTGCAAGTGAGGGCATACAACATCTTTTGGTGGGAGGAAGACACAATTCAAACCGTAACACTTGGTCCAATGTGAAGATGTTCCTATCTTTCAGCCCAGCCTTCATGCTCCTGGGCGCTAGCCCTAGAGAAAATTCCTGCAGGTTGCACTAGTGTAAGTAGATAACTGCTACCCAAAAGTTCGGAGAACAGAGAGATGAACGGAGAGATGGAAGCAGTATGTACATTAAAGAAAGCTACACAGTGGGGAAAATTAGAGAATTATAGCTACATACACCATCCTGGAGAAAGAGCAAAAGCATCATATTAATGTAAAAAAAAAAAAGAGCAAGTCACAGAAGAGCCCATGGTCCGATCATGCTGTAAAGATCTGTGTTCTTCTGCCTCCTTCCAAGTCTTTGATCCATCGTCGATAAAGCCCACCCTATGTTCCACAAACCAAAACCCATGCTCCACAACCACACCACTATTCACTGTACTTTGTTCTATCTGTCCTTTTCCAAGAGCATTTATCAACTCCTCACAAATTATATAATTTGCTTACGCATGCCTCTAGTAATTATTGTCGACCTCCTCCCTCCAGATCCACAAGGGCGGATTTTTTTTTTTTGTCTTTCCTTCATTGATGCCCACAAAGTGTCTAGAATCGTACCCAGCACAAAGTAGGCCCTGACCAGAAAAATTTCTTTTTAAGAGAGCAAGGGAGGGTCAGAGAGAGAGGGAGACAATCTTTTTTTTAATTTCATTTCTTTTCAGCGTAACAGAATTCATAGTTTTACACCACACCCAGTGCTCCATGCAATGCGTGCCCTCCATAATACCCACCACCTGGCTCCCCCAACCCCCCCCCCCCCCCCCCTTCAAACCCCTCAGGTTGTTTTTTAGAGTCCATAGTCTCTCATGGTTCATCTCCCCCCCAATTTCCCTCAACTCCCTTCTCCTCTCCATCTCCCCATGTCCTCCGTGTTATTTGTTATGCTCCACAAATAAGTGAAACCACATGATAATTGTCTCTCTCTGCTTGACTTATTTCACTCAGCATAATCTCTTCCAGTCCCGTCCATGTTGCTACAAAAGTTGGGTATTCATCCTTTCTGATGGAGGCATAATACTCCATAGTGTATATGGACCACAGCTTCCTCATCCATTCATCCGTTGAAGGGTATCTTGGTTCTTTCCACAGTTTGGCGACCGTGGCCATTGCTGCTATAAACATTGGGGTACAGATGGCCCTTCTTTTCACCACATCTGTATCTTTGGGGTAAATACCCAGTAGTGCAATTGCAGGGCCATAGGGAAGCTCTATTTTTAACTTCTTGAGGAATCTCCACACTGTTCTCCAGAGTGGCTGTACCAACTTGCATTCCCACCAACAGTGTAAGAGGGTTCCCCTTTCTCCACATCCTCTCCAACACACGTTGTTTCCTGTCTTGCTAATTTTGGCCATTTTAACTGGTGTGAGGTGGTATCTTAATGTGGATATCAGCCACAGCAACTTCTTTCAAGATATGTCTCCAAAGGTAAAGGAAACAAAAGCAAAAATGAACTTTTGGGACTTCATCAAGATCAAAAGCTTCTGCACAGCAAAGGAGACAGTCAACAAAACAAAGAGGCAACCCACGGAATGGGAGAAGATATTTGCAAATGACAGTACAGACAAAAGGTTGATATCCAGGA
>PISX010000340.1:0-185541 GCA_004024625.1 Mellivora capensis | reverse complement strand
TAATGAAACATACAAATGGCTATCAGACACATGAAAAAATGTTCATCATCACTAGCCATCAGGGAGATTCAAATTAAAACCACATTGAGAGGGAGACAATCTTAAGCAGGCTCCACGCCCAGCATGGAGCCTGATGCAAGGCTCAATCTCACAACCTTGAGATCATGACCTGAGCTGAAATCAAGAATCAGTTAACTGACTGAGCCACCCAGGTACCCCTAGATATTTCTTAAACTGAATGGTTGGTACACTAATGTTCATTTATGATTATTTTTAAAACTGTGCACATGCATTACACCTAGTCTGTTATAAATAGGATGTCTCATGATAGCCTTGGAGGAAAACAGATGTATATCTTGCAAGACCTGAATCTTGAGTGTGATCAATGCCATTCCCTTAAGCACAGAAAGCCAGGATAGGACTGTGTTATTCCCTCAGGATGTGCTCTCTGGTACATGATGATGAGTGACAAGGAAATGTCAATTTACCCACAAGCTGCAGTCTTCTGTGTTTTATTTCTGCTCGAACAGGGTTTTTAAATGCACTTGTGAATATTTGCACTGACAACTACAGAAAGCAGGACTGCTTTGTAGAGAGGGGTAAAACCACCTGGTAAATTTGCCCTGTGCTTCCTTGAGAAAACAATGGGAAGCCAGCAGCCGGTCAAGGACAAAACTCTATAACCAAATCTGCATAATCCTTGTCCTTGACCAGCTTCCCTATCCTATTGAAATCCCTTATAACACTCAAGTCCCTTCTGTAGGATTGGCCAACGCCAACCCCAGGCAGAGTCAACCTGCTGCTCTAGGGGCCACTGAGGTTAAGGGCAATGGTTGGGTTGGTTCAGTTTGCAGTTGAATGTGGAAATGCCCCTGCCCAGCACTGATCAGCCATGGGTTTTTGGAAACAATGATTTGCTTATTTGACTTAATTGGTTTAATTCTGTCTCACAACAGGCTGTGCATGTTCCATCCTTTTAAATATGACTCACAACAGGATCCATAAGTACATGTTGAATTAAACTGGCTTGTGGATGAGTATGGCTCCTACCAGTGAGGAGACTGTCATCCATATAAGAAAGGGCACACCTCTGTTTCTTTACATTTACTCTCAAAAAGAGCAGAGGCTGGGTAATCACACCGGCAGTGCCTAGAGAGTGGGAACCATGTTTTTAACCCCGATTTTAATTTCTACACCTGACCTCGTGCAAAACCCAACTGCCCACTAGACAGCTCCATAAAAGTGCATTGTAGGTGTGTCAAATCTATGCTCAAAACAGAACTCTTGATTCTTCTCCATCTCAAACCTGCGTTTTGCCCTCCCCCATCTCAGGAAATGGCATCTACCACCTGCTCAGGTTCAAAACCTCACTTTTTTCTTCTTAAATTTGAGGTATAATTTGTATGCCATAAAATTCACCCTTAATTTTAAAGTATACAATTCAGTCGTTTTTAAAATATTCAGACTTTTTGCAACCATCACAACTCATTGGAGAACATTTTTATTGCCCTAGAAAGAAACTCCATACCCATGAGCAGTCACTCCCCGCTTCCCTCTAATCCCACACCTACCCTCAGCCTGAGTCAACCACCCATCTGCTTTCTATCTCTATAGATTTGCCCGTTCTGGACATTTTATATAAATAAATCATACAATATCTGATCCTTTGTAGCTGGGTTCTTTCACTTAGCATAGTGTTTCCATGAATATATTCCATGAATATATTTCCATGAATATATTCATGTTATAATATCTAACAGTATTTCATTCCTTTTTATTGCAGAATAATATTCCACTGTATGGATATATCACAGTTTTTTAAATCCATTCATCAGCTCATAGGCTTTTGGGTTGTTTCTACTTTTGGACTATTGTGAATAACACTGCTGTGAACATTCGTGTGTCAGTTTCGCGTGGGTATGTGCTATTAATTCTCTTAGGTTTATACTTAGGAGTAGAGTTGCTGGGTCATATGGTAACTCTGTTTACATTCTTTTGAGGAACTGACAAAATGCTTTCTGAAGGTGGCTGCACCATTTTACATTCCCACCAGTAATGTACAAGGGTTCCAATTTCTCCATTTTTCCAATTTTCGTATTATTTATTTACTTATTTTTAAGATACAATTGAATCTTCTCCAGTGGATGTGAAATGGTATCTTTCATTGTGACTTAAATTTGCATTTCCCTGATGACTGATGATATTGCGTATTTTCACGATGTGCTAGTGGTCATTTGTCTATCTTCTTTGGAGCAAGATCTATTCACATCTTTGCTCACTTTTAAATTGGGTTATTTGTCCACTTTTATTATGGGGTGGTTAAGAGTTCTTTACATATTCCAGATACAAGTTTCTTTTTTTAAAAGATTTTTTTTATTTATTTGACAGAGAGAGAGAGAGATCACAAATAGGCAGAGAGGCAGGCAGAGAGAGAGAGAGAGAGAGGGAAGCAGGCTCCCCGCTGAGCAGAGAGCCTGATGTGGGACTCAATCCCAGGACCCCGAGATCATGACCTGAGCGGAAGGCAGAGGCTTTAACCCACTGAGCCACCCAGGTGCCCCGTGGATACAAGTTTCTTATCAGATATACAATTGCAAATATTTTCTCCTATTCTCTGGTAGACTTTTCACCTTAACAGTCTTCTCTGAAGCAGAAAAGTTTTACTTTTGGTGAAGTTTAACTTATCAATTTTTCTTTTGGTTGCTTGTGTTTTAGGTGTCATATCCAAGAAATCAGTACCTAATCCAAGGTCACAAATATTTATAGCTATGTTTTCTTCTGTGAGTTTATAGTTTTAGCACTTAAATTTAGGTCTTTGATCTATCGAGTTAATTTCTACATATGGTGTGAGGTAGGAATCCAGCTTCATTTGTTTTGCCTGTGGATATCTAGCTGTTCCAGCAGGATTCGTTGAAAACACTCTTCTCCTCCCACTGACTGGTCTTGGCATTTTTTAAAAAAATCAATTGACCATAAATGTATAGATTTATTTCAGGACTCTGAAACTATTCCATTAATCCATGCATCTATCCCTAGGCCAGGACCACACAGTCTTGTTAGTCTAGCTTTGGAGTCTGTTTTGAAATCAAGAAACTTCAATTTTGTTCTTCCTTTTCAAGATTATTTTGGCTCTTCTGGAGCCCTTGCATTTTCATACCAATTTTGGTATTGGTCTGTCAATTTCTGAAAAAGTCAGGTGGGTTTTTAATAGGGATGGTGTTTCATCTGCAGATCCATTTGGGGAGTACTGTCATTGTAAGAAGTCCTCTGAGTCCATTTTTGACATTTACCTCTCCCTCCTTCTGATGAGAAAGCCCAGGTGCTCTCTTCCTTGGTGCAGGTGGGAAGTTCAAACTATATACAGAAACCTCACCCCAGTCCCACCTTCAACCCATCATAAAAATCCGTTAGTGTCCTTTTCCTGCCTTCAAGTCAACTTCAGCCTAGCTTGGGAGTCTGTTATAGATATAACTGATCTGAGTTGGAAATTTAGATAATTGGCATTTTGGACAGGAAGGTGGGATTGGGGCTCTCCTTGGGTCTTGGCCCAGACTTATCCACGTGTGCCAGATTGAATCCTGTGTCTTTAAAAAAATATATTTTTTATTCATTTGACAGAGCACAAGCAGGGGGAGTGTCAGAGGGAGTGGAAGAAGCAGGCCCCCTGCTGAGCAGGGAGCCTGACGTGGGGCTGGATCCCAGGACCCTGGGATCATGACCTGAGTGGAAGGCACTTAACCGACTGAGCCACCCAGGGGCCCCGAATCTGTGTCTTGATTCAATTCTAGCAGATCATTGTACCCCCTTCCCCACCATGACCCTGAAATCTCCGCTAAATTCCTGAAGATCTTTTGGTAAATTGAAGGCCACTCCATCATGGACACTGCCAAAAAATAGTTACCGTCTCTCTCAGCATCCACAGCATTAAAACAAGCCTAACATCTTCTAGGACTTCTTTGGGTTCTGGAAGCAGTGCCTTCTTCATTTACAAAATTTTTTTAAGCTCACTTGTGCTGTTACTTGTAAATCGCCCACTTCAGGTGGGGGCCTCACAACAAAAGGTTCTAGAATCTGTGTGAATTACCATGCAACAGGCATTCCCAACAGTGCCCCGCCTCCAGGGTTCTTCTCTTCAGAGGCCTCAGCAATCCCCTTCCATGCCTCCTGGAGCCTCTGGAGCATCTAAGCTACCCTTGGGCTCCTTGGCCTCACGCTATATGTCATTAGAACTGCAATTGCTGATTGCATACTAGATCCTGGAAAGAGTAGCTGTCCTAGGTCCTGGCCTGAGACCTCCCATACCCAGCTGTCCCTAGGTCTTGGGTCATAAAAGCAACATCCCAGCAATAATTTCAGCATGGCCACCAAGGCCTTTCTGCTACATAATAGAGCTGGACCCTCTGGCACGTCCCATCTGCAGCAGGGGTGGCCTTCCCTGTCCTCAGTCCCTTGCCAGATGCCCTGGTGCACTCCTTTCTCAGACCCCTTGAAGCCACTTGCCATCAGCTCGGTAAACAGCAAAGGGAGTTCTTTACAGATAGAATAACCACCATGACACCTGCTAGTGCTTCATGGGGAAACTGCTGCTTTTTTATATCTTAACCAGGATGTCCCCAAAGAATAGTAGGACCCAAGGGTCAGCACAACTGGCCAAATTTCAGACAGTCATCTTAGTACAGGACACCCTGGCCAACAACTGACCCATGTGTCTATTTTTTTTTACTTTTGAGCCAGGTAGCCTGTATTGGGGTAAAGAACTCTGGGAATCTCTCATCCCACAGATATTCAAACTATAAATCAAGATCACACATATCTCACTACTTACTAAAGCCATAAGACCTCACCAAGATACTCCTCTCGTTCAGAGTTCCAGATCTTATTAAGCGTGACCAAGATACACATTGTACTTCTCAAAATACCCAGTTCTAGGCCCTCAAACAGGTATTGAACAGAATTGTCTCCTCACCACCAGCCTCAAGCTATAGACCTCGTAATGACTTACTTAAGTTCAAATTCGATTATATGCAACATGGCACATGTCAGCCATCCGTCAAACATCTGAGGTGAATTGTAGTAACGGGTCTACAGTTTTTGATGTTTGCTAACAATTTTAAGCCTCATCTCTCCTCTTTCCATCATGCCCCACATCTGGGCGAGTAATAGAATCTAAATTCTTTTTTCTTTTGTGCAGGGGTCTGGGAGGAGCAGGGGGTTGTGCAAACCACACAGTGGAATCGTCAGTCTGGTCCTACACACCACCACCATAAAAAAGCCAATATTCTTTCTCTGCTCTCTCAAGCTATTTCAGAACTATGTGGGTGCCACCCTGATCTCTCCAGAAAGTTCTCATTATATGATCAACCTTTTCATACCTTCTCAGGGTGTGTGTGGTATTATCTTTTGGACATCTGAACCACATTTTCCCCACCAGGTGTCCACAATGGCAATCCCGACACTATGAAATCTAAATAATCCAATTATTTAGGTGTTCTCTCAATTATGTTCTATATAAAGACAAAAAAAATTGATGTTCTGTAGTTTTCAGTGTCCTGACTTACAGTGGCTTGACTTACAATTTTTTGACTTCATGATGATGTGAAAGAAACACACATTTAGTAGAACCTATCTCGAATTTTTAAGTTTGATTCTTCCTGGGTAAGTGATATGCGGTATGACACCAGTGATGCAGGGCAGTGGCAGCGAGCCATGGTTCCCAGTCAGCCATGCTATCATGAGAGACATCACAACAGGGACAGGGCCTCCAGAGCCATAGGCCAGTTTGACCCCAGCTCTGCCTTCAACTAGCCGTGTGATCCAAGTCACTGTTTAATTGTTCCAAGCATTCACCTATAAATCGGGATTCACTTTCAGGGATTTGTTAGGAGGAGTGAATGAGATGTATGTAGAACACAGAGTAGGTGGCCAACAGGTGTCAGGTCTGGGATAGGGAGGTGAGGGTCACCGAGGTAAGTTTGATTGCTGGTTGAGAAGTCAGGGACCGGCTGAAGACCAGGAGGTTGCCAGAGCTTGTGGGACATTTGCAGTCTGGGCCTGGCATTGAGGAGGGAAGAGCTCAGCCCTGCACCACGCCCCTCTCCCTCCAAGCACATAATGGGTCTGCCAGACACGGGCCCCAGACCTAAGGACTGTGGCAAAGCCCCACCCCCTACCCTCAGCCCCAAACATGGAGCAAACAGATACGGAGGCATCTTCCAGTGCACTTTAATCAAAATTCCATCATCACAAGAGTTCTTGTAGCATACAATGTTAGGATGGGCATGTCAACTTGGTCCTACAAATGGAACTTCCACATATTTGCACTTCAAACATGTATGAAAAATAAAATATATAATATTTAGCTTTATAAATTTCCCCACTTCATCACTTTGTCCTTAAAATAAATTACTACCTCTGTCCAATAAATTAAGCAACCTGGAGTCACGAAGCAAATACCAGCCAAATGACTCCCATTTCCTGAAAAAATTCTGGGGGAAATACTTGAGACAGTCAAATGCTTACAGGAATCAACATGAATTAAAACTAGCACATTCCTCACAGTGGGCGAGACATTAAAAATGGAAGGCTGCTAATGGCTGTTCTTCTCTGTTGGGAAAAAATAAATCCCCCCTGACCATACCGAATGGTTGTGGAAGCTTCAGCTGAACTTTTGGCACCGGTGGAGAAAAGAGGCTTTTCAAAGAAGCCATTCCCAGCGATGATTCCACCAAAGCATCGGTCTGAGGGAGAGGTGACAGAGGGGGAGGGACAGCTGCCACAGCCCTTCTCCAGAACTCCCTTCTGCGTTCCTGCTCCCAGCCCCCTCTGGAGGCTCAGACGCCCCCTCCATCTTGGAGAAGGCAGGGCGTTGTCCAGGCAGCCTGCCCCCCTCCTTGAGCTGAAGAGTTCCTCACAGCCTAGTAAAGAACACTAAGAGAAAGGCCCTTCTGTGGGTGGCGGAGGCTGCTTTGCCATGTGCTCAGGGGACAGCAGGGTATACTCTATACACAAGGGACACAGATATTCCAGCAGGAGGGCCGCACAGCCTTTAAAGGGGACAGACAAAAGGGGCACACGAGACATCGAGCATCCAAGAGGGCGGACAAGGGCGCAGTGTGCTAGCAATGACAGGGGCTCTGCAAGGATCCTCAAGGGCCTTCAGCCCCCCACCCCCAGCAGGAAGTCAGAGATCTCCCCACCTGCAAGCTCAGGGCTACTTCCCCTCTCAAAACAACATAATCTTGGTAAGGAACAAAGAATCCAGTGACAAGGGCCGCTACAGAACCTCGGCCTTCGAGATTCCCTGGGAATGAGCTTTGGGGGCCCCAGCCCATTCTGGCAGGGGGTTTGTACACAGTTTAACTGGGGGAGGAGGTGGCCTTGCACTTCTGACAGGAACAGCCCAGCCCTGGCCTAGACAGAGCCGGAGGCAGCTACAAGTCAAGGAGACGTTCCTCACAGGTCTCCACAGGCCACTTAGAAGCCCCTCCAAACACATCGACGTTGTTGTCCACCCAGGGTATGATGTTGCCGGGCATGTTCGTGGAGCAGTTGGCAATGTTGATAATTTCTTGTGCACGGAGGACGCGGTCCCATATGTTGAACTGGCTGAGCTCCCCCACAAATGCCTGCGTGGCATCGAACCTGCCCCCAACGGTGTCCTGGGGAACGGGGGGGAACAGAACCCCATCAGTGCAGGTTCAAAAAGCGGACAGGTCTGCTAATTCTCCTGGACTGTGAATGGCTTCTGGGAAGGGATGCCAACTTGGGAGGGAGATGAGGAGACCAGGGCATTTTCCCGACTCCCTCCAACTCTGGCTACACCTCAGGACCCCTGATTCCTTCACATCCTGGGGCTCCACGACATGGTGCTCCAGGCTAGAGTGGAAAGACATTTTGTCCAAATTCCCAAAGCTAGCACTAGCTCCCGGTCTCCAGACTCCCAGCCTCTCCTAGGGAAGTGAGGGGAAGCATGGGCCCTCAGCAAACCTCAAGCACAGGCTGAAACATTAACTCTTACCTGCCCAGGAGCAGACAAGCATTGTACATTTCCCTTCTCCCACCGGGTGAGTTTCTTGAGGGCAGCTTCTGAAATCACCTTCCCACCCCCATCTCCCCCAGGGTGCTGAGCACCCACAGGCATGCCCTGAGTCCCCTAAAACACTGAGCCAGCAGCTCCCAGAAGATGCCATATCAGTCCTTGGCATCCTGAATCGATGCTGTGCCTGGCAGAGGCTTAACGCCTGGAAAGAACCTGAGGTCACTCCATGACAGCATGACCCCAGGGACACTCCTGTTCACCTGGGTTGGACTCCATTCTGGAATCTTTCTGAACCCACCGCACCAACCGCAGGCCATAAGAGAGCACGGGGCGAGCCGGTGCTGTCACGCCTCAGTGGCTGGGTCTGGCAAGCAGACAGCTGACCAGGGGGCCCAGGAGCAACCTCCAAGTGCAGCCTTGTGCCGCTCGGCTGGCCAGCGTGCTCCCCTCTTGCACCCCTGCACTCACCTGTTCCTGCCCGAGGATCAGCACACCCCCTGGCTTGATGGGGTGCCAGGGGGCCAGGTTCTCCCCAGTGCCAAGTTTCTCCCCATCCTGGAACGCTTCCCACATGCCGTCCCGTGTCGTCCAGGTGATACAGATATGGTGCCACTTGCCGTCACTGACAAACAGGGGCAGCTGCGCAACCTGTGGACAGCAACGTGCAGGTGAGGCACCCCTTCAGGGTTTCCAGAAGTCTGACCTGCAGGCGGACTGGAGGTCCTACTGCTCCCATCATGCAGGGTCCCTGCTGGTCTCCCCTTCTCTGCTTTTTGGGTGACATCGGCAACTCCGCCCTTCAGAAAGCCTCGGGGAGGGGACACTGTGTGACACAGACACCTAAGAGGAAAGGAGCAGGTAGCCTGGGTATAGGCCCCTGACCCCAGGGTGGCTCAGCTTTCAAGGGGTGGACACCTCTGGCTCGGGTTCTGCTGAGGGTCCAGGATGCTGTCCAGACTGAACAGATGTGAGGTGAAGGACAAGCCCCGCTCCCTGCCGTGCTGAGTCTGAATGCCTCCTGCCAGAGGGCCTGAAGGGAAGTCAGGGTCCTACTGGGCCAGCCTCCTTGGAAAACAGTCAGAACAGGTGTCTACACGCTAGACAGAGGCTCAAATTCTATCATGACATTTGTGTACTGTGTGTGCGTGTGTGTGTGTGTGTGTGTGTGTGTGTGTACTCCTGTGCTGGAAAAAAAAAAAAAAGGCCTACAATTATGTGGGAGTGTGTGCTGGGGGTGCACACAGGGACCCCCATATGGAACCGGAGGAAGGGCACTTCTGACCCACACCATCTGCGCACAGTCCCGTGAGCACTACAGCCCAGCCCAACCAGGTGCCGTCCTGTTGTTACTGCTGGTATCCTAGCAACCCGCTGTTTCCTCCCAGGAACTGGCTGTTTATGTGCCACCTAACCCAAGACGAAAACAAGGTTCTGGCCCTGCTGTGTCCAAGGGCGTTATTTAGAACAATTAATCCCTGGCTCAGGGACACGGTCACCACTAGAAGGGAGCCCAGTGAGGAGATTCCACGGCATCTCCCACTTCAACTCCACCCAAGATGGTTCAGTAACATCCGAGTAAGGGGCCAGGGCAGAGGCAGCAGGGAGCTGGAGCAGCCATTCCAACGCTCAGCTCCAGCAAGGATGTCAGGACACATTTTCTTTGGCTATGTTGAGTCTGACTTCAGAATGGAAGTTTAAGTGGGGCTCCTGGAGGTCCTGCAGATGCCCAGAGCGGAGGTCTTGAGAAGACCACGCTCTTGAATGCTGAAACAAGACAGTCTATGAAAAAGGGGTATTTACTCTGGAAAAAGCAAGGCTATAGAGATAGAGAACAGATTTGTGGGCTGGGGTAGGGGGTAGGAGCTGGGGTAGGGGGTAGGAGCTGACCACAGAGGGGAATGAGATTGGGGGGGGGGGAAGAGGGGAGAAATGAAACATTTCCATATTTAATTGTGGTAATCACACAAGTGCATGCATTTTCAAAATTGGTTGGACTGTTCACTAAAAATTCTAAGTTTTACTGTAACTTGTATCTCAGTAGACCACCCCAAAAAGATACACTGAAAAAATTTCCTACAGAGAGATACACACAGATCCCTTCCCCTAATCAGTATGGCCCTGGGGAATAGCCCCAAGTGATTGGCCCAAGGGCCTGTGACGATTCAGGCTGGCCCAAGAGACCCCAGCTCTATTCCTCCCACAGCACCTGACCTGGACCCTGTGCTGCTTCTAGGCCAGACTCACAGCTTGGATCTCTACCAGCCATGGCTGCCTGCCCCTGCCCCCTACCTAACCAGCTGGCCAGAGTGGGACTGAGTTGGTACAGAGCTGTCCCCACGGTGAGGAGGACAGCCCTGCAGCCAGCTGTCAGAAGCCGCACAGGCTGACCATTGCTGCCATGATGGGGGCGGGTGGCATCCAAGCAGGCCTCACCTTGTCGTTGATGAGCAGCTCAATGGGGTTGTTGCCCCACTCTATCAGCACGATCTCGTTGGCCTGCCCGGGCACCGCGTAAGAGAACGGTGTGCCGATGCCCGGCAAGGCGCTGGATCGCAGCCACAGGCAGATGGTGAAGGCATACAGTTCAGGCAGAGTTTTCTTGATCTTGCCATACAGGTAGTTTGTGCGCAGGGGGAGGGACACTTTGAACGCGTCGGGAGACTTGAACGCACTGTTGCCTGGGGGGTGGAGAAGAGAGGCCATGGTGTGTTAGCCTACTCCCCGCCAGCGCAGCCCAGAGCCACAGCTCACCTGGACCCCAAATTCCCCCAGGTTGGCCCTTCAAGCAACAGAGCACCTGCTACCTGGGAGCCACGGTTCAAAGTGCTAGCAGCCCAGAAGTAAACAAGAGTGGCCTTGCTCTTGAAAGCTTGAAGAAGTGGGTAAGGACAAGTTGAACTTAATTTTCTAGTTAAATGAAGCCAGAAAACACTTCTTCAGCTCTTTCCTTAAAATCCTAGCCCCTTTAGCTCCTTCAGCAAAGGCGGGGTTGGGGCCCTGCCGGACTTGGGCGTAGAGGCAGAAAGTCCTTAACAGGTACCTGGACACTTGATAGATAGACACTCGTCAAACCAATTAAGTCCCTGTCACTTCTCACCCTGAAGAATCACTGCCCCCCAAGCAAAGGAGTCCACATGGGTGCCTGGACACTACAGCTTAACTCAGAAGTGGCTTTTTGGACTAAATACCTCACATGAACCACTTTGTTCATGATTTGCCTTTTCTTCCTCAAGAGAAGACTGTGTCTGTTGACGATTTCCTGCGGTTTGGAGCCAGTCAGAGACAGAGAAGTACAGAGGTGCCCCTCCCCGCTGAAGTGAGCACCCATAGCAGAGTCTTGAGCCCTTGGGGCCCACCTGGGACTAAAGAGAAGCCCCTGACTGTCCTCATGTAAATGGTGCTTCCAAAATCTTTGAAAGCCACTAGTAAATTAACTGGGTCTAAGTAATTTCTAATAGTTCTGACTTAAGCTCCAAATTAACAATAAAAATAAACACACAGAAGGCAAGTCCCCATCTCGAGTTACCACAGATTCCAAAGTTTGCCGGGTACCACCCAGTTCTGTGAGTGGTCATGGCAGCAGCTTCCCTCTCAGCTGGGGACCGGATGCTTCTGGTGAAGGAGCCTATAACACCCTTCACTCATTCCACAAGTTATTTATTAGGCATCCACAAGGGGCCGGAGGGACTCCACCACCATGAGAAACATGCAGGCTCTCTGGACCCAGAACCAATGGAACCAGACAGGCCTGTGTCTCATGTGAGTGCATGAATCAGTCCCTTCTATGGAACAGAGGCCACAACGGATGAGCCTTTCTCCACTGCCATCCCCCAGACTCATTTGCTTTCGTAGTCAGGAACATGTGAGAGAAGCTCTCTGGTGCCATGGTTCACCCCCCACCCAAGGAAGACCTGCAAAGAAAAGCAACATGGCCCAGCATCACCCTTTCAACCTCTAGAACAGGCAGCAGAGAAAGACTAGCCTCTGGGCTTTATGGGTAGTATTTACTTGAATCTGCTGCTTGTGGACTCTTGTCTGGTCCATCCTGAGCTCCCCGTCTGCAGAGTCTCTGCAGAGTCACTGAATACCTAGCGAGGGCTGGGAAGGCTTGGTCACCTGGGGAAGCCAAGGGGGGCCACGCTGGGTACAGGCTGAAGCAAAACTGAGACTAGGAAGCCCCGCCCCCAATTCTGTGGATTGTGCGGTTGAGGCACCGAGGTTTGGAGAAGCGAGGGGACTTAAACCCAGGTCACACAGCTAATGAAGGACAGAGTACAGAGCAGAAGTCCCTCTCTCAACTACGTGCAGCCACTAGTTCTTAATCTGCAAATGGCCATGTTCTTCACGAAGGCATGATTAGCTAATAAAGAGAAATGGCTTCTATCCTTGCAGGTGGGCAGGCCTGCTGATTTAATAAGGCTCAGGATCGGTAATGTCGTTAGCTAGGTGACAACAGATAGGTTTAATTAGACCTGGGAGAGCCAAGGGGCAGAGGAGGGGCCCACACCCGGAAAGCTGGTGCCCTCTATTTATATCAAACAGCTTGGAGGTTTAGAGGAAACTTCGTTAAAACCAATTAAGGCATTAAAAGGCCTGACCGATAAATCAGAGGCTGCAGGTGGCAGACAAGTGAAAATGGGGGGCAGCTGGGGCCAGAGAGAGACAGGTTCTGTCTTCTCAGTGGCAACGTTTACTTCAACTCCAAGGTGGGCTGTCCCTGGCTGGCTGGCCTGGAACCTGGAGGCTCCTGCAGACAAGCAGATCCCACCACAGAGAAAACCAGCATCCGTGGGCTCAGGCAGCATAAGCCTCTGCGTGGAGCACCGGATGCTCACCCCTGGGCTCTCAGGAGCCTCCTGCCCAGTGGGGCTGGAGCCCACATGCCACTCCAGGCTGCAGCCTCTGGGCATCTTATCTTCTGGGGTCACCACCAAGTTCAACCCCAGCTCTGCAACCTGCTGGACCAGTGAATGCACGAATCACTTGGTTCTCTGACTCAGTCCCTCATCTATAACCTACCTCGCACAGTGGTTGCAAGGGTTACGGAAGACACAGAATGTGGAAGTCACAGCCTGGTGTCTGGCTCTGAACAGGTCCATAATGGGCAGGAAATGATGGTCTGAGGGCCAGAGTCCCCAAAGCCCCCTACTTTGCATATGCTTGAGGTCCATCTCCTCTGAGCTCAGCAGGATGTTTAGGAACAGAATGTATTTTCCACTCTTGGTTTATTTGGGGGCTGGGAGTTTATATATTCCTTTATTCTCATCACAAATAGGACAGATAGAAACTCAGAAGACAAATTTGTTGGCAGATGATCACGTTCCTCAAAGATTCATTCCAGAGCTGGGTGGAGCACACAGAAGGATTCTAGAGTTCTTGTGGTGGGTCAGTACCAGGTCCTGGGGGCTCTACAATAAGGCCAATCAGGGGCCCTGCCCTGGAGAGCTCAGTGCTAGCTAGAACATGAACCTCCTTTCTGTGCCAGATGAGTTCTGAGGGCTTCCCATAAAACCTAGGTATCAAGAGTGTGGATGCTGGAATCTGGCTGGGGATGGGAGGGATAGTCATACAGTGCCAGCTGCCAGGTGGTCAAAGCCATGTTGCCACTGCTGCTCACCAGCCTGTGGCCCAGGTCCCATTCAGTCCCCTCTCCCCAAATGGTACACCTCTGGCCGAAAGGGCATTTTTCTCATCTGTGTAATGGGTATAAGTCAAGTCCTCTCTCACAGGGGTGATGTGTTCAGCACACGCTAACACAGCAGGCTTCTATTAACCTACATCCTTGTAGAAATTCAACCACTGAGCCAGGCAAAGTATACAGCCAGCAAGGTCTCTAGCGGAGCTCTCTTTTTGTTCTACAGCTACCCCCTTCAAGATACTAAGCGACTGTGGTGTGCCTGCATGTTGCCAGGTTCCACTGTGGGTGAGGCTGGGGAAAGGGAAGGCAAGCCACCCTCACCTTGGACGTGATGCTGCCTTTCTGTCCTCCTGTCGGCAAGAAAGGCTGCAGCCATAGCTGCTCTGCCTTCAGGGAAGGCTCTTGAGACCTAAGGAGTTTCCTGAGGTCACCAGGCAGAGGTGAGGCAGAGAGGAAATTCTTTCAGAAACTCAAGAATCCAAGTCTAACAGGCAAGTCACCCACCCCTTTCTGAGAAGGATAAGGAGGAAGAAAGCAGGAAAGTGATGAAGGAGACCTGTGACTTCTGGGGAGCTGCTGTAATAAAATGGAACAGACACACCATCCCCTTGATCATCTGGCCCTCCCTTGCCAGAGTCACTAAAGGCACAGCTGGACATTCTCCTGTCAGTTCATGAAATCGAGTAATGAGAAACTGTCTTTGTCAGGCTGGTGCATCTGAGAAGATTACAATTTCATATCCACTATCAGCAAACTTAAACTTCACTCCCAGGCCACCAGGCAGCTTGGGGGTTGATAATGCAGTCTGAATTACATAGGGCCCTCGATCCCTGCCCTTCCTGTGCCCTGTGGGAGAAACTCACACACCCCAGTGTGAGCAGAGGAGAGAAAGAGACTCAGAATCCACTGAAGGTCTGGTTAAGAAGTGACTGAAATGTCCACATGGCAGGAGGACAGGGTTGCACTTTTTGCCCATGCCAGTCCTGAGGGCACTGGCTTTCCCACGGATAACAGGGGGCAGGGGAAGGGGGGGCTAATTCCCTAGAGGACCATCCTCAATCACGCTACTGTTTGTGCTCAAACAGCTGCAAGTTATCTCCACGCAGGGTCAGTCACTGCAGACAGCCCGGGGGTAACTGCCTGGGATGGAAAGCAGGCCGCTCCCAGCAGCAATAGGCCCCCTCAGTCTCCACCAGGTCAGAAGATGTATCAACAAGGCCGTCAAGCTGGGCATCTGTCAGGCAGAAACCCTACACCCCTGTGCACCACGGGAGATGCCTCAAGTTGAACAAGCAACACTTCATTTGAGAAACAGAGAAGAGAAAGCAGAGACCTGCTGGGATGGTAAAGAATGCTGTGGGTTTTTGCACATAGGTTCAGAGATGACCCAAGAGCAGCCTCAGAGCCAACCCCAGCAAACAGGAGCAGAGCCCAGTGCTAACAGTCAGCAAGCAGGGGTCACGACTCTCTCAAGGGCCCTAGTGGCCTGTTTGTAAATGGGTGGCTGTGGGGCCAGCCCCCCTCTGCCTGCTCTGCCTTACTGAGCCGGGCTTCCCAAGCTTCCCTTACACTGCAGCCAAACACCAAGACAATGGGGTGGGGGTGAGGGGCTGAGAGGGACTTCAGCCAGAGGGCGACAGAGAAGCTAGTCAAGAACTCACCTCGCTCCAGCTCAGTCACCCTCTGCAGCAGAGCATTCAGGGCATTCTCTGTCTTCTGCCTGTGAGCAGAGGTCTCATTGTGGAGCAGGGACTTCTCGTCCTCTAGCTCTGCCACCTTGCGCAGCAGCTGCCTCTCCAGCTCCCCCAGTCGCCGCTGGAGCACCTCTCGAAAGTCGCTGGGCAGCATTGCATTGGACACATTCACTCGGAGCTGGTGCTTTTAGATGGGGAGAGGGACATATGAGGGAGAAGTATTAAGGCCATTTAAAAGGAAATTGTGAAATGTAGCTCTAAAAGCCCAACCACACAGGGAGAAGCTTCCAAAACAGGAGTATTAAATTGTGCTGATGGCACGAAGGGGAGCACTTCACGGACGCTTTTTTCTTTTATGTATGGAAAGGATTTCAAAGTCAAACAAGAATTACCTTGCTGCAATCTTTGAAACTTACGAATTCCATTATCCTCTCTCAGAAAGCTATTTTCCTTCTCTTGCTAAAAACTCAAAATTTTGATCACTATCTACCATCCTTGGGTAAAGACCACAACACAGTGAAGATTAAAAAAAAAAAAAAAGAAAAAGAAAAGTTAACCAAATGGTACTCAAAGCAGATGAGCCTTCATCTAGAAGTGGAAACAGCCCCCAAGTCCCAATATGGCACAAAGGTGAATAATTATGCTTGCAGAGATGTTACTGGAAAATGAGAGACCTAAAATGTGACAGTTCTGAATTCCAGGAATTTTTGCTTTGAATGCTGTTGCTAAATCCTCATTTCCTATGCCTTCTCTCCTCTACCATCATGCTGGCTCTGGAGGCAGTCTGCCACTGGCTAGCCATGAATCCTTGGCAAGCTATGTACCCCCTTTCTAAGCATTCCAAATTGTAAAATGCAGCTAAGAGGATCTGCCACAAAGGACTGTTGGAAGGGTTAAAATTAGATAATACGCCTGGTATATATTTAGTAAACTAGAAATGTTAGCTGCTATTAATCATACTGAATCAAGGGATATACAGATGCTGGAAATACTCTATTTAGCCATCATGCCACAGGAAATCCTCAAATAATTTTGCAATAATTACCACCTGTAATTGAAACCTAGTTCTGCTAATGAGCATTCTGGTAAACGTTTTTAACAGAAACGTTCCACACTTCTTAAATAGGGTTCAAAAGGAAAGATGGAAGTTAAATGAGGATTTCTCTCGAAAAGTTCCAAACTGCATAGACCTTCCAAGAGAGAAACGTAAGAAGGTCCCTTCCCCCAAAACAGCCTGGAAGGGCACCTTAGAACGGGCGCAATTCGCGGACAGAGCATCTTTGAAGTTAAAACCAGGCTTCCTCCGAGGCGTCAACCGGCGTGTGGCCCGGGACCCGCCCGCGCTCGCCTCCCCGCCGCGACCCTGGGGTCTCCGCCCTGGTCCAGCCCAGCCTGATTTATAAAAGGAAACACGGGATGCCCGGGACAGCTGACCGCACTCGGAAGCCGCAAGTCACCCGGCACAGCCTCTGCGAGCGCGTGCGGCCCCGGGGGGTCTCGGACACTTACAAGAGAGAAGAGACCGTCCCAGTCCGCTCAACCGGATCCCGGGAAGTGACTGGCCACATGCCGGACAGTCCCGGTGCAGGGCGGGGAGAGGAGGGGTTAACCCTTTCCTTCCGGCAAGAAGCGGGGGTGGGGGTTGGGGGTGGGATGCGAGCCCCGCAGGTAAGTTCGCGAACCCGGCAGAGAACCAACCCCCTCCTCCGACCCCAAGCCCAGCTTGCTGTGTCCCGCACAGTCTGGCGGGCAGAACCACGCGCTCCACCACCACCCCGCGCCTCGGATCCTTCCCACCCCTCAGGAACACCCCCCACCCAGCCCCGCGCTCCGCTACCTCGAGGCTCTCCAGGCGGTCCTTGAGGGTCTGCAGCGAGCGGCTGAGCTGCTCCACGACGTGGCCGGGGTCCCGCGGCAGATCGCCCATAGTATCCTTGCCTGTGGCTGCCGGGCCCTGCGCCTTGCCGCCCGCCAGCCCCTCGCAGCGCGCCAGCTTGCCGGTAAGCTCGCGGATGGCCTCGCGCTGCGCGCCCAGCGTCTCCTTCTGCTGCACGACGGTCTCGCGCAGCTGCAGCACCGCGGCCCGCAGCTCCTCCTCGGGGCTCAGCGCGCCGCCCTGCATGGGCATCGCGGGCAACGGGCAGCCGGCGCGCGCCGCCTCCGGGGGCAGCGCCGTGCAGACGAAGCGGCTGCCGGGCGCCGGGCCGTCTTGGGCGCCGGCGGCCACGGCGAGCGCCACGCCAGCTGCCAGCAGCGCCAGCATCCCGTCGCCGCAGCGCTCACTCCAGCATCAGCCGGCGCGCGGGCGCCGTCGGGGAGCGCGGCGGAGGCGCCTCCGCTGCGGACTGAGGCCGGGCGCGCCGCTCGAGGGCAGCTTGAGCGCGGGAGCTAATGGAACCGCCTGCCTCGCGTAGCCCGCAGTCTCCGCTCCGCGTAGCGCTCTGGTCCGACCCAGTCCGCGCGCCCTTTCTTAAGCTGGGGGTGGGGGGGCCGGCGCGTGGGGCGCAGCGCCGCGAGCTCTGATTGGCTCGGCTGGGCGCGCGTCAGCGAGGGGGCGGGGCGGGGGCGCCTTCTCTCGGCGGGCGGGCGCGTGTGTGGGCCCGAGGCGGGGGCGCTAGCGCGGGGTCCCGGGGCTCTCAAAAAGGGAGGACCGAGGTTAAAAAAAAAAAAGAAAGAAAAGGAAAAGAGGGGGGAAAAAAGGCGCCCCAGGTGCCTTCGCGAGCCTTAGCCGCGTGTCCAGGCGCCCCTCAGACCCACCCGAGGACGCGGGCGTCGGGGGCTGAAGAGAAGCCGGCAACTTCCCCGGGGTGACTTCGGAGCTTCCGGCTCGGCGCGACGCCTCGCTCCGCAGCCACCGCCGCCCGCGTGGGGAGGGACCCCCCACTTCCCAAGCGAGTAAAGTGAGGAGGAGCCCCGGGAGGAACTCAACCCAGGGCTGCCATCGAGAGCCCCCCGCGGGCCGCGAGGGCCTCCTCGTCAAGGCCGCGGTCGCCTCGCCCTGAAGACGGGAAGGAGACGCACGACGACCGCCCCCACCCCCCGGGCCGCCCGCCGCGGGCACGTCCACCTCCCCGGTCCCCACCGCCGCCCGCCGCGGTGGGAAAGACGACTTAGGTCCCCGGGGACCGGAAACGCGCGCCAGACGCCGACTGCGCGGAGGGGGCGCGCGCACACCGCCTCCGCCGAGGGCATGGCGCGGGGGCCGGCGTCACGAGGCCACCGGCAGAGCTCTCCGTGCTGGTCGGGCGACAGCCCAGCAGGTGGTGAACTTACTCAGCAAGCCCTGGGCTCCGCAGGTCCATCGGAGCGCAGCCATCCCGGAGATACCACGTAGGAAAGCCGGGCCCCACCCTCGTAAGCCGGCTGCCCGCAGGTCCAGTTTCCCAGTGTGAGGCCGCTGCCCTCACATTCTTGGAGAGCCCAGATTTGGACAGAAACCCCAAAAGGCAGGAGCCAGTTTGTTTCAAAATCTTGGCTGTGGCTTGCCAACAAGTTCAGAGAGATTTTGATGCACAGCTCCAGACCGAGCTGGTTTACTGCACATTATAAATGGAAACTTTATTTTTTTCTCGGTGTTTTTAAGAAATCCGGTGGCAAGGTCATTAATCACATTATCCATTATACCAGAAACGAAATGGATTTGTCGCTTGTGCACAGAAGCTGAGGTTGATTCTGAAAACAAATTGTATCAAACTAAATGAAATTATTATGATAATATAAAATAGACTGCAGTGATTAATCTCCAGAAACCAAATTTTGACCTGCTTTGCACTTCAAACAATAGTTTTCTGTTATGTAAATACTTGTGGGGTTTTCAAGGACTATGTAAATTACAAGAAAAGTTCTATTCATGAAAATCTCTTTATGGATAAACATCAGAGACCGAAAACCTGGTCTATGCAACACCTAAAGCAGAGGACAGTGGAAGTGATGGTGGTTCAGGTAAGAATATTCGTTGATAGGAAAGATATGAGGTGGGGGTGGAGGGAAGCGGGTCATGGGCTAATGCCACTGTTGGTCCGCAACACCAGGAGGTGTCAGCTTCACGCAGGAAATATGACCTTGAACAGGTTCATTCCTCCTGCATCCTTAGGTCAGTTTTTTGGAAACCCCAGAAGTTCCAGTGAGCCCATATATACACAAACTGCTGTAACGAAAGCAGTAAGGTTGCAAAGCATTTTATAAAATATTACATTTTACGTGATTCCATAAGGCACCATATCCAGACATGTTCAGAATTACCCACATAAGGATTTCTTTCTTTTTTTTTTTTAAAGATTTTATTTATTTATTTGACAGAGATCACAAGCAGGCAGAGAGGCAGGCAGAGAGAGAGGGGGAAGCACACTCCCCGCTGAGCAGAGAGCCCGATGTGGGGCTCCATCCCAGGATCATGGGATCATGACCTGAGCCAAAGGCAGAGGCTTTAACCCACTGAGCCACCCAGGTGCCCCCCAGATAAGGATTTCACTTTTCAGTTTTCACTCATAGGTCTGGTTTTTGTTTTTATTTTATTTTTTCCTGATCTAGGTGGATCGTAATTGGATGTGAAAATAGAATAACGTAGCCTATGTTGTTCCATATATCCATTCTTGACACAGGTTGATACATTTATATTTGCAGCTACTTGAAATAGATACTTGTTCCTTTAATAATTAAAGCCAAGTGTATTTCCAGAATTCTAATTTTCTCCTGAACAAAGAAAGCAGTGTATAAGAAGACATAAAAATAACAAAGCATATATCCCAAAATAATTACTTTTAAATTTCTCAAAAGGGATTCTAATATGAGAAATGATCAGTGAAATCGCCAAAGATGGAGAGACTGAGGCATTTAAGATGTTATTTCCTTTGGAGGCAGTATAATTAGAGGGCTCAGTTCACAAGGGTATTATGTGCTATTTAGGGTTTGATTTTGTTTTCCTGGTGCAGTGGGAAAGTCTGCTGGCTGAGAAACAGAGACCAAGTCCTAATGCCAACTCTGTCACTAGCTAAGTGTTTTGGGGCAACTCATTTCTTTTCCCTGGACCTCTGTTTCCAGTGTATAACCTAAGGGGGTTAGACTAGCTTCTCCAAAGACCCCCTGGCTATGCTCGAGAGCTGATAGTTAGAATCACTGTTCAGTGTGATGAACGTTCCAGAGCCTTGTCCTTTCTGTTTCTGTTATGAGCCACCTGTAAGCAAGGATGAGTCTGGGAAGGTGGGGTGTTTGTGTATACAGCAGGTTAACCTTCACACAAAGATATGCTATAGCTGTGGTTAAAACTTGCTGCCGATGACATGAAAGCTTGTCCTTGGTTTACTCAGTGCAACAACCTTGTCTACCTGAAGGATCCTACGTATCTGACTCATGCTATATCCATAAGGATGGTTATGCGAGTGGCAGAGACCAGGGCCCACAGATTTTCCTCCACAAAAGTCGTGCAGATTTGCAGCAGTGAATCAGCTCCACCTAATCTCTTAGTGTAACTGATGCTGCAGCATAGTAACCACCCACTCATTCACTATGTCTCCTGGCTCCCAGGTCAGCTGAGAGCCCAGTATGGACTTCAGCCGTGTGCTGGAAATCCTGATGAGCTCATTCCGCCTCCATTTTATTGCCCCATCTGTTTGGTTCCCTTGTTCTTCTCACATGCATTTTTATCTCGGTCTTCTGGGAAATGTGCTAATTTCCACCATGGTGTCAGAGGATCCCATCTTATACTTTCTTACATTTCCTCTTCTCTTTCTCAGTGCCACTTGGGAAGTCAAGAATGGGGGTGTGAGCTCAATAACAGAATCCAAGGACAGCTTTCTGTGAACATGACTCAGAAACTGTCCTCACTGCTGAATTTCAGTTGGAAAGGGAACTAAGAGTATGTGATGTTTTTGGGGTGTTTTTGTTTGTTTGTTTTTCTTTTTTCCTCTTTTTTGTAGGATTCAGTGCAGGTACAACAGAATCTGGAGGCTCTAGTGAATTATAACAAATACTCTTTTATGCCCAAAATCCTAAGACCTTTTCAAGTGTGAATTTTTCACTAGACTGAACTAACTGCATGGTAGAGTAGAAAATGCTCGAGCTTTGGGATCTGGTTTCTGCTCTTGTTTCAATCCTAGTTTTATAACTTGCCATTTGACCTTGAGAGGATAGCTTAACCTCTCTGAGTCTCATTTTTCTTATCTCTAACACCAAAGCTAAATTTACTACAAAATGTTATTGTCAGGCCTAGTGAGATAATGTATGTGAACATGTTTGGCATATAGCAGGTACACAATAGATGCTAATTGTCTTTTTTTTCCTCCTTTTCTCCAGTGAATTTAGAGCTGCATTATATAAGTTCTTCCAGAAACAAAGTTTAAATTTTTCCTTTATTTTCTACAATATCCATTTGTAATTAAATGAAAGCAAGAATTCTTGAGAAAGAGCAGGCCAGCCTCTTTGGAGGAAAGGCAAGGGATGAGAACTCTGGAAAAATTTACTGGCATCTCAGAGAAAGTTATCCTGTCCGTGTGTGTGTGTGTGTGTGTGTGTGTATGTGTGTGTATGTGTTAAAATAAGGCATTGTGTTTAATCATAGGATTCCCAAACTATTTCACATCTCCACTAGCTTATATCACTAGGCCATGTACCTGAACCCAACTAAAAGATTTATAGTCCTTAACATTTCAGTGATTCTGAGTTTGTATTGCTATGGGATCCCAATAGATTTAAGGCCCCCAAATAAAGCAAATGTTTTTTCTTCAGTGCCTCTGGGTTCTTCTTGAATAATGTGTTTCTGGTTTAATTTGGGGAGTATGTGATAGGAGACATTGAGTTTCAGACAGTGTTCCTTACGAGTATATGATCACACGTGGCAGGAAAGCCATGATTTGGGGACTGATTGATAAAGCAACACAATAGATTTCAATAAACAAAAAGGGTTTTGGTGGCACTCTCTGATTTCAAGCAATAGAACAAGTTGCTGGATAAACTAGGAATACTATCTTAGCTTAGTTTTTTTTAAGTAAAGGCTAGTAAACTGGGGATGGGAGGGAGGAAGGGTGGAGATGGGGTGGAGGAAGTTTGCGTGGAGAATATAATTGAAGAATATAGTCTGAATTATTCTACATTAGGAAACACTTGGAAAGTGCCTTGCTTTTACACAAGTTTCATAAGTAATGAACTTTACCTTTATCCAATAAAGATTTGTATGTAACCCCCTATCTCCGTTTGGTTTAAGCCCACATTTAGCTTGTTTGAATCTTTGAAAATGAGAGTAGAAGAGATATATAGAATATAGAATTTAAAATATAGAATTTTGAATTCTAGGAAACAGCTTAAGAGAGGTTAATAGGTCACATGGCTATCTAACAGCAGGACCAAGCTGGAACTCATGTTCTCTGGTTCCCAATTAAGGACTCTTTCCTCTGTACCACTCCCTAATTTACTCATTAATAATCCTTTAAAATGCTTGACCTCTCCAAAAACAACTTTCTTAAAAATCTACAATTTGCCACACCAGACCCAAAGACCATTTTTCTGTGCTTCTCCTGGAACTCATTACAACATGCAACATTGTTGGGTATGGCTTTTTTTTTTTTTTAATTAAAACTTTCCATTGTTAGTTTCTTGATATTGTATTCGTCTGGCTTTCTTCCTTGCTTTCAGAGCTCTTTCTCTCTTCCCTCCTTCCCTCTTTCTCTCTTTCTTTTTCTTCCTCCCTCTCTCCCTCTTTCTCCCTTCCTTCCTCTTTCTTGCTTTTTTTTCTTCTCTTCTCTTTCTTTCATCTTTTCCCATTACCTACCTCCTCAATACATGTCCCCAAAATTGAGTTGTCATTATCTCTCTCCTTTCTCTCACTATTCTACCTAAACAAGTTTTATGCTTTTAGCTATGATCTCTAGGTTAATGACTCTTTCCCTGATCTGTACAGAGCTCCAGAACATAATAAACCAATTGCATGCTGGAGAGACATGTCAAGGAAATACTGCCACCACTTCTAAGTCAGTATGTCCTCAACTAATTTCATTGTTCTCTTCTTTATTCTTCTTTCCTTCCTCCTGTATTCCTTGTTGTGACATATTAATGCTAAGTCATTGAAATTGAAAACTTTGTGGAGTTACCTGTGTCTCCTCTCCCACCCTCCTAGTCCTTTCAAATTCTACTCAGTTTCTAAGTTCCAGTTGTCCTTCTACAATATGTCAAGTCTACATTAAATGCCACAACCTCATTACTCCTGTTCTAAATGATACAACTGCATCCTAGCTGGATTCTCCAACTCTACCATCTCCATTCCAACATATATTCTGTTGCCGGGCCAGTTTTCCTGAACCACAACCGTGAAGCATTTAGCATCTCTACACAGAAAACTTCCATGTTTCTCTATGCAAATTTGTAAACTCTTCTGTCTCCATTACATGCCCCCCAGTTTCTTATCCAACCCCATTTTCTACTATCTTTCTTCATCACTTCACACTCATTCAAGAAAACTATTTGATGCTTTTCACACATGATCCACACTTTACATCCTCCAGATTTGGAGGATTCAGGTTGTTTCCTACATCTGGAATGACCTTTCTGCCAATTCTAGAACCATATAGCCTATTCATCCTTCACACCCCTGCACATGTTACCTTCTTCACAAAGTTTACCCTGATTTTGCTCCGTCTGAAGCAACATTGTAAAGGACAGTAGTTTACCTTTGCATTCTTTATTTCTTTTACTACTTTCAGTCTATATCATAATTATCTTCTCTACTGGACTACAAGCTCCTTGAGAGCAACACCTAGGTCTGATGTATATTCTCCTTTCAAAAAATATCTTGTTGGATGTGCACAACAGTGATAGTGCTATGGAAGACAAACAGAGATTTTGCTCAATGTATGATTTATTCTACGATTTTTCAGGAAGAAAGTCACTATGTTAGATTGGCAGGGGACATGTTCATGGAGAAGTTGGGATTTAAACTGGCCCTTAGAGAAGATAGTGGAAGGGGTACTTGATAGGAAATGTTGGATATCTGAAGGAGCAGGCAAAAGAAGGAAAAGTCGAAGCCATTGGAGAAAAATAAGATATGCAGTTAGTAATGTCTGACTTTTAGTCCTCTGTTCCAAATCTGTTCTCTGTTTCCAAGGATACCTTAAGATAAATTTATCTCATTTCTGGTAGAAGATGTCACTCACCTGGCCTCCATAGGGAAAGACAGGGTCATTATTTTGGCCAAGTGACCAGAGTAACTACTTGCAAGAATGAACAAGTGTAAGTAGTAACAATGTTCAGTTTTAATTGAGCAAAGGAAAGTGGGAATTTGTGTCTGAAACGTCTACACATTCCAGACTTTCTGAAATTCTCCCAGATGGATACCCAGATGGAAGTGTTACAGAAATGGTGGAGGGAGGGTTAGCATTTTTTTCTGCTGGCTCTATAACACCACTTGGTGGGGGTTAAGGTGAAATTTAAAAGAATGAACCTCTCTCTGAGTACTATCAGATGTATGAGCCCTAAGAGCAATTGATAATAGAGAGTCAGAGCCAAAACAAGTTTTCCAGTGTTGTTTATTCTCACCATGTTAGGTTCAGTGCCTCCTTGAGCTTTGAGCTAAAATTCTTATTGCCTCTTTCATCTCAGCTGAATTATTTATTCCCCCAGGAATCTTGATGTTCATACCTGGAACAGCCTCACCTTAGCTGAATGAAAGGTGCAAAGAGACTGCATGTTTTAGGTTGCTAATCAGAGAGGAACTGCACTATTCTATGTCCCAGATGTCCTGTTGCCATCTCCACTCAGCCCGAGACCACATGAGGTGAATTAAACCCTCATGTATGTCGCTGCTTTTGTTGCAGAGGTGGCAGCCTCCTCCAACCAGACTCTTTCTTCTTTTGCTATGTGATTCCGTCTAGCTAATGAACAGCCCATCTAAGTGGAAGGGGGTGGAGAACATTTCCCTTAAATATAAGCAGCCTAAATAAATAAATTCTATTAAGATTTTCTTTTCTCTTCAACAAGAGCCAGTTAAGTGATCTTTCTTTCACTGCCCAACTAAAATGAATCCCGGTTGGAATTCATCACAAAATATTTAAAAACTCATTTAAAATAAAGGAAAAATCTTTGGTGGGAAGAGATTCTATGTTATGATTGGTTTTTAAGTCGAGCTTCCTGAAAACTACATAAGGTAATAAAAGGGTTATGAGAACAAAGGCATAATGCTGTATTGCAGCCTTGAGTCTTTGGATTTGACAGATAAGGTCAATATAATGCCAAAAGAAAAAAAAAAGGAAAAAAAAAAAACCTCTCATGGTATATGAAAGCAAAAAGAATCGGAGTCAATGTGTAGCATTTTAGGTCAAAGCTTAGACTTCATTCTTTTTACTGTATTTCATATTTTTCTTTGCTTTTTGGCACTAAAAAGAATTCTCTCAATTTCCAAACCCTGTAATAAATATGCATTGAGTATGCTACTTGAAACTGCAGCTAATGTTTTGATATTTAATCTTTATTTTTAAGCAAATAAGCAGTAGCATGAGTCCTGGTTTGGAAAGAACCTAAATGTGGAAATATAAAGAATATATGTGTTTGCTAGGTGGTATGGCGGGGAGGGTAGTGAGTTGGGAAGATTGCCATTTCCTCTGCAATTGAATTTAATATTAATCCTCAGATTATTACATAAATGTAATTCACAAAATGCTTCAAGTCTTGCTGATGATTATATTCACAGAGTAAACTGACCAGGAAATACTATTTCAACTGATAATAATAAGGGATAAATATTTTGTTTTTTTTACTTCTGCATCTCCAGCTCTAGAATAGTGCCTGGCACATTGTAAACAATCAGTATTTGTTGTGAAAGATGTATTGTTGTAGGTGCCCCACAGACGTCATTCCCATGAATAGGTGGTATGCCAATTTAGAATAAAAGACTCCTAACTTCTTGATCAATAAACCAGGAGGTTTATTGATAGCTTAATTTGCTTCTGAAAACTACAGGCGAGACAACTATATTGCAGTTTTAACTATACATTAGAAATGTGTGTGTCCAGGAGAAACAACAGAAACAAAAGCCCTCCTGATTTTGACTGCCTCTTAGGGAAGTAGAGAATGGAAGAATAGCCTCGTTCCTGAGAATGAAAACTTTAAAAGGGCATTCTTTGAGGAAAAGGAGCAGAAAACAGAACAAGCCTGAAAAGACTTCTACTGGGATAAGCTTCAACTATTCTCTCTACATCACTGCAATTAACACGACTTATGGAACCTCAGTCATCATCTAAGCCACAGAGATACACATGTAACAGACATTGTAAATGGAATCTTGGAAATGCAAAGCAAAAGAATGAGAACATTAACCTCCAGCGTTGCTTGTATCCTGGTTGCCATAATTCTAGAGCTATAATGTTTACTTAAGCACAGCACTTGGGAAATGTTTGGGTTGACCTGGGTTGAACGGGAATTATTTCTACGACACCTCCCACCCCTGTGAGCCAGTATTGACAACTGGGAGATAGAAGTAACCCCAATGAAGTTTTGTTGAATCATCCATCATTCATCATTATAAGCACATACCTTTAGGAGGCTATTTTGACAAATCTAAAACAGAAATGTTTTGTTAAAAGCTAACACGTTGACCTGTTTCATGTTTAGTATCTGAGTTGATGGATTGGAAAAGAATGATACTGAAAGTCAGTTTCACAATGTGCCTTACTATTGGAAGAAACAAGAGCAACCGGGAAAGTAAGTGGCAAAATGAAGGGGAGAACCTAGCCAACAAAATTGCATATCTTTTCTAGTACCTGTGGGAGGACTAGGAACTATGGCTTAAGAATTTCTGGTTGTGAAATAAGAACTTAGAGGTCATGTCAAGTAGTTTAATGATCTAAAAGCTCATCTTGAATCCTGTTATATAATGACAGTTTTTGGTTCAGACGGAACATCCAATCCTTGAACACAACAAATATTAAATAAGGAAGTCATTTTGGAGATGGATCCTGTTCCTTAGGTCATTATCCTAACCATTGAATGAAGATAAGTTATGTCATCAAATTCTCAGTCACTGGAACATCTCTGTCTTCAGAGATCTAGGCCAATAACAAATCAATTCCTGGGTAGTCAAGTGTGGCCTTAGTATACTGTTTATTTCTCTAAGTTCCTAATTTCCCTAGTAATTTCATACAACCTTGTCAGGCTCTTTGGTGTTTTTAAGGAATTTTTAAAAATCCAGCTTTTAGTTGTTTTCAGTGAGAGAATTGGTCCAAATAACCAAGCTCCCCAACTCTGTTGAGTTCAAATTGCTCAAACTCATTACACTAAGATGGGAGAAGATGAATGGATACTAGGCAGATGTGACAATATGAGAATGAATGCAGTCCTTTCTTTTCCCTTTCCTTTCACCAAAATTTACCCAGAATCAGAAAAGAAGTGAGTTGAAGAGAATTTCAGGTGTCCTTTAGAACAACTCCCAGACTTCACTATTGAGAATACTGAGGTTCAGAAAGATAAAGAGGCTTACCTGAAGTTGCATAGTTAACTTCTCACCCAGCACATTACCCATCCCACCTTGATTACTTATTTCTCCCATCTCATCTGCAATGATATATCAAATATCAGTTGCATTACCTTTTCTGTGTCCCATCGATGAGCTACAGTTATTTATTTTTTAGGTAATCTAAAATAAGCCAGTGAGGTCACTGGAGTCCAAAGGAGAGGACAGAGAAAGGGAACAGGAAAAAGGCTTGGAGAAATAATGGCTTAAAAATTTCCAAGATTAATGAAAACTGTAAACTCATAGATTTAGGAAGCTCAGTGAGCCCCAAGCACAATAAACATAAATTAAACTATACTAAAGCTCATCATGATTAAATTTCTTAAAACCACTGATAAAGAGAAAAATCCTTAAAGCAGCCAGAACATCTTTAAATTACTGAAAGAAAATCTGTCAATGTAGAATTCTATAACCCAATGAAAATATCTTTCAAAAACAAAAGCAAAATAAGACATTTCAGACATACAAAAACAAAAAAAAGAAAAAAGGAAGAAAGAAAAGAAAAAAGGATAGATGGATATATTGTCACCAGAAGATCCACAGTATAAGAAATATTAAAGGTAATCTTCAGGCATAAGAAAAATTACACCAAGAAGTAATATGGATCTATGAAGGAATAATGAACATAAGAAATGGTAACTATGGAGACTACATGATTGTCTACAGAGAAAATCCTATGGAATCTGCGAAACCTGCTAGAACAAATAAGTGAGTTTAAGAAGACTTCAGGATTCAAGATCAACAGACACAAATCTGTGTTATTACTATATACTAGCAGGAATTAGAAATTGAAATTTAAAAATATACGAGGGGCTCCTGGGTGGCTCAGTGGGTTAAAGCCTTCGGCTGTCTTTGGCTCAGGTCATGATCCCAGGATCCTGGGATCCAGCCCTGAGTTGGGCTCTCTGCTCAGCAGGGAGCCTGCTTCTTCCTCTCTCTCTGCCTGCCCCTCTGCCTACTTGTGATCTGTCAAATAAATAAATAAAATATTTTTAAAAAGAATATGATAGCAACAAAACTATGAAGTGCTTAGAAATATATATATATCAAAAGATGTGCAAGACTAGTACATTAAAAACTACAAAATACTGCTGAGAAAAATTAAAACCTAAATAAATGGGGAAATATGCCATGTTTGTGGATTGGAAGACTCGCCATTATTAAGATGTCAGTTCTCCCCATATTGACCTATAGATTCAATTCAATACTTTTTTTTAAAAGATTTTATTTAATTTGACAGAGAGAGATCACACAAGCAGGGGGAGCAGCAGAGGGAGAGAGGGAGAAGCAGACTCCCCACTAATCAGGGAGCCAACATGGGCCTCAATCCCAGGATCCCTGCATCATTATCTGAGCCAAAGGCAGACGCTTAACCAACTGAGCCACCCAGGCACCCCGACTCAAAGCAATCCTAACAAAAATTCTAGCATGCTATCTCTAGCATGCTATTTTGTAGAAATTGATAATCTAGTTCTAAATTTCTAGTTCTAGGTCAAAGGACCTAGAATGGCCAAAACACTTTTGAAAAAAGAACAAAGTTGGATGACTTCCATTATGTGATTTTGGGTCTTATTTTAAAGCAATAGTAATCAGGATAATGTGGTTTGGTATAATGATAAGCACATAGATCAATGGAAAGAATAGCTAGTCCAGAAAGACTCCACATATATAGTTAATTGATTTTTTACAAAGGTGCGAAGTTCAGTGGAGAAGTCTTTTTTTTTTTTTTTTAAGATTTATTTGTTTATTTGAGAGAGAGAGTGTGTACTCACAGAGAGGGGAGGGGTAGAGGGAGAAACTTAAGCTGGATCATGGGGCTTTATCTTAGTACCAGAGATCACTACCTGAGCTGAAAGCAAGAGTCCAGTGCTTAACCGACTGAACCACCCAGGCACCCCATGAAGGTCTTTTAGAAAATATTTCGTATCTATGCCCAGACAAATGAACTTTGACCTATATCTCACATCTCATTTTTTAAAAAGATTTTATTTATTTATTTGACACAGAGAGATCACAAATAGACAGAGAGGCCGGCAGAGAGAGAGGGGGAAGCAGGCTCCCCGCTGAGCAGAGAGCCTGATGTGGGGCTCAATCCCAGGACCCTGAGACCATGAACTGAGCCAAAGGCAGAGGCTTAACCCACTGAGCCACCCAGGTGCCCCTATCTCACATCATATTAAAAAATAATTCAAAATGGACCATAAATCTAAATATAAAGCCCAAAGCTATCAAACTTCTAGAAGAAACATAGGAGAGAATCTTAGTGACCTTGGATTAGGCAGAGATTTCTTAGATATGACTCCAAAAGCACAATCCAGTTTTAAAGAGTAATACATTGTATTTCAAAAAAATTAGGAACTTGTGCTCTTTAAAAGACACTGTTAAAAGAATTTTTTTAAAGTCATAGAATTGGAGAAAGTATTTTCAAATTTATAGATCTGACCAAGTCCTTGTATCCAGAATATATAAAAACTCTTAAAACTTAATCATAAGAAAACAAACAACCTAATTAATAAATGGCAAAAGATTTAAACAGATGCTTCACCAAAGAGGATATACAGATGGCTAATAAGCACATGAAAAGATAGACAACATAGTCAGTTATTGAGGAAATGCAAATTCAAACCACAGGATGCCTCTACACACACACTAAAATGTCTATTAAAAAAGACTGACCACACCAAGCGTTGGCAAGGGTGAACTCTCGCATACCGCTGTAGGAGTATAAAATGATACCACCACTGCGGGGAAGCTTGACAGTTTCTCAAAAAGTTGAACTTACTCCTAGCTTATGAACCAGCTACTCTACTTCAAGGTATTTACCAAAGAGCAATTAAAGTTATGTTCGTACAAAGACTTATACATGAATGTCTATAGTGGCTTTATTTATAATAGCCAGAAAATGGAAACAATCCAAATGTTCATCAATAAGTGGAGGAATAAATAAATTGTGGTAAACACTCAGCAACAAGATGGAATGAACTGTCCTTATGTTTAACAATATGGATGAATCTCAAAATGATTATGCTGACTGAAAGGAGCCAGAGAAAGGAGCAATACTCATAACCCCATTTATATAAAATTCTACAAAACGCAAAATTAAAACAGGTCAGCAGAGGGAATTGGAGTGCAGAGGGGCTGAGAAGGATTACAGATCCTTGGGAATAATGAATGTCTTCATTATCTTGATTGTGGTAATGGTTTCATGGGTGCATACATATGTAAAAGCTTACCAGGGGCCCCTGGGCGACTCAGTGGGTTAAGTGTCAAACTCTTATTTCAGCTCAGGTCATGATCCCAGGGTCCTGAGATGGAGCCTGAGTCAGTCTCTGCCCTGGGCATGGAGCCTTCTTGAGGCTCTCTCTCTTTTCCTCTCCTTCTGCCTCTCCCGCCGCAAACAAAACAAAACAAAACACCTCACCAAATTGTATAGTTCAAATACATGAGGTTTATTTTATGTAAATTATACCTCAATAAAACTTAATAAATAAATTTGCCTATGATCATGTACACATGTGAACACAAATAAATGTGCATGTGAGATCACGTCGTGAAATCATGTCCATGAGATCATACTTTTGTACATGTGGGAATATGTACGTCTAAATAATGCAAGCTTCTGACAATAAGTTTAAATATAGGTTAACAGATATACCTGAGAGGCCATAAATATACGTTTGAGATAACATATCACATGATAGGATATTTGTAATGCCCCATCATGGAAACATAATGTGATTTTTAATAGAGGAAACCCAAGAATATATTTTTATCCAGTGAGTGTGAATTTCCTTCCTCCTCCCTGAACTTAGGGTCCTAGCTCATGACATGAGTAACCTGTTTCCTACTGTGAACTATCTTTTCTTCTTATTCACTTTGACCTCAATAAGGAAAACACTTTGACCTCAAGCCTTCCATGGCTCTCAGACACAGAAGCTGGCAATCTAATGCCTTGTTCACATAGCACACCATTTGTTCTGGGACATTGCAGGTTAAGCCAAGAGGATTTCTCTCTGAAACAAAATACTTTCAGTAAAGCTGCAAAGAAGAAGCTTAGAGAAGCACATTGGATAAAGACATAGAATATTTTTAAAGAAAATTATTCTTTGTTTTCTGCAAGAGGCCAAGGCCAGGCCTTGAGTTAGTACAAATCCACAAGGAAGAATAGATGAGCAATTCTCAATTCATTTGGATCTTGACTTATTTTTTTTCAAGGTTAACTAAAACTGATCCTTAGAGAGTGTTCCTGTCATAATATAGAATAAACCAGTTACATAAACTTGTAAAAGTAATACAAGTCTTTTACAACATTCACTTTCCATCTCTCTTTCTCTCTCACACACACACAGACACACACATTCTCTCTTTCTCTGCCCTCCCCCCAATACAGTAAATTTGTAAAGGAATACCTCTGGGCGACATTTCCTCATCTGTAAAATGAAGAGTTGCATTATCTCTAAGGCCCATGAGAGAGCATCCAGCTTGCAAATGCTATGAGATATACTGCTCAGTTGATCGCTGTGGTTCTAGCAAAGCCAAAACCAGGCAGTATTTTAAAACACAGACTAAAAAACTTCCCTGGTATTGTGCTATGCGATGTCAGAAAGCTGAAGAGTTTTTAAAAATCTAGTAAAGCAACCTGTTTTTAAGATCTGAGATGCATCAGAGAGCTGATATTTCTGATTTTAAAAAGCGATTAAAATCATATCTCCATAAATGAGTCTCAATCCTTGCTGTACATTAGAATCACCTGGGGATTTAATTAGTGCAGGGGTGAAGCAGTGAGGTGTTTTGTTGTTTCTGCTGTGCACCCGCTCTTCAGTACTCCAGGCAAGTCTAATATGCAGTTAGGGGTAATAACACTTCTTTTATTCCATGCCAAGTATAAGGATAGAAGCAGGTACTTCAGGTGCTTGAATATTTGGATCTTGATGGTTTTGTTCAGGCCCAGCCTAAATCTAACAGAATATCTGGGAGTAGGGTGATTTCTTTCCTAAGATCCAGACCCTCCAACCCCTGGATGGGTCACACTGTGTAAATTTTAAAAGGTCAGTTAGTACAAAGCAAATACATTTTCAACATTAAAATTTTTTTTTACTTGTAATACTTATTCTTTGTAATAATTGAAATAATTCAGGAGTAAATAAATAAAAATATAATAGTGTTCCTCTCACTTCCCCACGTCCTTTACACAATTTCCCTGCGGTAACATTAACAGCTCAGAGTATATCTGTCCATCCAGGTATTAAAATACATGTACAAGCATATACAAATATATGAACTCACATATCGTGGTTTTGTTCTTTTTTTCTTCCTTCCTTTATTAACACAGAAACTAGGATTTTTTTTTCACTCTCAATGTGTTTTATTCACTTAATCTGTATCATGAGACTTCAGTTAAGCCTGGTGGATTAAATACCCTCCTGCAACCTCACTTAAAATGGCAGCCAAGGGACTGAAAAGGACATGAGCTGCAAGGATAAAGAGCACAGTAAAGGAGAAGAGAACAATAAAATCTGGGAATTGGAAAGCAAATGGAGGAGCTGCAAGTGTCTCAGGAAACCAGAGCAATGAAAACTGGAGGTTGGAGAAAGTCCCCAAACCACTGCTTTCCAATTCAGAATCTCAGGCTGTGGAAATAGGGGCCCAGGTACTTCTAAAAGTGAATGTGCAGGAACTCCAGAGACGGATGAGAGCCTGCACTAGAGCTCCTGAATTGTTGTATCTCCATCCCCACTCTGAACAACTGTATGCTCTCCCCCTGAAACAGAAACCCAGAGGAGTAGTTCTCATGAACAATGAGTAGGCATACAGGAATACAATGAGTAGGCATCAGAATCCCCTAGAGATTGCTGGGAATTTCAGGTGCAACAGGTCAGGATGGGGCCAGGGAATTTGCTTTTCTAACAATTTCCAGGTGTTGCTGATCTGGACACTATACCATGAGAATCACTGGACTAGAGATTTCCTCTCTGATTCCAGATGTGGGCATGCAGGGCAAAATTAAGTGTGCAATCACTCTACAGAAAACAAGGATTGTATGAGTACTTAACATACTGAGTGGGAGACCCTCAGCCCCTTCTTCCAGCAGGGTCCCTGGATGTTAGCAGCCAGATGCCTACCCCACAAAGCGAGAGATGGAAAGTTTATTTTCTGAGGGATCTGATTACCCCAGAGGAAAAATATATCCTATGTTGGTAGTTGAGGACTCCCCAGTGAAAGGGTCAGTCCCCCGGCCCTCTGTAGAGGTTCTCCCTACAGTATGATAGAATTATTTGGGAAGTGTTTAAAAATATGAATGACAAGGTCTCAATCAATTAAATCAGATGCTTCAAGGGTGTGGCTTTGGCATTTGTATTGGTTTTAAAAGCACCTAGGTGATGAAAACATATGGCCAGGGGTGAGAAACACTCCTAGTGCAGATCACCAGTCAATAAGCTATAGCCACACACACAGAAACACTTTTGAGTGCTTCACTCCTAAGGATGAATTGGCAGTCACCAAATGTCTGAGGAAGCTCTACTATGAAAGAGACCGAAACAACAGAAGGAAAAAACTCAGAGGAAATAAGTAATGCAAAGAGCAGAAGAAGACTTCACAAAAGCTGTAAATTATATCTTCCGAGATAAAAGAAGATATTCCATTCATGAAAAAAAGAACAAGATGTTACCCAAAAAATGTTCGGAGAATTTAAAAAGCTCTCACAAATTAAAAATATTCTGGTGGAAATACAATTTTCCGTAAAGGGTGTGGAAGTTTAGTTGAAGAATTATCCCTTGAACAGAACAGAAAAAGAGAGATGGATATAAAACATCAGTTCAAGGGATCCAAAACCTAAGTAGTAGATGTTCCAGAAAGAGAGAACAAAGACAATTGAGGGAGGGTTATTAAAGTGATAATTCAAAAGAATGGCCCCCAGAGTAGATGAGTGGTTACTTAGAGCTGTGGGGGAGACCAGGGAATGATTGCAAATGGGCACAAGTTTGTCTTGGAGGTGATGGAAATGTTCCAAAATTAGATTGTGGGGATAGCTGCACTACTCTGTAAATATACTGAAAACTACTGAACTGTGTCCTTTCAATGGGCATATTTTATGGTATGTAGATTATGTCTCAATAAAGCTATTTTTCTAAATGTCCCGAGAAATCTCAGTGCTCAGATTGAGGAGACCACCAAAAGCCCAGTACAGAAATAGACCTACACTAAGCACATAATCACATAATTTCAGAATACCAGAGACAAAGAGAAATCTCTAGAAGCAAAACTCCCAAGGAAACAAGCAATTCACACACAAAGGATCAGGAATTGGAATGGCATCATACTTCTCAGAAGTGACAGTTAACTCTACAAGGCAGTGCAGCATTGCCTTTAGAATGTTAAGGAAAACATTATTTCCAGCCAGGAACTCTACCTAGCATAAGGATGAAGAATCGCTGAAACCCATTGGCTTATGCCCAAGTGAATGAGGAGACAAAAACTTTACTCTGAAAGTCTGTAACATTATACATCTCGCTTTGTTAAGGCCAAAGTGTGACTGATGGTTGTGTTGAAGCCCGTGCGCAGCAGTCTGTTAGCTGGGGAGACAAGGCAGTGGCTCACCTCCACTTCTCAGGGGGGCTCTGTTGTTTTCTGTCTCCATGAATCCAGAATGTCTCATAATTTGAAAAATAACTGGGTGGCTCAGTTGGTTGAGGGTCCGACTCTTGGTTTCAACTCAGGTCATGATCTCAGGGTCCTGGGATCAGCCCTGTGTCGGGCTCCCTACTCAGCCTGGAGTCTGCTGGAGATTCTCTTCCTCTTCCTCTGCTCCTTCCCCTGCTCTCTTTCTCTCTCTCTCTCTCTCTCTCTCTCTCTCTCAAATAAATAAATAAAAATATTTTTTAAAAAACTATGTTAAATTGTGAACATGATCCTGAAAGAGAAAGCCCTTAGCAAGCAGTGGCATTGTAGAGAGTTTAAGAATCCTGGATTTAGATCACATAGCCTGTGTTCAAATCCTGGTGGCATCACTACCTTCTTGTAACTTGGGGTCAGTTACCAAACTGCTGAGGTTTAATTTCCACTCCTGTAAAATGGGATGATACTATCATCTCATGAAGTTGTTGTGAGGATTAAATGAAATATTATGTTAAGCGGAGGGCATGGTGCCTGGTACAGGCACTATTAGTAGTAACAGTAATATTAATACTAGTACTAGTGGTGGTAGCAATAAAATGGAGAGGTCTAATAAAGTGTTGTCATTGAGCAGCTTGGATTTGGTAGCTCATAAATGTCAAAGACATGTACATGCTCAGGGTTCAGTCTGCGCCTTGTAATACCAATATTCTTCAAACAAAACAAAACAAAACAGACAACCTAAATATATTTTTCCATCCATACTGAGATAGATTTTTCATTCTACTCATGTTCTTTTAGAAAGAGGCCTAATAGCTTATATCTCTATCTGTAACTATTTCAGAAACACAGCTTCGAGATTTGAAAGCCTTCTCTTTCTATTTCTCATTGTTAACATCATACTTACGGCATCTCGAAAAGATTCAAGTACACAGTTTATAGGTGTGATTTGTCTGTACCAGGCATATGTATTAAGAGACGAGCAGAGAGGAAGCATGAGTTAGGAGATGATCTTATACATTCACGGCAATTCATGGCTTTGGAGTATGTCCTTTACTGCATTGCAACACTGAAAACATCTCGGGCAAAATATCTGGTTAATGTCATGGAAGCAATTCAGATAAAGACGTCAGATGTTAAGAGGTAACAAAAACATCCCAAATAAGAGTGAGCACATCTAAGCGTGTGGTTTTGTGTTTAATTGTCATCTGTACCCTGGTATATGAAGAGAAGGATTCCATGTCGGCCAGAACAGAGGACATGGCAAGGCGCAGCTATTGTCCTTGGGTGGGGGTCAGCGAGGGCCTGAGAGACTGGGAACAGCGATAGACAAGAGAGGTGATATCACTCCTCTTTTAATAGATTTCTATGCCCTTGCTCCATAGAGGGGGTGGAAATGCTGCCCCCACCTCGGGGTCTGTGCATGGGCTCATCCACACCAGTTTGGCATCTCCACCACTCACTCATCCCCTCTCAGGAGACACATACCAGACACCACTCAAGTGTTGAGAGGTTATTCTTTTTTGTTGTTGTTGTTGTTTCCTATTCTTTTTTTTTTTAAATTTCATTTCTTTTCAGCGTAACAGAATTCATAGTTTTACACCACACCCAGTGCTCCATGCAATGCGTGCTCTCCATAATACCCACCACCTGGCTCCCCACCCCCCGCCCCTTCAAAAGGGTTTTGGAGAGGTTATTCTTAAAAGACAACAGACATACAACATAAACTGCTTACAGGAACACATATACTCCCACAACTCCCCCCCCACACACACACATACCCTGATCTTCTAATTCACAGACAGCACTTTAAAACATCTACAGAACGAGACGCCTGGGTGGCTCAGTTGGTTGGACGACTGCCTTCGGCTCAGGTCATGATCCCGGAGACCCGGGATCATGGAGCAAGGAGCCCGATGCGGGACTCGATGCGAGTCCCGCATCAGGCTCCCAGCTCCACGGGGAGTCTGCTTCTCCCTCTGACCTTCTCCTCGCTCATGCTCTCTCACTGCCTCTCTCTCAAATAAATAAATAAAATATTTTTTAAAAAATCTACAGAAATTTTTTAGGTGCTTTGTCATTTGATACCCATAAGAACACTGTGTGGGTCATCACCGTTTGCTTTCTTACAGATGAAGAAGCCAGAGAGGTAAATGGCTGGCCAAGATTGCATTATTACGTGTAGTAAGTTATTTAATCCTCGTCACAGTCCAATTTTACAGAGATGGAAACGGGCACAAAACAATAGATGGCTGTCCAGAGAGGTTATGTTACCTTCAGAAGGTGTTCTGTGCTCTAGAGGATCCTACTTTGAGGGTTTTTTTTCCTACTAAAGGCCAAGGTACTTTGCCAAATTAGTTATGTCTTTTTTAGAAAAGGTCCTAACCTATCCAGTCTCTTTCTTTCTGCAGGAATCACTTCAATTCCATGACTACTTGGTTGGCTTTCTTTGAGATTCCTTCCAGATCTCTGGCTTTTCCCCCCTGAATTCCTGCATCCAGAATGACACCGAGCTCTTCTGTAAACGTCAATGTTGAATCCCATTTCCGCTGGGTGAGTTCACCTTCCTCGCGTGCTTGATAGATACCACTGGCCTTCGTGCTCAGAGAGAGCCTGCACTGAAAACTAGTTCCATTCTCTCTCCAGGCCTGTTTGACCAAAAGTGTAATTACCTTCAGTGGTTTATTTCTGTCTTTTCTTTCTGTTGAATGAAAGAAACAGAACACATGCCTCCCACTCTGGCTGCCATATATTTATTCAATTGTTTAGGAGACTGTGTGCCAGGAATCCTGTGAGGACCTAGAAATGCAACAGTGAACAAGACAGCCATGGTCATTGTCCTCTCAGAAAGACTCAGTAGTTGGGACGCCTGGGTGGCTCAGTTGGTTAAGCTGCTGCCTTCGGCTCAGGTCATGATCTCAGGGTCCTAGGATCGAGTCCTGCATCGGGCTCCTTGCTCAGCAGGGACCCTGCTTCTCTCTCTGCCTCTGCCTGCTGCTCTGCCTGCTTGTGTTCTCCCTCTCTTTCTCTCTGACAAATAAATAAATAAAATCTTTAAAAAAAAAAAAAAAAGACTCAGTAGTAAACAAAACAGTATGAGCAGCATGGTTGCTGGAGAAGTACAGAAAGTCTGAGGAACACAGAAGAGGAACGCCTAACGGACACTGGGGGATCAGGGAAGACTTCTAAGAGAAAGTGAGAAGTCGGAGTAAAGGGTAAGGAAGAGGGAGCCAGTCACAGGTGCTTGAGGGAGTGGTCATGGGAATGAAGGAGGTGGGGACAGAAAGAGTGTCCCAGACAGATACCCTTCACCTACCCACACCCCGGGCACACATGTGCACACAACATACGCAGGCCTGGTGCAGCCATAAAAATTAAAAGAAATAAATTTTTCTTTTTCTTTTCTTCCTAAGGTCAGAAGCAAGACATTCAAGAGAAGCGTTGAAAAATTAGGTCACAAAGGTAAGCAGTGGTCAGATCATGCAAAATTTTATGAGCCATGTTAGGGCAACTGGACATTATTCTGGACATTGGGAGGCCATAAAAAGTTTTACGCAGGTCAGGCCTCGTGTGACCAGGTTTGCATTTTGGAAAGGTCCCTGGCTGCAGCGTGCAGGGGCCCAGGGAAGAGGGAGGTGATGAGGCACCATCTTCATTAACAAAAGAAGGGTGTGGGGCACCTTGGTGGTCCAGTCCGTTTAGCATCTGCCTTCAGCTCAGGTCATGATCCCAGGGTTCTGGATCAAGTGCCGCATCTCCCTCTCCCTACTTCTTCCTCTCCCTCGACCCCTCCTCCGTGCTCATGGTTTCTCTCTCACTCTCTCTCAGTCAAATAAACAATAAATAAAATCTTAGAAGAAGAAGAAGAAGAAGGGTATGCCATGTGTGCACCTCCTGTATGTGCACCTCTCTGCACCCCCCCAGGCCCAAGACACTTGTCCCTCAGCTGCTTGGGAAGGTGACCTTCCTCAGTTCTCAACTGAGAACCTCTCTAGGATCTGTCTTCAGCCACCTCATCTAAAGTCATACTGCTCCCCTGGTCAGCCACATCCAGTGATTGGTCCATGGAACAGTTTCAGGGTTTGGGCCTTGTCTCAAGGCAGGATAGGATGATTGTGAAGGGCTGTCCAGCTCCAGAGCTCCTATGGAATGGGCTGAGGCCTCTGTTGCAGCCATATCACAGCTCCACTCCTTCATCCTGCAGTCCCCCACATGTGTGGGATTCTAGGGCTCCCCAGGAAACTTCCTGATTGCAAATCTCAGTCTCAGAGCCTGTTCCCTGGGGGGACTGTACCTAAGACTGCTGGCATCAGGAGTGGTCCCTCTTCAGTCCCCTAAAGTGGGACTTTGGCCCTTAGTCACTGACCAGTGGGGTGGCCTAAGGCTGTATCAGTGGCAGGTGGAGATCTGATGTGCTATCATGGTAAAACTGGGAGACCTTCATGAAAGAGAATGGGGCTGGTTGGGGGAGGTGTCCTGGCAGGGCCAACATCTCTGGCTCTTGAGAGGTTAAGGGCCTAAAATAATACTACAGTGAAATGAATGATCCTGATGAAATGAGATGCTTTTTAATGGGTGCCATTGATGCCTTGAAGAAAGACTATAAAAAGCAGAGTATGAAAGTCATAGGGCCTCCTCAACAGCATATAAAGAGACTCTTAGCTCCCACATCTACAAGATAGGAAAAGTCAGGCCCAGGACTTCATCATGGGAGTAGCCCCAGTCCTTCAAAATGGATTGAGTTCTCAACCCCAGCAAGTCTGCTGGGTCAACTCAGGACCTGAGCTGGGAAGAAGCACCCTGAGAACTGAGATGGGGTCATTCTAGTGGATACACTTGAAAACCTTGAGACCCCAGATCCCTTGAAACCCCCTGACCCTGCTGTGGTGGCCCACACCCCACCCCTGGCTGGAGGTTAGCTCTAAGACCATGCAGAAGTGGTTCCCTTGCAATGTGTAACCTTCTCAGAATGTACACCTCTTCCCTCCCAGCACCAGACAAAAATCAGGGGTCAAGTCTTAACACAAGCCAGCTGGGGAAGTGGAAGGTCTGCTGCAGGAGGAAAGTGACTGTCCCCAGGAGAAGAGTACATAGGGACTGGATCCTGAGGGTCTGGACCACCCAGGGAGAGGGGCATAAGACGGCGTGAGGGAGAGTTTGTCAATGTGGAAGCACATCTATATCCATATACCACACGCAACCCCTGGAGAAGGGGCCAGCATGCTGCCAGGACAGATCATGGAAGCTTGGAGAGAGCACTGGCATACATCAAGTGAAACAGAAATGACTGAGCCACTGTGGCAGATGAGGACGAAAGAGTCAAAGGCTTGGAAGTGCACACTCCCCAGCACACTTCCTACACACAGCAACTCGACTGCAACAAACAGCTTAAAATGGCCAGGAAGGTATGTTCATTTTAATAGCTCAAAATGAATTTGCCTCCACTTTCAATTTTTTTTTTGAAAGTTCTTAATTTACAAGAAACTCTATCTCAGTTCACTTGAGGAAAGTGCCCCTCGGTTCACTTGAGGAAAAATGCCTTTTGTGGCTCATGATCATTCTGAATATGAAGTATTTACTGAAGGAAATTTTCTTTCCTAAGAGAACTTAGTAAGCAGATTGTTCAATTTTTCTTTTTCAGAGAAAGCTCGCTGCCATATCTTTCTTGAGAACAAATTTGCCAAATTCTTATCTTCCTGGCTGGTGAAAAGGTTTACCCTGGATAGCATCACTACTTGGTTTTCATTATTCTATTTTCCTGGCTGGGCCATGTAATTTCTCTCCTTGTAATTTTCCCTGGTATGCTGTGTGAATCACATACGAAGCATCTTTTGAGTCATTTCCTATTAGTTGGGCGTCTGGGTGACATTTCAATTTTACTAATGGTGTTTTATTTTTTATTTTATTTATTTTTAAATTTCAATTCCAGGATAGTGAACGTGCAGTGTTATATTAGTTTCAGGTATACAATACAGTGATTCAGCAATTCTGTAGATTACTCAGGGCTCATCACAGTGCACTCCTTAATCCCAGTCACCTATTTCCCCCATACCCCCACCAACCTCCTCTCTGGTCACCATCAGATTGTTCTCTATAGTTAAGAGTCTCTTTCTTGGTTTGTCTCTTTCTCTCTCTCTTTTTTTTCTTTGTTCATTTGTTCTGTCTCTTAAATCCCACATATGAGTGAAATCATATGGTATTTGTCTTTCTCTGACTGATTTTACTTAACATTATACCCTCTAGATCCATCCACATTATTTCAAATGGCAAGATTTCATTCATTTTTATGGCTCAATAATATTCCATCATATATAATTACCACATCTTCTTTATTCATTTATCTACTAATGGTATTTTGGACCACATCAAATAATAACACCAATACAAGAACCCCACAATGTTAACAGACTCTGAATGAGCAACTACTCTGCATCAGGCACTGTTCTCAGGACTTTGCATGATCAGCTCATTACATCCTCACAGCAGCCTTGACTGGAGAACCCCCATCCTCCAGGCAAGGAAGCTAATGGTAAGGAATGTCTCATGACAGAAAGTAAACAAATTGGGAAGTTTTATCTCCAGGACGGATGTAGAAGCTGAGCCAGAGGCCATCTAGTCTGTGTGGGAACCTGCCCACAATGGACAGCTTAGCCTTTCCCAGGCAGTCCTGGTCAGGCGGGGCTTAGTATCCACACATCTGAAGGTTTGGGACTTAGAAGTCTAGCAATATCCATTGCCAACCCCCAGTGAACAATGAGGCAGGCTTTGTGAGTTCACCAACCATAGAAGGAAATTTAGGTGGCCCAGGTTCTAGCCCTGCCCAGGACAAGTAACTTTTCCTCCTGGGACTTGGTCTCTCCATCCATAAGAAGAGGGCATAGACCAGATTAGGAATTGTTTATTAGTGGCCTGTGGGACTCTGGAAGCTCACAGGGCTGTGCGTGTGTGTTTTGGGTTTTTGTTTTGTTTTGTTTTGAGGCTGTACATCCTGTTTTGTTGTGGTTTTTAAGAGGTTGTATTAAATTTGTATTCCTTTAAGATGACCAGTTCAGACACTGGGCCCACACCTCCTTATTGCTGTAAGCCTGATTTACACATTTACATGCTCACCTGGCACATATCTCAGCAGGCTTTTGAGATTGCAGATTTGGGATTAAATGATCTCTGAGGTTCAATGTCAATTGTGTTTCCCCCCCCTGAAGTCCCCTGAAGAGATCCAAGACTCTAGGAGGGCAGATTAGGAAAGAGAATGGGAGCGGTTTGCTGACCCTGCATGTTCTTAGTGTCCTGGGATCATAGATACTTGGCTGGCCTTGCCTGGTACTGCCCAGTCCACAGTGCCAAGGAGGGCGAAGCAGTGAAGAGTTCTGGCTGGGAAGGTGGAAGTGGATGTGAGTCCCAGCTCTCATTCACAGTCTCTGAGCGTCGGCCAGGACACTACGGGAAGGAAGCATCAGAACCAGCAGAAGCAAGTGCCTATACTTTCTGGCAGGGTCTACGGTTGTAGTGACCCACTGAGGCAAGGTGGAGCTCCTGTGGTCTTCAAACCCATTCCCCTGGGAGCAGATCAGCCTTGACTGCGCTAGTGTCAACCTTGACAGATCCAGCTCACTGCTCTGTTGTGCTGTCTGTGGTTGTCATAGTTACAAGGCTTCAATGCCCCTGATCCCCCTCTTTGTGATGAAGGGGCTCACACTTACTTCTTACCAGGGCCAAGAAGCCTGTTGACAATTGCATACATAGAGTTCACCCTAGGATTGTATTGCCAATGCCATTTTGGCCCCCAAATGTCCTGGAGAGTATAGAGGGCCCAGTTTCTTCAAGGTGTGTGAACGACCTTGACTTTCTTCCTTGTAGTCCCTCTTCACTTACTTATTCCATGGCCAGCTCTGTGACTGACATAATCAGGGCTGGTATTATCCCTCAAACAATATGACATTTCAAAACACCCAGGCATCGGGTGGACCGAGATAATGTCAGGGAAGCTCAATAGGGTTCCTCTCAGGCCCTAATGAGAAACACAAAGGAGCAAATTATGGAGACTTTCTATAGAGCCTTCTGGTGAGCACAGGGAGGGGGTGGGGAAAGAATCCTATCAGTAATAAGGACCTTTTTGAAAGGAACTAGTGTTATCTGTCTGCTCTTGAATCCAGATTGAGTTTTATAGGTGAGAGAACTCTCTTCCCTCTTGGTAGATTTCTCTGTGTGAGCTTAGGGAAAACATTTCAAGCTGAAGAGAGAATTAGATCAGCAAATGACAGTGTGTATGTGTACCCCTGGCAGAGAAGCCCATAAATGAATTTTGTGCCTTTTGTTTTGGCTCTCAGCTAGAATACCCTGTTTAAATTAATGTTTTTAACAGCATTACTTAAGCTGTACCATTTTTACAAGCTATTCTTAAGGTCGGAACTTTTTATAATTGTTCATTTTGACAGAACTCCTCTGAGGTACAGTAGGATTAAAATTGTTTATAGGAGAACACGAGTCCTTAAAGATAACAATGCACAAGCTGATTTTTAAAAAGAAACTTATATTTTTATATTTTTGTGGCATAAAATACTTAGGAAGTCAAGGCTACTTGAGAAATTATTTTATTCTTTAATCGCAGACCTTGTAGCATTGAGCATTATGCCTTATACATACATAGTAGGCACTCTGTGGATGTTAAACTGAATTGAGTTTATCAAATATTTATTAAGTTTTCTACATTTAATTGTATGGTTTTGCTAGAGTAGGAATCCTACTCTAATAGCTTTATTTCAATTCCAGTTTTGCAAGGTAGAATTAATTTGCTTAATTTATCCCAAATAGGTAAAAAATTGTGAAATATTTTGTCATTAACATAATCATCGTGAAATAGACCTAGGCCAAACACTTTTTCCAAGAAGTGCAGCTCATATATAGTTTAAAGTTAAATTGGCAGAATCCTTAAACAGATTTTTATTTTTTAAAAGGTTTTATTTATTTATTTTTAAGAGAGGGAGAAAGAGAGCATGAGCAGGGGAGAGGGACAGATGAAGAGTCAGACTCTCCGCTGAGCAGGGACCCTGGGATCATGACATGAGCCAAAGACAGATGCTTAACTGACTGAACCACCCAGGCACCCCTTAAACAGATTTTTAAAATAAACGTCTCCTTGATTATCAGACAGCATTAGTCTGATCCTTTGGAGTCCCAGCTATCTTAGAGCTCAAAATAAGTTTGTGAGCAGTGCAAAACGAAACAGAAAAAGAAAGAAACTCACCATCTAGCCAGCTGTGTAAAGAGGAAATCCATTCCCACCTGTCTGTATTTGATTGAACCTCCATGAACCACCAGTGCCACACACCCTGGAGGAACAAGATTAAAGACCTACAGGAGTCATCTTAGAGATCTTCTTAGACAGGTGCTTTTCACACCTCTGCTGTTTATCTAAGGCTCACTTCACAAAGACTTGGAGGAAGCCCTGCCCTTCCTGAAGCACATGAAGTAAAATAAACCCAGAGCTCAAGATAAGGTGTTCCAGGCTCAAATTCAGAATTGTGTGAATGACAGACAGAAGGGAGATAGTCAGCCTCCTTTTACTAAAACCCTAGATATTTGGCATTTCCCATATTCAGCAGAAGTTATCATTGTTCACTTACTCATTTGTTCTTTTTAATCATTCAGCCCATTCAGGTGGAGTGCCCACTGTGTGCAAGGCACCATGCTGGGAGTGTACGGGATCTCTGGCAGGACTGTTGAAATGACTCTCCACCCTACAAGTTGATGTCTGGCCCTATAGGGGTGATTACTGTGTGGATCCACCTCTTTGTTTACACCCAGGTATTTGGAAGTATAAGAATCCTTAATCCGGTCTGCCCAGTCATCCCAGATATTTTAGGTGAGGGTGGATGTGTAATCCAATAGGTAAAATCTCTTAGACCAAAAATATCTGTGATTCAAACTTTAAGAAAAAACTTAAAATTCCAGAAGTGAACTATTATGGATTGAATTGTGTCCCCCAAAATTCATTTGTTGAAGCCCTAAGCCCCCAATATGACTATTTGGAGATTAGGCCTTTGATGAGGTAATTAAGATTAAATGAGATTATAAGGGTAGGACCCTCATCTGAAAGGACTGGTATCTTTATAAGAAGAGGAAGACACACAATACATCTCTCTGTCCCTTTCCACATGTCAACAGGAAAGAGGCTATGTGAGGACACAGCAAGAGGGTGACTTGCTACAATAGAAGGAAAGGCCTCAACCAGAAACCAGCCCTAAAGACACCTTGATCTTGGACTCAGCTTCCAGAACTGTGAGAAAACAAATTTCTGTTATTTAAGCCACCTAGTTTGTAGTATTTTGTCATAGCAGCTAGAGCAGATTGACATAGAAGCATTGCAAAAATCCCCCATACTGTTTTCCCAAGATTATGGCACTTAGTACATGGCCAAGCACACAGAGTAGACAGTAGGCATTTGTCAAGCGAGTAATAAAGAGACAACTCAGGGGACTCCTGGTCCATGAGGTCATGCAGTGGGCTGGGAGATGGGTCCAGTTACCAAGTGATGACCTCTCCTCTGTCTGGAAACTATAATTGCTCATCTAATTTAGACCCTTTCTACTCTCTATTATGGGCAGGCTCCACAAAGGTTGGATGATGACACTAAACACCTTAAACTTGAAGATAAAAATGAGAACACTTGACCTTTTCCTCTACATGCTCTTCTCCAACGTACTTTCTTCTTTAGCTGAAGAGTAAAGTCAGAATGACAAGTCAGGGTCATCTGCACTTCTTAACCTGCTGTACATGGCAACCCCCTCTTGAAGGAAGAAGATGCACAGCCGGTTCTTTGGTGCCACAAGAGTTACAAATTACAATCCTTTTGGAATTGGGAGAAGGCCCACATTGAGAAAAATTGTAAAAAAAGATTCTCTTGTTTTCACTGTGTCTTCCTCCTACCCCACTTGTGCCAACTGCTCCCAAGTTGCCTGGATGACACATTTGATCTGGCAAAATAAGTATGGTCTTAGAGATTAAGATTTAGTGACTAATACTGGCCACACTATAGGCTGGGTTTGACACAGTTTACACACAGAAGCTATTTCTTTCTTTCGAGGTTTCCTATCTGAAATTTGAGTGACTTCCAGCAGGTTACTAATGGTCCCAATGGCCAGACTTTCTGAATAAGAGGTTCATACAAAAAATGAGCAAAAGTTAGGATGCTTTCCCACCCAATGGTTATTTCTGTTAAAACAGAAGGTTTTGGAGTGTGTGGGTGGCTCAGTCGGTTAGGTGTCTACCTTTGGTTCAGATCATGATCTCCAGGTCCTGGTATTGAGCCCCACATCTGGCTCCCAGCTCAACAGGGAGTCTACTCCCTCTCCCTCTGCCTCTCCTCTTGCTCATGCTCTCTCTCTCTCTGTATCTCTCTGTCTCAAATGAATAAATAAAATCTTTAAAAATAAATAGTCTAGGGGTGCCTGGGTGGCCCAGTGGGTTAAAGCCTCTGCCTTTGGCTCAGGTCATGATCTCAGGGTCCTGGGATCGAGCCCCGCATTGGGCTCTCTGCTCAGCAGGGAGCCTGCTTCCTCCTCTCTCTCTCTCTCTGCCTGCCTCTCTGCCAACTTGTAATCTCTGTCAAATAAATAAATAAAATCTTTTAAAAAATAAATATATAGTATATTAACTAAAAAGAATATTATTAATATTTTTTGCATGGTTTGTCTTTGGAAGGATGGCCTATAATTCAGAACATAATTTTAAAAAATACAAGTATTTTGCTCAGTGATTATTTACTATATTCACCGTCTGGTTATATTGCAAATTTGAGAAGAATAGCACAAGCTAACTCAGCCAGTTGGAGGACTGTAGGAGGAAACTTGGAATTTTCCATACTTCCATAGGTTTTGAACTCCCTGAAGCCTGTTTTTACTATAAATCTAGCTGCCTTATCCCACTCTAACACTCTCATTTGTACTTAGCACTCTCCCTGTTAATCCAGGAGGCATCTTCCCTACTCCCACCCAACTGAATTTCTACTTTTCATAAAAATTCAAACTGTACTTTTAATTATTTTTAGTGAAACTAAAATGTCATATTTAGAAATATATTTTAAAAGGGGTCCCTGGCAGGCACAGTTGGTGGAGCATGTGACTCTTGGTCTTGGGGTTGTGAGTTTGAGCCCCACGTTAGATGTAGAGATTACTTAAAAAAAAAATCTTAAAAAAAAAATGGGTGGCTTGGTTGGTTAAGCATCCAGTTCTTGATTTCAGCTCAGGTCATGATCTCAAGGTCGAGAGCTCAAACCCCACATTGCCCTCATGGAGTCTGCTTAAGATTCTCTCTCTCTCTCTCTGCCCCTCCCTACTTGGTCTCAGAAAAATTTTTTTAAATAAATAAAATTAAAAATTAAAAGATAAACAAAATAAAAATGAAAATATATTTTAACAGACTTCCATTTAAAGTTGTCAGAGTAAAGACAATTTTTACTCTACCCCCTTTACTTGAACCCCACCAAAAATAAGAATAACAAAATATGAGGGAGAGGAGACATAATCTTTAATGAAGCAAGCAAACAGCTACCACCCACTTCACAGACTTTGGGAACATCGCTGTGAAACACTGTGACATTGGACTTAAATACAGGACCTACCTATGTAAACAAGTTATAGGTTTCCCCAAGGATACAGGTCACATGTCTGTTTAAAAAAATAGATATATGTTTTTAAAGATTTTTTTAAAGATAAAGATAAAATTAGATCCCTCATACTTCATATCGTTTATGAGAATAGACTCCAACTGGATCAGCTATCTAAAATGGTATCTGAAACTCAGGAAAAAATAAGTGTTAGCAAGAATGTAGAGAAAAAGGAGCCCTCATACACTATCGGTGGGAATGCAAATGGTGCAGCCGTTGAGGGAAACAGTTCCTCAAAAAATTAAAAATAGAACTGCCATATGATCCAGTAATTCCACCAATGAATATTTACTGAAATAATACAGAAATAATACTAATTTGAAAAGATACACACACCCATATGTTTATTGTAGCATTATTTACAGTAGCCTAATTATGGAAGCAACCCAAGTGTCCATCAATAGATGGATGAATAAAGATGTGGTGTATATAAAAATATGCAATGGGATATTACTCATCCATAAAAAAGAATGAAATCTTGCCATTTACAACAACATGGATAGAGCTACAGAGTATAATGTCAAGTGAAAAAAGTCAGTCAGACAAAGACAAATACCATATGACATCATTCATTTGTGAAATTTAAGGAACAAAATAAATGAACAAATCAAAAAAGAAACAAGCCAAGAAATAGACTAACTATAGTGAGCAAACTGATGGTTACCAGAGGGAAGTGGGGGTGGTGGTGAAATAATTGAAGGGGATTAAGAGTACACTTATCATAATGAGCACCAAGTAATGTATAGAATTGCTGAATCACTACATTGTAAACTAATACAGAACCTCATTCATGATAAGAGAAATGCAAATTAAAACTACATTGAAATATCATTTTTCATTGATGGATTGACAGAAATTAAGAAGCATAACAACACATTGTTGGTGTGACTGAAGGGAAATGGGCTCTTTTACAGATTCCTGATGGGAGTACAAATCATCACAACCCTCAAAAAGGGAATTTGTCTAGCTAACAAAACTGTGTATGTTTTTACCTTGTAACCCAGCAATTCATTTCTGAGAATTTTCCCTGAAGATACACCCCAACAATAGAAAGTACTGGAAACAATGTAATTGTACACAAAGAAGAGTGATGGAATAAACTGGGGTACATTCACACAATGGAGTACTAGGCAGCTGTAAAAAATGAAGATCTCTATGAACTCATTGAGAGTAATTTCTAGGATGTATTATTTTTTTTAAAGATTTTATTTATTTATTTGACAGAAATCGAGAGAGAGCACAAGTAGGCAAAAAAGCAGAGGGAGAGAGAGAAGCAGGCTCCCCACTGAGCAGGGAGCCCCATTCGGGACTTGATCCCAAGACTCTGAGATCATGACCCGAGCTGAAGGCAGACACTAAACCGACTGAGCCACCCAGGTGCCCCTCTAGGATGTATTATTAAGTGAAAAAAAGTAAAGCACAAAAAAGCATCTATAGTATGCCATCTTTTGTGTAAAGAAGAGAGCAAATTAGGAAATATGTATCTCTCTTCTCATTTGACCAAAGAGAAATACAAGAAAGATAAACTAGAGACTAATGAGACTGGTTACTTACAGGATATGATTGCTAATGAAGAGACAAGGGTAGACAGAATGAGAAGAAGAAGACACTTTCTTGAATGTAACTTTTTGTTCAGTCCTGCCTTTGGAACAACCTTAATATTTCACACAGAAAGAAAGAACTTAAGAAAGAAGGAAAGAAGGAAGGAAGGAAGGAAATCAGCAGGGATGGGGGAGGAATTCTAAAACTGAATACAAACAAAACAACAGAACCATAATTCAAATGAATAACATGACCACACAGAAATGGAGGAAAAAGAACTAACCCAATTAACTTTTGAGTTAACAATTAACTTTTGAGTATTGGGAGTAAATACTCTTGGGCTAAATACAAAAAAACTCTAAATAAATATTGAACTCTAATTGATAGGCTTCATTTTTCTCAGAGGCATGAGCTAGCAATTCTGAAATTACTTTCTGAATATTCTAGGATTGAGCTAATAAGTAAGTTTACTATGGATAATGGATATCAGGTTTTTTTGCTGTCAAAGAAAGGAGTTACAAATATAGAAAGAAAGGTGGAATGAACTCTACAATATTATGTTGAAATTGGAGCTATGAGTGTAAACTTGTGAGTTTTAGTCTAGTTAGATAATAGAAATGGATCTAGATTGTGAGGGTATGGATATGTATACATGCATGTGTGTATGTACATATGACGATTCAAATATCTCTCTCAGTTCTGCTTGCTGAGAGAAGTACTAACACCCCACCAGCAGTGAGCACACCTAGTGCCCAGATCTTGGTTTCTAAATACTGTTCTCCACCAAGGAACCAGAGCCCTTTGGAAAAATGGCTAGCCCCAAGCTAGAAAGGAAAAAGCAAGAGAAGCCTGAATTATCATGTGCCAAGAGGGAAAGAAAACAATATGAAAGAAATGCTCAAGGCATTATCAACATATGTCAAAAGGACACAGTAGCTGGCTAGAAGGAGTTCCTGGTGGCAAAGTAGGGGACAAGTTGAGCATCAAAATAAATGATGATGTCAAAGGATTATAATCTATCAAATCCATGAGTCCACATTGATATAAATAAATAATAGGGGGAGGAGAAGTTCTCCTGTTTTATTTATGTTTGGTTTTATTATGTTTATATATTGATTTTTCAGTAGTTTTATGGAGACATAATACACATACCATATAATACACCCATTTAAAGTATACAGTTAAGTGGTTTTAATACATTCACAGAGTTGTGTAGCCATCACCACCTCTAATTTTAAAACATATTTATCACCCTAGAAAGAAACCCTGTCACTCTTCACTTCTCTTCAACCTTCACTTCTCACCCCACCCCTCAGCCACAGGCTACCACTGGTCTACTCTCTCTCTCTGTAGATTTTTCTACTCTAAACATCTCATGTGAATGTATTCATACAATATGTGGTCACTGGTTACTGGCTTCTCTCACTTTGTGTTTTCACAGTTGATCCATGTTGTAGCATGTATCATTACTTTACCCCTTTTTATTGCCAAGTAATATTCCATTGTATGGATATACCACATTTTATTTATCTGTTCACCACTTGATGGACCTATGGATTGTTTCCACCATTTAGCTATTATGAATACATATGCTACTGACTTTGTGCCCAAATTTTTATGTGTGCAAACTCATGACAATTCATGTACATATTTTTATGTGGATGTATGTTTTCATTTCTCTTGGGTAAATTTCTCCAGGAGTGATTTTGCTGACATATGGTAACTCTGTGTTTAACATTTTGAGGAACTGCCAAACTGTTTTCCATAGCAGTTTCACTACTTTTACATTTTGCATTTTACATTCCCACTAGCAATGTATGAGTGTTCCAGTTTCTCCTTATCCTGTTACTATCTGTCTTTCTGATGACAGCTGTCTTGCTGAGTGTGAAGTGGTATCTCATTGTGGTTTTGAATTACATTTCACTAATGACTAATGATGCTGAGCATCTTTTCATATACTTATTGTCCATTCATATGTCTTTGGAGACATCCAGATCCTTTTTCATTCTTTATTGGGTTATTGGCCTTTTTGTTATTGAGTTGTAGAAGTTCTTCATGTATTCTGGATACAAGTCACTATTCAGGTACATGACTTGAAAATATTTTCTCCCATTCTGGGGGTGAGTGGTCTTCTAACTGTTTTTAATTTTGATGAAGTCCAATTATCTATATTTTCTTTTGTCATTTGTATTTTCAATGTCATATCTAAGAAACCAATGCCTAACTCAAGGTCATGAAGATTTACTCTTATGTTGCCTTCTAATCGTTTCATTTATTTATTTATTTATTTACTTTTAAAGATTTTATTTATTTATTTGACACAGAGAGAGAGAGAGACAGTGAACAAGGGAACAGAAGCAGAGGGTATGGGAGAGGGAAAAGCAGGCCTCTTGCCGAGCAGGGAGCCCAATGCAGACCTGACCTGAGCCAAAGGCAGACGCTCAAAGACCAAGCCAGCCGGCTTTTTAACTTAGACATTTAGGTCTTTGATCCATTTTTATTTTTTTTGAGAATGGTATGGAAACAAAGGCATCTAACTTTATTCAGTTGTTTCAGCACCATATTTGAAAAGACTTCTTTCCCCACTGAGTTGTCTTCGCACTTTTGCCGAAAATCAAGTGACCATAAATGTTAAAGTTTATTTCTGGATTTTCAGTTCTACACTGTTTATTTGTGTATTTATCCTTATGCCAGTACCACACGGTCTTGATTAATGTAGCTCTGAAGTACAAATTAGAAAGTGTTAGTTCTCCAACTTTGTTCGTCTTTTTCAAGATTGTTTGGGCTGCCCTGGGACCCTGAGAAGGGCCAATTTTAGAGTCAGCTTCTTAATACTTGTTAACTTATGGGAAAAAAAAAAACCCAACCAGCTGGGATTCTGATAGAGATTGTGTTGAATCTGTAGATCAGTTTGGGGAATATTACCAAGATTGCCATCTTACAATACTAAGTTTTCTGACTCAAGAGCATCTTTTCATTTATTTAGACAATCTTTAATTTCAGAAAGCTTATTTTTTTTCATACTATAGGAAGTCAAATTATAACTGCAAATGGAATGATGATATTAAAAGTTCATCATTTGGCAGTCATCATAGTAATGACTGATTGGATAAGAATCATCAATGAGTACAAAAATTAGTGGGTTAATATTTAAGAGATAATAATGTAAGGGCCTATTCAGCCAGAGCGGCCCGAACCTGGTTGAACAGCCATTTTGTTGTTTATGCAGTAAAACTTAAATTGACCCTGCCCGCCCCCCCCCCCCCCAGGGGAACTTACTTAAAGCAAATCTGGGAAACCAGTCCCAGGTAACAAAGGTCAAATACAAGGGTGGGTCAGGTCAGGTGGAGACATCCAATCAGTAAAGCGCGCATACTGTCTCCCTAGCTACCAAGGAGTGTGGGCCCCGCCTTTTGGGCGCCTTTTGGGTGCCAGTTCTGACTAAGGTGATAGGCTAGTTCAAATAGCTACTATGGGGTGAATTGTAAGCCACCCGTGCTTGACCTAGCTTGACTGTGCAGCTTTCTCTGTGTGTTACAATCTCATTCACCATCTGTGTGTGGCCAGGCCCAACCACATGGCCTTTGCCCTTAAAAGCTAGTCTGTGAAACAGAGAGAGGTCGCCCTCTCTGTAAGGGGCGGCCCCAACCAGTCTGTTTGACGGTTGGTTTGATTCTTGATGCTTGGCGTGAAATAAAGCTTTGCTTGACCTTCGCTTTGTATCAGTCTCGCTCCTTTGACCATGGACCCATTATTGGGGGACCCAACAATAAGATATTTACATAATCTCAAAGTATTTCCTCAAAAAATACTTATTAATTAAGCAGAGAATGAGATAGTAGGTTTAGCTCAGAGAAATGCTGTAGGCACCACCTTAACCTTAATCTCTCATTTAATTCTCATGCCAAAATGCTCTAATAGAAAAGAGACTCTTAATCTCACAAAACAAACTGAGGGTTGTGGCGGGGTTGGGGGGGCTGGGGCGGTGGGGGTGGGGGGGTGTGATGGACACTGGGGAAGATATGTGCCATGGTGAGTGCTGTGAAGTGTGTAAACCTGGTGATTCACAGACCTGTACCCCTGGGGCTAATAATACATTATGTGTTTATAAAAAAATTAAAAAATGATTAAAAAAAAAGACTGTCATTAACCCCATTCTGTAGATAAGGCAACTAAGGCCTATAGAGACCAAGTAACGCGCACAGAGTCACATAGCTAATAATTGGTGAAGTTTTTCTAATTCCGAAGTCTGTGTTCTTAACAGCAATGTTAAACTGAACACTTTATTTCTGCCAACCAGTCTATTGTGTCAATAATTTAAGTGGAGAAATGTCAGCATTGTTCTGAATGAAAGTCATTTACGTATCAATAAAAGTCACAAATAATGGCTCTTTATGCAAATATCCTCATTGGACTGTTAGCCAGGAAAGAACATCTCTCTTGAGAAATTTGTCTGCATTGTTTTATCAGACAATGAGAATTATAAAACTCATTTCTCTTTCTTCTTCTCTGCTAGGGAACTTAAGCTAAAATAAGTGCTCAAGTGGAGTAACTCATTTGGGTGCCTGGCAAAGTCTGTTTCTAATTTGGGGGATCTGTATTGTTCTTATTAGTTGTCCTGTTTATATTGTGTTTAATTTTGTAAGCAACCTCAAATCCTATTTGGAAGTCAGTGGACATAAATAACAAATTAGTTAAGTGAATATGCTAAATAATGTTGAATTGTACACTTTACTCAGTAAATTATCTGGTCTGTGTAAATCAACAAAGCTGTTTTTAAAATGAGTAGGTTCATTAATTAAATTTAAAGATACAAAGAAAGGCCAGGTGAGAGTTTGTGAAATTATCAAAGAAGATACTGTACTGGGAGAGGAGGCACACAGCCTCTAGAAGTCAGAGAGGGTTGAGTGGTAAGAACTGCAGGGCAGGTCTCTTCAAGCATTCAGCAACTGGGTGAGTCTGAAGACTAACTACTACTTACACCATGGACTAGAAATAAAGTTGTCTGGTCTATGGGCTCAGGTCATGAAGCCTTGAAAAACAGGCCAGGGTGATGGGGTGAGTGGTGCCTGACATATCAGGCTGAAAAACATGGAGCTGATTTTCTAAGCCAGGGGTTGCAGACTGGCAGCTGTCATGGGATATCTGGCCACAGATTGTTTTCTCTGGCCCACACACTATTTTGACAAATTTTTAAATTAGTTGCCAACATTACAAATTGGAAAATTCATACAAAAATCCACATTTCCTGCTTATCTTGGAAATCAGAAAACCTGTCCACATGGCCTGTATTCTCACTTGGCAAGGGTAACATAAAGTTGAGAAGCATATGTAGTGCTCTTGGTCAGTCCCACCTTCCTCTTGTAGTCATGCTTCCTGCCTGGTCCGCATAAGCATTTGAGTTTGTGACTGTAGCCCAGGCAAGGGAGAACTGCTGACATTTTGTGAGAATAAAGGGAGACATTGATGCTTTATGTTTTGTGATGCTGAATCATAGGATGGACTGAAGGGGAGAGAGGAGATTATAAGCAGAGAGACAAGTAGGAGTCCAAAATGAGGATGGAGAGAAAAATATTTGTGGGAAGGAATAGGCAGAAATCCAGAAGTGGCTGAAATCAGAAGATGGAAATTTCCCCATGCACAAAGCAGTCTCAGAGTTGCTGGGGAGAAGACATTTTAGGGTTCATTTGCTGAGCACTTGGGGATGTAGTACTGTATGCCAGCCACCCTTCATTGTGCAAAAGTCAGTTCTTGCCCACTTCTTTCTCATTCATTGGGCATATCAGGGGACCAGGCTCCTGCCATTGTAACCAAACTGAGTTTGCTCCTTGGTGATAGAGACTACAAGAGAGGGACTTGTCAAACAAAGGAAATTTTATTTGCAACAAATTAAGATCATGGGGAATAACTTCCAAGGCCATGACTCCTTGAGTGAGGGTGAGTGGGTTTCTTTGATTTAGGGTTAGGATGAATATTCAGAAAGGGGATTTTTGTCATCACATGTAAATGGAGGCCATAATGTTTTTGCATGGTATACTTAGAAAATATGCCTATACATGTACCCTATGTTATGTTAATGAGGCTTGTGCTCCTTTTTGAGTGGAGATTTTAACATTGTAACGAGGTAGAGGTAACTGTTGGGCACTCCATTGTCCATCTATGCAGGTGTGAGTCAGTGATCAAGCTCAAACTGCTCTAGGCCAGAGAGCTCCTTCTGTTGTTTGCCTCTAAAAGATTGGGTTAACATTTCTGTGAAGAAGAAGGAGGGGTCAGTGGGGCTTTTGCTGGTGACAGTTTTAACCTTTAACCCTATGGGACATGGTTTCACCATGTCAACTCCAACAGGCTAACCCTGTATGGCTGACATACAGAATTAGCCCCAGTGCATAGCTCTGTCTGCCTCAGTGAATTGCTATACATATTAACTGCTAACTAAATCATACCTTTCTGCTTCTTGTGATTTAGCAGACATCCCACATCCTTGTCCTGGAATACCATATCCTTGTCTGCTGGTACATCCTTCTTCTCCATTACTGAAAAATCTCCTAGTCTGACTCCACTCTGATTTCTCCTCAGTTTCAGTTGCTCCTTCCCATTCAAAATGGATAACCCAGAATTCTGTTTCTGCTTTAGATGAAGAAAGGCAGAAAGAATGTCACTCCTACCCTAATAACAAGAAAATCATAATTTTTACTGAACCTATCAGAAAGCTGAGGGTACAGGGCAACCAAGTAGTCAGAAAACTAAGGAAAGATTTTTTTTTTTGAGTTTTTAAAAAATTTATTCATTTGACAGACAGAGATCACAAGTAGGCAGAGAGGCAGGCAGAGAGAGAGAGGGGGGAGGAAGCAGGCTCCCCGCCGAGCAGAGAGCCCGATGCGGGGCTTGATCCCAGGACCCCGAGACCATGACCTGGGCAGAAGGCAGAGGCTTTAACCCACTGAGCCACCCAGGCGCCCCAAGAAAGATGGGGTTTTTAAGGACAAAATGAGACAAAGGCACTGAATCATTTGTGGTAGAGCACAGGAGAAAAACGTACCAGGTTCCATACAAATGGGTAAGAAGAATTCAGGAAAAAAAAATTTAACTTTTAAAAACCAAAGGAACATTTATATGAGAGTATAGAACCATAGGAGCAAACTCCCACTTGCAAGCTCTGCTCTACAAACCTTTACTGTATGCTCACACTAAAGACTAGACATAGGATGGGAAACCAGAACATATCTCACAAGCATAGAGGGCTGCCACTGTGGCAGAGGCACAAAACTCAGTATTCAGGACTCTTGCCCCCTTTGGGATCAAGCCCTAAAGTCCTGAGAGGGGATGGGCAGAAAACTTGATCATCCCCAGAACACAAATGATGACCCATTGCAGGTGGCATGAGGGTAAAAGAATAAGTCTGCCCCTGAGATGGGGTCAGGAGGAAATCATTCTGAGCCCAGAAGCCTATACTAATACCCTTAGATGTCTCCTACTGCTGGTAAAGGAACATGAAACTCTCTCCCTCATAAGACCCATCAAGGTTACAAGATAGAGTTTGACTACCGTAGGAAGGTAGGTTGGATCTGTGAAAAGTCCCCACCTCCAAACAGAGAACATTTTTGTTCACCACCCCTAGATTATCATCAAGTGACAGCAACAGCAATCTACTGCAGGGGAAAGGGCAAGAATATGGAACCCTCTTTCAGGTGCAGACACACAGAGAATACAAACAGCTGACAGCATTACAGAAATTATTTAAAAACAAACAAACAAACAAACAAACAAACAAAAACAAACCCTCTGCACCCCAGCTACTGCTCTAAACACAAGGCATCTCTAGAAATGTTTGAAGCTGGTGGTGCACTGAAGATAACTACGTCAACAACAAAACCCAAACCCAGTTTTATTCCTGACTAAATTGACTCAACACCCACATTAGGGTTGAGAAGAAAAGGCTTGTGCATTTGCAGGCATATGTCTTTATTTTAGTCTACTACTCTAGATACTGTGTCTGACATTCAATCAAGATTTACAAGACATGCAAAAAAGCAAGTGAAAACAACTCCCTGCCAAGAGATACAGCAATCAAAAGAACCAGACTCAGAAATGAACCAGATCAGTTAGAACTCTAAGATAGAGATTTAAAAATAACTATAAATAATATGTTAAATGCTCTGATAAAAAGGTGAAGAACATTTGTAAACAGTTAAAATTAAAATTAGTTAAACAGCTAAAATTGAAAGATGGGCACTATAAAAGTCAACTGTAAGTGATAGAATTTTTAAAAACTGGTAAAAAAGAGAAGTGAAATGCTTTCAAAGGGCTCATCAGAGTACTTCACCCTGCTGAGAAAAGAAAAATGAACTTCTAAGGGAGGTTGATGGAAATTCCCCAAACTGAAACACAAAGAAGAGTTTAAAAAAGAGCAAAGAGAAATATTTAAAGGATAGAGCATCCAGTTGGTATGGGACAATAAAAATGGTCTAACATAAGTGTAATTGAAATCCCAGAAAGTAAAGAGAGAGGCAATAAGGCAGAATAAATATTGAGGAAGATAATGGCTAATAATTTTTTAAAAATAAAATAACATCAAATTACAAATCCAAGAAGATCAGAGGACCACACCAGAATAAATAGCTTATCCTCCAAATACTAACAAACAAAAAACTCAGACACATCCTTTTCATACTTCTGCAAACAAATGATAAGGACAATATCTGGAAGGCAGCTAGAGGAAAACAGACACATTACATAATGAGGCATAATTATAGAAAACTTCATCAGAAACTATGGAAGCCAGAATATAATGGAGTAACATCTTTAAAATATTGAGAGAGGGATGCCTGGGTGGCTTGGTTAAGCAGCTGCCTTCGTCAGGTCATGATCCCAGCATCCTGGGATCGAGTCCCACATTGGGCTCCCTGGAGGGAGCCTGCTTCTCTCTCCCCCTCTGCCTGCCACTCTGCCTGCTTGTGCTCTGTCTCTCTTTCTCACTGTCAAATAAATAAAAAAATAAAATAAAATATTGAAAGAAAAAACCCTGTCACCCCAGAATTCTCTCAAAAAATAAACATGGGACACCTGGGTGGCTCAGTCAGTTAAGCATCTGACTCTTGATATCAGCTCAGGTCTTGATCTTCAGATCATGAGTTCAAGCCCCATGTTGGGCTCCACACTGGTGTGGAGCCTACTTAAAAAAATTAAAAAATAAACATAAGAGAAGGACTTTACTAGACAAACAAAGGCAGAGAAAATTCATTATCTGCAGATGTATGGTATGAGAAATGTTAAAGAAAATCCTTCAGGAGGAGTACATGGTATCAAACGGTAATTTGAATTGCACAAAGAAATTAAGATCTCCAAGAACAGTTTAAAAGAAGATGAATGTTTTTTTAACTTCTTTCTTATTTTAAACTGTCCTAAGAGAGAACTGACTACCCAAAGCAAAATGACAGCAATATATTGTGACAAAGGATTTGTTTGTAGAAGATATAAGAACTCTAAACAACAATAACAACAACAACAACAAAAAGGCAAAAGAAAACACAAGCAATCCAATTTTTTTAATGGGCTAAAGTTTTGAGCAGACAACTTACCCAAGAAACTATACATATGGCAAATAAGTACATGAAAAGATGCTCACCATCATCAGTCATCAGGGAGTTGCAAATTCAAACCACAGCAAGGTGCCCCTGTGCCCCTATTGGAATGGCTTCAGACAGACAAAAATCTGGCAGCACTGAATGCACAGATGAGACAGCCGAAGCTCTTGTCTTTGTGGATGTTTGGGTTTCTTTGTGTTTTGTTTTTGTTTTTGTTTTTTAATTTATAAAGTGAGTTTACTTAAAGTTTAAATACACAGACTTCCTTCTATTTTCTAAAGCAAGCATTCTAAGATTAAATGAATAATCTTCTTGGCAACTATTGTATGCTAGGGAGACATTAAGCAAGAACTTTTTAGTTAACGTTGTTGTTTCTATTTGTTTTTTTATTTGACTGTAGTTGACATAAAATGTTACATTAGCTTCAGGTGTACAAATGGGTGATTCAACAAGTTTAAGCATACTCTGTGCTCACAGTGTAGCTACTGTCTATTAACCATATAACACTATTACAGTATCATTAACCGTGTGTCTTATACTATGCCATTTATTCCTGTGACTTATTCATTCCATAACTAGAAACCTGTATCTCCACCTGCCCTTTATGCATTTTGCCCACCTCAAACCCCTTCCCCTCTGGCAACCATCAGTTTGTTCTCTGTGTTTACAGGTCTGATCCTCCTTTTCGTTTGTATGCTTGTTCATTTGGTTTTTGTTTTTTTAGACTCCACAAAGAGTGAAATCATACGGTATTTGTCTTTTTCAGTCTGACTTATTTCACTCAGCATCCTACATTATTGATGGGAGTACCAAACAGTACAGGCATTTTGGAAAAACAGTTTGGCAGTTTCTTATAAAGTTAAACATATACTTATCTTAAGACAAGCAAATCTCACTTCTGATATTTACCTGAGAGAAATGAAAACTTATGTTTGCTAAAACTTGAAAATGAATACTTATGGTACCTTGATTCATAATCACCAAAAAATACTGAAAAACCACCCAACTGTCTTCAACTAGGAAAAGGATAAACAAACTGTGGTCCATCTATACTGTAAAATACTATTTAGCAATGAAAAAGAATGCAGTGCTGATACCCACAAGAATAAGTTTCAATCTCAAGTGCATTGTTAACCAACAGAAGCCAGACTCTGAGGCTACATACTGTGTGATTCCATTTATACGATCTTCTGGAAAGGCAAAATTATAGGAACAGAAAACAGATCAGGGATGCCAGAGGCAGGAGACAGGTAGAAGGGTTGACTGTTGGTAAGGCATGAGGTAAATTTTGGGGGCGATGATGTGGTTGCACAACTCTGTGCCTTTGCTGATGTTACAGTGAACTTGTGAACTTGGCTTTGAGGAGTTTCTTCTGGCTGCATTGCAGTGTGGCTTACGGAACACTGACTGGCTGTCAGGCCACAAAGAGGCCCATAGACAAGGCCTTGGAGCCTTCACCATGGTATAGTAGTCTACCACACACTAGCCCCACATCTCCTCTTAACCCCTCACAAGAGACTGATGTGTAAAACCAACGTGGTAATTTCTGAGGCGACCAAACTACTACATAATATTAACAAAGGCTTGACAGGCTCCTTCTGTTCCTGTAGGCACACCTGTACAGGAAGCTAATTATAATTAGGAGGCGATTTAGAGAGCGAGGAACCAGAGAAGGGAGCAGTTAAGCCACTTCATAATGAGAGTGTTTACTGCAAGGGCCATCGGTGCCTTAGTTGGTGAAGTGTCTGCCTTTAGCTCAGGGCATGATCCTAGCTAGGATCCTGGGATCGAGTCCTGTGTTGGGCTCTTTGCTAGACAGGGAGCCAGCTTCTCCCTCTGCCTGTCGCTCCCACTGCTTATGCTCTCTTTCTTTCTCTCTCTGATAAATAAATAAATTCCTTTTAAAATATTTTAATTTAAAAAATACAGTGTTTACTGCATCAGGTTCTGTGTATCAGTCAGGTTTCTGTGCCAACGATGCTATGTAACACACCCAACATCTCACTGGCCTAAAACAACAGTGTTCATTTCCCATTCACCAGTTTGCAGGTAGACTGCGGAGACCCTATTTCGTGCTGCAGTCTGAGTTCAGGTCAACTCCACATGTGTCTCGTTCTGGGACCCAGACTGAAAGGGCTTCTGGGACAAACTCTTCTCATGGCGAATGGCAGAAGCAGAAGAGGCAGGCAAAGACCCCGCTCACGTCACAGCCACTCACATTCCTCTGGCTAAAGCAAGCCAAGGCTAAAGACAGCAGAGCTGGGAATAGACTTACCTCAGGGAAGCATGGCAGGGGCAGACAAGGAAGGAAGGATTGTGTACAGATAATGCAATCCGTGCCCCCCAGGGTGAGTCTGGGAAGTACCTCTGGGCCACAGGACTGTCCCTGCGCAGGGACTGGACCAGGGTGCTGAATCTTCAGCAGTGCTAGGGCAGGTGGGGGAGGGGGTCTTCTCCGATGACTTTCTTTCTGCTCAACACAACCTTTCTTTATATAAGTTACGCATTAAATCCAATTACAGTCCTGCTGACTGAGGACTCTCTCGTTAAGGTGACTTTGCCTACTCAGCTCCATAATTCAGCTCTCCAAGGTGAATCTTCTTTCCCTTACTTCTCTGTTCTTTTGGGATGCCTCACTACTGCACCCAGGTAGCTCCTCCATGAGAAGGCCAGCTTTGAGGGCAGGGACCATGTCTTAGAATTTGCTATGGTCTGAATGTTTGTGTCCCCCCAAATTCATATGTTGAAACCTACCTCCAAAGGTGATGGTATTAGGTGAGGCCATCAGGAGGTGATTAAGTCATGAGGGCTGTGCCCTCTTGAGTGGGACTAGTGCCCTAATAAAAGACTCCATAGGGCATCCTTGTCCCTTCCACAATGCAAGGACACAGCAAGATGATAAGGTCTGTGAACCAGGAAACACTGAATCTGCCGGTGCTGTGATCCTGGACTTCCCAGGCTCCAGAACTAGAAGAAATACATGTGTGTTGTTGATAAGCCACCCGGTCTGTGGCATCTTATTACAACAGCCTGAAGGGACTAAGGTCCGTTCTCCAACTATCACAACACAACTATGTGGAATTGAGTGTTGGCTTCCAGGAAAACTGATGTGAGAGCACCCATTTTCATTGTCCGTGTCCCCACTAAGCTCACTGAGAAGGGATATCTTGATCACCAGGGTACCTTGACACAGAGAGGTGGTTAAGAAATACTTGTAAGTAAATGAATAAATGAACGAGTCAGTGAATTCTCACTCTTCTCCCCCCATCCATTGCCAGCTGCCAGTAACTTGCCCATCTTCTCTGCCTCTCAGCCTGACAGCCTGAGAATTGTCAAGGACATCCCCTAGATCATTGTCCCTGCCACAACTCTGCCAAACAGGCACTTCTCACAGGAGGACAGAACGGAACGTTCCCTCTCGACACCTTTTCCCACTGGTTTTTGCATTTGCCTCCCTCAGACTCAACAATGGCTGATTCAAGGCCATGAGTCATGCTGGCTCTGAGTGTGAATTAATGGGGGCTGTTGGATGGACGTCACAAGAATCACACCCACTGACAAGGTGCTGTTCTCCATTTGCTCAGAAACCAACAAGAAACTGTCTTCTGGCTATCCAGGGGGCCAGAATCCCAGCCCCAGCACTCCCCTTCCTCAGGTAATTGTGCAGATGAACCTCTGCCTTCCTTCCCATGGCACATTCACGACACCTGCTCCCAGCTTCAGTGCACAGCTCTGCTGTGCCACTCAAGGAGGCCATTGTGTCCTGTTCATCTTCGCAGAGTGTCATTTCTGTGAGCAGGCACAGTGCCTGTTGCCCGAGAACCATTCAGAAGTGAACACCAGAATCTCCACTGACTATTCTGTTCAGCTTCTACTCATTTTTGCTCCTACTCGTTTTTGCTACACATTCAATAAGTGAGAAAAAGGTGCCCTCTCAGTCTCCAAACACTGATGGGAAGGGGGAGGAGGGTCCCTCCTGTCACAGCACATTTCCTTCCCTGTTCCTTGTTTCTGAAGTTAATTGATGTCCACTCGGGTCTGCTGGTGCATTTTTAAAAGCATTGTAGGGGTCAGGGGTCACTTATTGATAATAGGAAATCAGATAAAAATGAGAAATGGCTTTTATCTCTGTGGGGGGGTCTTTGGGGGCCCAGCTGCTCCTTCAACAAGGCAGCCAAGGCGACCACACTGTGAAAGTTCATTGGCTGAATGGCCTGGTTCCTGACATCAAGTCAGTCACTGTCTGTAGCCATAACAGGACAGGGACACAGTTAACTGCCCCAGGTGGGAGCACTTGGTTGAGCCCCTAGGAAGCAGAGGATTCCTTTGCATATCAGGCTCACTTTTTCAAGAAGGAAGAAGAGTCTTACTTCAGGTCAAGAATGGCTTGCATAGCACCCTCAGGTCTCTCGTGATTGGAATGGGGGGAATACGAAGTGTTGGGAGTGTCAGAAGAAATCTCTGCTCCTCTTGGACTCTACCACACTCCTTTCTCTTTTCTAAATGCACTCTTGACACAAACAGGGGGCAGCAGCCAAAAAGAACAATATCACAAGCCTAGAGCACTTTACAGCTTCCATCTTCACACCTGTTACCTTTTTTATTCCTCACTGCCCTTTGCATAAGTGTCATCACGGTGCCCATTTTATAGATGAGAAAACTGAGGCTTATTGAGGTAAAAGGAATTGTCCGTGGCTAACCAGCCAATGAATGGTGAAGTAGAGACCCACTTCTGTCTTGGGTCAACCTATTACGTGTGAATCATTTCCACTGACCCCACACAGAAGGAGGGAGTGTGATGTTGTGAGCCTGAGACTGTGTTCATACCCAGCCAAGCGGGGAAGGCTCCTCCTGGCTGTGAGCTGTGGGTGCACGCTGCCAGTGCCAACGTATGGGATGCTTGGGAACGAAGGCATCATCTTCTCCACGAGGAGCAGCCCTGGGCCTTCTGTAAAATTGTGTTCATGTTCAGGCTGGTTGCCAAGGGCATGGCTGATTATTTTGCTCTGGCAGCTTGTTGATACCCATTAACTTTGCTATCTAGGAAGTGCGCCCCCAACCTCCTACCAGAGTAGTTCCCTCCTCCTCTCCTCAAGTTTTTCCTTATTTCCAAATTAATCCACATCCTGCCACCACAGCAGTAATTGGGGGCAAACACTTCAAAACCTTACACTGCATGTAGATGGAACATTTTTTTTTTAAATTGCTTCCCAACCAGTGGTGCCCCTAATGGAATCAGAAAACTGAGCTCCTCTCTCCTGTCTTTCAGCTGCATCTAACAAGCTCTTGGCTTCCTTTGTCAGGGGAGTCGTTTTGTTTCTGTGGAGAGTGTCTTGTCTTACGCTGAGCCAGGGTTTGGGGGTGGGGGAAAGAAGTTGGCCAGAAATAAAGAGATCTAGGCTCCTTTTGTTCTTTGCAGACAGATGCCTGAGAACTTTCCAGTGCTGGCCCAGAAAAGGAAAGTCTATCCGGTTCCAAGACTAGTCTATTAATTTAGTTAAGCCTGCAAAGCAAGTTCTTTATCAGATAAAGATTTGTTTGTTTGTTTGTTTGTTTGTTTTTAAAATAATTGCCATAGTGTCTGGCCCCGACAGAAAGGAACTCAGCATCAGAATCAGTTGTGGTGCCAATGTCCTAATGACACAGGGATAGCAGCCTCTCTGGAGAAAGACAAATGTCAATTAGCGCAGAGCAGCTTTGTGCTCGTATTTTTGAATACGAGTCAGAAATGTCTCAAAGCAAAGAACAGTAGCTGTGAGTCAAGGGTTCCCCCCAACACACACACAGTTTTGTTTTGCCTGCTCTTAGATCAGCTAAACTAAATAGAAATATAAATTTAAATAGAAGCTAACGCACATAGACACACATACAGGCCATCATTAGTGGTTCCTCTGGAACTCAGGATCTAGAAACTATCACGTTCTCGAAAGCCGGAGTGACCTCCAAACATCCAAAAGTGCCTTAATTCTATTTCAGTGTGATTGTCACAGCCTGGGTTCCTCATCCACAGCCTGAGCTCATTCTTCTTCCTCCCCGAACAGAATAGGCATGCCCTTGAGGAGTCTTCTGAGAATGTCCTGCTGTCCCTTTGTCACTACTCAGGATCTTGATCACAGGAATGCAGTTTGGACCCCACCATCTTCAAAGACCTCTGCAGTCCTGGCAGCAGCCACAAAAGTGGCATCTTCTCCTGTCCTCCCGATGCCTGACACCCAGAGCTTTCTCTCCCCGGGCCTCTTGTAGAGCTCCTTCCCTGCCTGGGGGTGGGGGCTGTGGAGCCCATCTTGTTGGTGTCCAGAAACCAGGGGTTAATGAGGTGCCTGGATTTCAGTTCTGATGTTGGTGCTGTGTCTCAGCAAGGGTCCTTGGAAGTAGCTCTCCCAGGTTGCCTGACTTCCTCAAGCAAAGAATGCCTGGTGGGCTCCCTGCTCTGTGGCACTTCCTTCCCTGGGTTCACCTTGGGAACTTAGTGTGGTACAGACCCTCCAGGAGTGGGGAGTATTCCCCTCTTCCACCTAAGGCAGAAAGTAATAAAAAGTGGAAGGGAAGCTTCCGCTATTCTCTGAGGCAGAACATCTCCTTGGGGCTAAGTTCTCCCCAGACTTGTGCTGCCGTTTCTGCCAGGGGAGTTGGCCTAAAACGCAGGAAGGCAAAGCTGCTCTGGAGGAAACCAGGAAGTCCTCACGCCGTGATGTCTGTGGGACAGAAAGACACACGCTGTAAGCGACTCCACCTAAGGATTTATGATGAGGACCAAACAGGTCAGTTGCCGCATGCCAAGGAATCACAGTGACGACTTGAGGAGGAGACACATATCCTGCTCTTAATTCATTCGTGGTCATCTGTCAATCAGTCCAGCCATCCAGCCAGGGAGCCTGGTGGTCAGCCCTTGTAGCAGTTAGCATGATGCCATGAGTCCACAGTGGGGGGTTAATTACTCTGCTAAACTCAGGAACTGCCAAATAGACTGGCCTTAATGCTTGCCAGAGACTCATAGATGCTCAAATGCATTCCTCTTGTTTTGTTGGCATTGTTAAAGGTGTACGACCAACCCCCCTATTTAGTATTCTTCTGACAGGATATCAGAGAAACTCTATGAGATATAACTGATAGGAGCAAACCAGATGTAACAGGATTTTCACTGGAAAAATTCCACTTCTTCTGGCCACTGATCTCCAATTCATGCCTCGAATTTTGGATGGTCTTTTGGGAACAGCCTTTGAGGTCTGACTGAGGCTGGAGCCAAATAGATCCTGATGCTCTGGACACATGGGGACCCTGAGGTCGGACCCCCAGGTGCTCCCTGCAGCCTGACTTTCATCAGCCCGGTGGTGGGGGCAAGGCCTTCATTCTTTGTCTCTGCTCATTATTTCCACTGAAATCACGAGTCTTCAGAGTATGAGATGTGGATCAGCTGTTCTCCTGGGCTCTGCATATGCATCTCATTGTCTAGAGCCAGAACACAATGTACAAGAAACGGGAAGCCGAACGTCTTAGTGCTTGTCATTCACAAGGATCAGGCAGCAGCTCACCTCTTTGGAGGCACTAATGCATCAGGGCATTGGAGCCTGATGCAGCATCCACTGGCCCTCCGAGCCTTCTCAGGAACAGTTCTCCATTGTGTGAATTAATTACATTATGTGAAACCACCTGACCCCGAATCCAGTGGTCCTGCCCTCAGAGCAAAAAGAAGGAGGAGCATTCATTAGAGTGAATTGTGTTCTCCATGTGCTTTGCTGGGCAGCACATCCATCCCTGAGAGAACCACCAGAGAGACTGAATTCCCTGCCAGCAGAGGCTCGCCCTCAAGGCACTCAGGAGCGTCACTTCCCTTGGTTCCTCTGAGGGCAGACCACCAGGATCATTCCTGTCCCTGGGACTGGAAAGGTGGCGTGGCTTAGAAAGCCATCATGCCACGGCCATCCTAAAGGTGCACACATGTCACCACAGCGGCGACTCTTGCATCCTGCTCACATGTCCTCTGGCAGGCATGAGCTGAAGCTCATCATCTCAATTAATGCTGGAGACAACCTTGTGGGGTAGAGACTGTCATTCCCACATCGCAGACCAGGAGACACAGCTCAGGTTGCTGGTGATCCTGGGAGCTGGACTTCGGCCCAGATTGTCTGCATTTGGCAGACAATTGCGTCTCACAGGAACAAACACTGGAAGGGAATGTGCAAAATAAAAAGGGTGATGTGCCAACTCCTGCATCCAGATCCCTGCCCTGCGCCCGTGCTGTGCTGTCTGGACACTCCGGAATGTCCCAAGTGCACGGTAGCGCTGAACCATTATCTCCTGACCCAAGCCCATCCCCCATGCCTGTGTCTTCTTTTTTCCCTTTATTTTATTTTATTTTATTTTATTTTATTTGAGAGAGAGAGGGTGAGAGAGAGAGAGCCCTAACATTGGGAAGGGCAGAGGGAGAAGCAGACTCCCCACCAAGCAGGGAGCCCAATGCAGGGTTCGATCTCAGAACCCTGGAACCATGACCTGAGCTGAAGGCTTAACTGGCTGAGTCACCCAGGTGCTCCTGTGCCCGTGTCTTCTAACCAAATTTTCTAAGCCTGATACAAATACACTGAAGGCAACCTTGACTCTTGCCACCTACTCTCTGCTGGACCCAGCATTCCTCACCTGCTGCCTGTACCACCCTCGTCTTTGACCTGCTCCATCTCACTACCACAGCCTGCCGGACACATTAGGTCCCCAAAAACCACCTGCCTACAGGCATGGCTCTCTGTTTCCTCTACTTTCTCTACTCAGCCCGGCTTCAGTTTGCCCTTAAAGCCTCATTTACTACCACCACCCCTTCCTACACATACAACCAGTCTCTGAACCCTCTTGTTTTACCTCTGTACCCTAAACATGCCATGGCTTAGCGCCCACTCACCTCTGGGGATAGTCAATGATTCTCAGGTTCTTCTCTACCTGGGTGCTCTGCAGCTCACCCCCGATTGCCTCCCCTCTACCCCCTCAATCCAAATCTCTCAAAGTTAGGGGTTGCCACCCATCTCCACTCCCCCAGCACTCAGCTCAGGGCCTGGCACCCAGGTGTAGCTCAGACAACAAGAGACAGATAAATAAACCAGGCAATACAGAAAAGCCTGTGGGTCCTCCCTGAACCCGGACCTGTGTGAACTTAAGCCAGTTCCTAGCAGTAATGGAGGACGGGGTACTCAGACAGCCTGCAGTGAACTACCAGCTTCCTCTTCATCTGCATCTCATGAAAGTGGAGTCATTGTGCCCTCTGGGTTGGAGAAGACTGGGTGCCTGAGTCTCTCCACCTGGGTGAGGGGGCCTATGGCCGTGACTGCCCAGGGACTGGTGCCATCAGCTCCAAGAGCACCCTGGCAAAGGTACCACCTTCCTCACCTCCCTCTTGCCAAAGACCCCTGTACCTTAACTAATTAGGCAATTGTTAGCCCTGAATAGTTAGCCCTGATGTGGGCTCCCTTTCTGACTCTGTACAAGTTTGCCAGAATCATGAAAAATCTCCTCCAGAAACCATTGAGAACGCCATATCCCTCGAGAGCCTCTTCATCTAGTTGCTTCCCTCCCTGAGAGGCTAGAAATACACCCATGCATCCAATCAGAGGCTCTGCTGCTTCCGTGAATATGCAGAGCTGTTTGTTTAGTCCTGTGAACATGGAAAATAAGCCATCAGCATCCCTGGGGGCTCTGCTGGCTGCCCACCAGCATCCCCCACCCAAGCACGTAACAGGACCAGACTCCTGTGAAACATCAGGCTTCAGTGAGCTGTCCTCCTGTGCAGGGCATGAGCTCTGGCCATCCGAATGGTCAGAGTGATCCCATCCCTTGTGCCATGGGTGACTGTTTCAGATGACACAGGGCTCAGCTGATCAGCCCAAAGCATACCTGACATTGTCTCAGGAAGGAATGGAAATGTGATCCAGTTTGGGGGAATGACACATAAGGAAGATTTCCTAGGAACATCCTGGGGAAAAAACTTCTTTGCTTTTATGATTTTACCTATGTCAAAAGGAAATATGATAGTGGTTGCAAGGGTTAAAACTCTGGAGGCCCTTTTGCCCCCATGAAGTGCTTAAGGACAAAGCTGCCATCCTGGAAGGCAGACCCTGCAAGAAAACAGGGTGACTGATAGTGTTGTTGAGCTGCTGAATCAAACCAAGCCTGAAGTCCACCTTCTCTCTGAATCTTCCCATTATGTGAGCCACCCCTTTGGGGGTGGAACTAGTGTGAGATGAGTTTTCTTTTTCTGACAGTGCTACCAGATTCACTCCATCCTGGAAAATCACTTCCTGTGCAGGTGAAAGCTCTGCTCCTGTGTCGCCTGGAGCCTCCATCTCCCTATCAGTAAAAGTGGTAGTTCATCGACCTTGCAGCAGAGAAGGAGAGTGAACATAGTTGTTGAAAAGTTCCTGGCACATCGTAGGTGCTCAACAAGTGCTATTTTCATCCCTTGCCTTAGGACACTTCAAGAGTCGATTACTCCAAGATTTTGTTATAAAATGGCAAGAGTAATATTTGCTGTGTTTTCCTGAAATGGTTGCTTTTGGGGTCAAATAAAAGAGATGGGAAGACACAGAGCAATACAAAAGCCTCCCGCAGGTTAAGGCATGAATATTAAAGACCCAGAGGGGCTCCATGGCTATGATCTATTTAGGCTTTTGCTATTCCTGCTGCCTCCTCTATGAAGCCCACCCAGACCTCTCCCTCCTCTAAGCTCCCTCAGCCCCTGAGGCTCTCCTGTGACTCTCCTCACAGGCACAGTAACTGTACATTGATGCCTGTGTTCTGACCAGACACTGTGAGGACACGTCTCTTTTACCCCATGTCTGATACACAGGGCAGAGTCTGGTCCTCCCCCAAACAGTTCTGAGAGAGAGAGAGAGAGAGAGAGAGAGAGAGGTAGAGAGAGAGAGAGAGACTCCCAAAGCCACTGTGAATGGCACCTTGGGAAAATGAGAAAACCGCATCCTTCTGGGCAGCTCTCGATCAGGGGGCACTGGTCTGGCCTGCAGGCGGTTGTCCCAGCTGCCCCGTCAATGTCATGGTGATTTTCTGATGTCATTCTCCCCTGTCATCCACCCATTTCTTGTCCACACTCCCCACCACATCTCAGATTCTGCCACATGCATCTCCTGGTTCTCCCCCTTGCTCTCCAGACCTCCACCCTTGAGCTGGCTCTGGGGTCATTGAACACTGCCCCGCCTCCTGACCCTGTCTCTCCACACATCAGCTCCCCCATCTCCCACTGCAGAAGGACTTTTCCTTGTGGGGAAAAAAAAAAAAAAAGATGCTCAGCCTTGGTAGCTCTGAACTCACATTCTCACAGCTTGGCAGCTCAAGAGGAAGGAATACAAATTTCAAAATCCCAGAGAAGCACTCTGATTGGCCTGGCTTGAGTCATGTGTCCTCCCCTCGGACCAGTCCCTGAGCTAGGGTGCTATGGTTGGCAGCTCCCACTAGGATGGCCTCCTCAGAGTGATCTGGTCATCGTAGGGAGGGGGTGAGGACCCTGGCAGACAAAAAGGGAAGTCCACTGCACCCCCCAAAATAGGAGCTCTGCTTGGCTTAAGGACTGCCTCACATGGCAGGGCAGGCACCTGTCTTTCCCTCCGTGGGTCCCCACCTTCACCCTCCCTCAGCAGCCCTGGCAGATGAGAGGGATCACTGGTTGGCATCCCTGTCCTTCCTGGCACCTCTCCTCACAGGACAGTCTCTCAGCCCAACACTGGCCTGCTCCTTATCCCGAATCCTTTCAGCCTGGCCCCCTGAGGCCTGGAAAAGCTGTAGGTCTTCCCTGCCTGCAAGAAATGGTTGTTTACCTCCAGAGACACAGGTTGCATGTGGAGAATTGCCAAAAGCAAATTGAAGAAGAAAAAAACCAAAATGAGACACAGAGAGGTCTGACAGCCCAGCAGGCCCTCAATAAGTGACACTCTCTTCGTCTCTTGACAGCTGAGCCACTGGGAACTGTTGCTGAGTTCTATACCAACCATCTCCCCCATGCCCACTGTGCCCCTGTTTTTACTCCCATCCTTTGTCGAAATCCTGTTCAAATGTACCTTCTAGGGATGTCAAGGGACTGTGTCACTTACTAGTCTTGTCAGTCTTCAGTAACTTATGAACTAGTCCCTCAGATTAGATGATGGGAGAGCCTGAGCTATCCTTCCAAGAGGTGTGGGGCTTGGAATGCCACTGCATGTAAAGAAAAAGGCTTCTGGGAGAAGAGGTCCCAACTCTGCCATGGGTTTCTGAGCAGCCAGAAAGCACCTTGAGGATCCAGGAGCTGTGGGGAAGAAGGATGCTAGGGAGACACCCCTGGTACTTATGTTTGAAATATTCATAATTTTCTGAAGAAGAGGTGACTCTGTTTCTTGAGGAAAAAAAAAAAAGGGGGACGCCTGGGTGGCTCAGTTGGTTGAGCGGCTGCCTTTGGCTCAGGTCATGATCCCAGCATCCTGGGATCGAGTCCCACATCAGGCTCCTTGCTCGGCAGGGAGCCTGCTTCTCCCTCTGCCTCTGCCTGCCACTCTGTCTGTGCTCGCTCGCTCTCTCTCCCTCTCTCTCTGACAAATAAATTTAAAAAAATTTTTTTAATTGTTTAAATTTTTAAAAAAAAGAAAGAAAGTGAAGGGGCGTGGTCTGTATCTGTGTCTGGATCAGAGGCCAGAACGGCAGGAGCTAAAGCAATCCTAGGTAATCTCCAGCTAATCTCATTGAACCCCAGTCTTTTGGTGCTGGGGCCTCCCAGGGTAAAGAAAGGTCCATCAGGGTGCCCCACTGCTCTGGGGAAGCCCAGATATGTCATAATTACTCTGAAACCTGCAGCTGCCCACAGTCAGGGCCCCCACAGGCTTTAGGCCTCAAGAAAACTCTCACTGTCATTTTCTACTTATGTAGGTGGGGGAGCCCGAGGAAGACTATAGCAGCAACTAATAGAGGTTTAATTTCAGGAGTACCCGATCCCACCTCCCTATCTGCCCGTCTCTGAGTCTTCCTGGCCATAGTCCTCCTGATGTGCTGCACTAATATTAGCAACCGGCAGTCATCTTTACTGTATTCTTGCTAATTTAATTAAAAGCCATGTTTTGTACAAAATAGGTGCAGATGGCTGCAATAAGGAGTTAATCACTGCTTTCAGTTAGCGAGACCCAGGGACACCTGGCCGTGGGAACAGAGGTTATATACGGGTGACCAGTTACAGATGCAGAAACCCTGGGAGGAGAGAAACTGCTCTCATCCTTTCAAGGTCTTGAGTAAGGAAGCAGGCACAATTAGTAAGGGCCTTTTGGGATTCAATCCCCATCTTCTGGGGGTAATTGCAGTAGGGCTTTTCGACAGCATGAAGTTTATTTGCCATCCCACCCCACTCCTCACCCCAAAAAGAAGGCAAACCCAAGGAGAGAAGGGCAAGTGAGTACTTCCTGTGGGCGGCTGTCAGACACACAAATCGGGCTCTTTCCTCTCATGGATTGTCTGCCCCGCCACCCTGCCTAACACCCACACTTTCCTCTGCCGGGTACAGGTGCCTTCCTCTGCGCACCTGCCCTCCTGGCCTCTGGGCACCAACACTGATGAGCAATTACCAGGTTCCTGGCCATTTGCTGAAGCTGCTAATATCAAGTCTCATCAATGACCATACTTCCAGGAAGCCACAGAAAGCTCTGTCCCCTGCCGCCTGGAATTTCATTTGGCTCTGGCACCAAAACCATCTAGAAGGGGATCAGCAGTGTGTCTAGGCACTTAAGCCATTTGTGGTAAGAGGATCCGGATGTGCAAATGGCTGAGTTCCCTGATATTGGGTTGTTTTTTCCACCAGATGAAAAACAGATTTTTTTTTCAACTGGCTGCAGCTCCATTCAAGTAATGACAAAATGAACCTATGCTGGTGCATTATATACACCGTAAGTCTTTAAAAGAGAAGACTTGCTTGGTGTGAGGCCCTGCGTGGTGCCATGTGGTGTCTGATGTTTCTGTTCAGTAGCCACTGGACCCCTTCTGCATGGGACTGTGGGGGGTGGGCCGAAAGGAAACGCATGAAGAAGGAAGACCACAAGGCAAGGAGAAGGCAATGGCGCACCAGGCTGAGATTGCCTCGGAGACCCACACCAAGGAGGGCCTGGCCAGGATAGGGACGAGGGAGTCCTCCCGAGGAGACCTTCAGGATAGGCCAGATCCCATGGGGGCTGGGAGCAAAGGCCCTCCCCCATCACCTGTTACCTGAGCAGTAACCTAGGTGTCAGGCTCGGTAGGCAGGTGGAAGGGATGAGACCAGAAGCTGGGAGGCCACTTAGGAGGTTTCCTTATGGAACATTGATTAAGCTCCTACTGTGTGCTGGCAACTTGCTGAGTCCAGAGGTGGGACAGAGAGAAGATGAGAAAAGACGGACCAGATCCTGCCTCCCCAGGCCTCTATTCTCAGATGGTAATCTGGGGAAACAGCTGTTGTGATGCATCACGAGGAAAATAAACAAAAAAGAAGAAGAAGCCGGAAGCAGGAGCCAGCCTGTGTGGGTGTTGGCTTTACTCCAGCCAACAGTGTAAACAGAGTGAGATTAAGATGTTCAAAGGGCTTTGGATCCATTCCTTAAATCATGCATTTCCCTTTCAGAATGTGTGCAAGCCCTGGGAGTACAGAGCACTCCAGAAACAGGCGTGCAACTCTTCCCGTCCATTTGCACAGCCTCCCTGTCTCTGCTTCCTCTCCCCCTTCCTCTGGGGCATACTGATGAAAGGGACAGGGAGCTTCACTTTCTCTTTCAGTGAACTGAGTGTGCTTCCAGAGCAAGTTCTGAGCCTTTTCCCCCTGCGCCTGATTTTATTTTTTCTGAAGCTCACACTCCTTCTAGGAAACCCGGCTCATGTGGATGCCCCACGTGGGCAGAGGTGTTTTAAATGCCATGTAGACAGAGCACAACTGAGCCATGTCTGGACATCGTACGTTTTTAGCCATGTAAAAAGAGCAGGGCTTTGTTGGCGCTGCGGGGATTAAGTTTCAAATCTGTTAGATCCGAGATCTCAGCAGCTGCCGAGGCAAGTCACCCGGTTAAATAGATCTACAAATAGATCGCTGCCAGGAACTCCTCCCAACGGTGGGGCTGTGGGAAGGCTTCCATGCAAGGAAAGGGGGGAGCCTTTACTTCCCTTAGCCTACATCTACACCAACACCCTGGGTCACCACAGAGACCACAGGACACGTAGTCGCTCTGGGCACCTCTGCCGTTTGGGAAGGGTGATTTTGGCACATGTGCCTGGAGTTCATTTACGCCTTTGGTTTGTGAATGGATGGTTTGGCGGCTTTGGGGCACCTCTAGTTGAGGACATAAGAAGGAGTGGGCAACTGGCATTTTCAGGCTAACAGTTCAGGCTAAAGCCTGTTTGTCCCCAGTGTGGGGGCTGGTTGTGCAAAAGAAAGTCCTCTTGGCCACATCAGCCTCCCGTGACAGGAACTCCTGATTCCTTTTAGGAATATGTGTGGGAATATTTTCCCTGTTGGATGAAAAGGGGAAACCAGCTGGGTGTACTACAGCTCTGTACTATAATTCAGTTTAGCTTAACTCAGAAATTCTGTGCCACCTGGAGTTAGCACCAACCCCATAAGTTATGGGCTCCCCAAAGCTGCTCTAGTTTCAGATACCAGCCATGCTGTAGGGACCCCCAAGCCACTCATACTTCTGAGCCACTGGCTACAAATTTGAGGGGTTTCCACAACACCCTTGAATTTGATAATTCTCTGGAACGACTCATAGTATTCAGTGAGTTACGGAGTTACCTATTCTCAGGAGAGGTAAAGATACCTGTGTTCTGTAGCCCCAGGCAATTTAATTGTACTCTTCTGCATGTCCACCCATGGCTCCACCTTTCTCAATGAGATTAGAAAGACTCACATGTGCTTTGAAATTCTGAGGGGTCTGCATGCTGTCCAAAGACCCAAGGAGCTGCCAGAGTTGATACAGAGATTTCCCCACATTTCATACGATCACGAAAAGAGTTGGTCCCCAAGCTTGCATTTAATTCTGCTACCTTGGTTCTTAAGCTATTAAAACTTTATAGAATTCTTTCACAGCCTTCCCCTGGGACCTTCCCATGCTGGCGGGTGCTACACTTCAGAATTTATGCTCTTTCCTTTCTGAAATTGAAGATTTCATGTCTCTCCTTGCCACATCTCGCTTGGGCCAGAGTGGAACAAATTACCCTGGCAAAATACATCCTTACCAACTGGTAACACTGCAGGAAAGAAACTAAATCCACACTTGAAATAAATCAGAGTAGAATATTTTGAAGATCGTCCAGAAATAACATGCTACTGGCTAACCCATTATATAAATACAGCTATGTCTGGGTGTGTGATCTCGGGGTGAGGACTCACCCCGCAGAGGCCCCAGGAGTTGGCCTGGGAGACACAGGCCTGGAGAGGAGGACAGATGCCATGGAAGAGCTGGAATTGGAAGAGTAAGGGCTTGCCTTTGGTGAAGGGAGTAAGCTTCTATCCTACTACTGGTTATTTTGAAAAAGTGTCCAACTAATTCAAATTTCTGGTTATTGATTCTAAACTTTCTTCCCCAAAAACAAGCCAAGAAAGGGGCACCTGGCCTGAATTCAGGTAGGTTTTCTTTCAAAATATTCTTCGTAGAGGTAACCTCAGACTCCAAAATGAATCTCCCTTATGGAAGCAGAAGAAGAAAACAGGAAGAGGGGTGCCTGGGTGGCTCAGTGGGTTAAGCCTCTGCCTTCGGCTCAGGTCATGATCCCAGGGTCTTGGCATCGAGCTCCGCATCCGGCTCTCTGCTTAGGGGGGAGTCTGCTTCCTCCTCTTTCTCTCTCTCTCCCTCTGCCTGACTCTCTGCCTACTTATCTCTCTCTCTCTCTCTGTCAAATAAATAAATAAAGTCTTGAAAAAAAGAAAACAGGAAGAGGGGACAGAAAAAGACTCCATGTAGGCAGGTGCCCTCACGGCCCCATAGCACCTTGTCCTCAGTTGGCCCCCAAGACTTCCATTGGAGAGGCATCCAGGTCACTGTGATGGTCATCAGACAGATGAGGGAACCAAGATTAAGAACTTTTGAATTATTTTCCTTCATAATAGTATACAAGGCGCATGTGGCTTTAAAGCTCTACAAATATTCTGTGAGTGCCCTTCCTTCAGTACTTCCTATAAAGTCCATTTGACCTGACCGGACTTTTTCCAACCCACTCCCTTATGAAATGACAGGATAGTGAAAGGAGCTTATTGGAACCTGGGGGATATTGAATCTGTTGTATGAAATGGCCAGGGTACCTTGGTCTAGCCTCCTCAGCCATCATGCAGAGGTCATCTGGATACATGACCATGACTTAGATGTTTGTAACAAAGATGTGCTCTGTGGGAAGAGGCAATTTCAGACTTTCACGAGTCATAAACGCCTCCCTCCAAAAGCACATCTTAAACTTTTTGGAAAATACTTTAGTAAAAAGAATCATAATCCTCGCTTGGAACTGATTTTTTTTTTCCTGTAAGTATAGCAGCTCTCTCATGAATCATACTAATTCTACTCTAAAATTATACTTGACCCCTCAAAGGAGTTGGTCCAACTGCATACCTCCAGACCATGATTCAGCCCTTCTGGGTGCTAAAAATGTAATTTTGCTCTCCAACAGCTTAAAACAAATTGATGTATTTATATCCTACCAATCTGTAAGCTCTCAGGGTGTGAATTGGTTGTTTACTTTAAAGAGCCGACAAAAGTAAGAATTTGTAATAGTGGTTCTTCTGCTCTGAAGGCTGGATGCCAAGAGCAGACCGAGCCCTCTGGGATCATATAACCCGCTTCTGGAAGTTGTGAGGAAAGAAGGCGCCCCTTGCGCCCGAGGGGAGGAAAGTCCTGCCCCCTCCTGCCCATAACTGCAGACTTGTCCCTGCATTCATCAGATGAGTGTGGGTGACAGTGGTAGCATTCATGGAGTGCTCCCCACCCTTCTCATGGAAGAAAACATTTGATCTCCACCTTTGAGGGAGCTGCTGGCATCTTTCCCATGCTACTGCAGGGGAGACTGAGCTGGGAAGCTCAGGGCAGAGTCCCCACCAAGTTCTTTGCCAGTGCTTCCTTAGCTCCACCGTGTGCTTAGAGCCCAGGTCCCCTGGTTCCCCGGCCACCCAAGCCCAGACACAGGAACCTTTATCAGCAGTGCATAGGAACTGACTCTGTTTATAAGCAGAGATCCCTGCATCGAGGCTAGGTCCCAGCCAGGGTCTGCAGGGCGCAGACGCTCACAGCAGTTAGCATAAACAGACAGGGCCCAACGGGCCCAACTTCTTTCCTGCAGGACAACAATCTGGACAGCCTGACAAACAACCAATGTTTCACTTACTTCTCTACAAGCTGAGCCGTATCCAGAGAGTTTAATTAACATAAAATATTTGAACAGCGATTTTAACTTTCACTCACGTGTGCAGGGTCTGTCCTGATTGGCCAAGTGTTGCCTTTTATTTTTCTCCCTCAGCTGTTTTGGTCATATCCGTCATTTAGTGAAAAATGGAGTCACACACTGAAAGTTGTATTTTTTAATAAAAATGGATTTGTGATCTGGGGCTTACTTGTGTTCACAACTCGTATTTGCAACAATACAGTAATTCATATGTCAGAAAACAGAGCTGCCTCCCCAGAGCTTGTGAGCCGCCTACAAGTGTCAAACTTGGTTTATGAAATGCCACACTGGGCCCCTGGGCCCTGCAGGCTTGCTCACCTGGACACAGGGCAGCCTGACAAAGCAGATGAGGGCATGTGTTTCAGAAGAAGCCTGTCATTTTATGGAGAGACTTGGGTCTGGAACCAGAGGCCTGACGAGTCAGGCTTGACTCTGGGCTTTACGATGGCCAGGCCCCAAGGCCTCAAGTCTGTCACGTGCCACTGAGCTTCAGGGTCCCTAAGCAGGGCTGACACAGGGTCACAACTGCAGATCGGTCAGCTAGGTGGCTGTGATGGGAGGGGCCCAACTGGTTGGTCTTCTCTGCGCACTCATGGCAGAAGTCTGGAAATGGGGGTGATGCTGGATTTCTGCTCAGAAGGGCTGTCTAGTGGCTGAATAATGCTCCCGCCCAAATTCATGTCCACCCAGAACCTCAAAGTGTGACCTTATTTGAAAACAGGATCTTTTCACATATAATTAAAATCATACTGGATTTGCATAGGCCCTGAATCCATCGTGACTGGTGTCTTTAAAAGAAGACAGACACATACACACAGAAGAAGACCGTGTAAAGAAACAGATGGAAGTGATGTATCCACAAGCGACGGGACACCAGCGATTGCCAGGAGCCGCCACAGCTGAAGTCCCTGGAAGGACAAGCATGAGCTTGGCCACGGTCGGTCGCCAGCTGACACCCTGGCGAGCAGTGTATCCCTCATAGACCACATGGAGATGTTCTGAATGGACACTCTCTGCTGAGCCAGTGACCATGGCCTCCAGCCAGGAGCAGCAAGGCGCCGGGCTCACAGGAATGAGAAAACACATAGCAAGCCTGGAGAAGTGGCCGGGCTTCCGAGTGATAGCAGCTGATTAACCGTCTGCCTTGAATGAGTCCAGTGTGGGGGAATGAGTGTCTCCAGCATTTCCTCACGTCCATCTCATTCCATTCTGGATGCAGAGCCTCAGGGAAGCGTGTGCCTAGTCCCGTGGGGGGCGAGGGTGGCCTGCGCGCCCCTTCACTGAGAATCAGCAATCGCGGCTTCCCCGGGTGGGCAGGCCCAGATTTGCCTCTCCACCCAGATGGTGCTGTGGGGCAGGGTGGGAGATGATTCCCCAGGGGGAGCCCCAGGCCTGATTGGGGAAGGTGAGGGGATGGACTCCAGGGGCCAGAAATGAGTGCCCAACCTGCACTGGCCATTGTCTTGCAGAGTGTGTGACATGCATGGTTTGCTCACTACCATGGGCACCTATGTCTACAGCCTCCCCCACTCTTCTCCTGAAGGTGGGCTTGCTGTGGGGTGTCCAAGCCCCTGGAGGATACAGCATCTCCCAGAGGGCAGAGCATAGGGTGCTTCTTCCTGGTTTAGCCCTGTCTGGCACCCGCTGCTTCTGCAGGGCTCAGCTGGCTCCAGAGATGGGAACCGGAAACCAGGCAGGGGCGTGGCGGGAGGACTTTAGCCATGGCCAGGGCAGCTATAGCTCTTGGACAGGATCAAGCATGCCTCCTGCCCTCAGCTGTTCAGAGGCCACAAAGGCCTCAGGGCCAGGAAGAAAGGGACAGGAGCTTGCCCAGGGCCTGAGGCCAGGGTGGGAACCAAGCTGCCCAGGGCCCCGGCCAGAGCCACGGGAGACTCCCAGCAGTAGGATAACAACTTCCAAACTGTCGCACAGCCATTGCTCTCCCACAGATGGAGGAGGAATGTGCAGTGGACCAAAGAGCATTAATTAAAGTGTGCTTTAGCAAGAGCACAGTTAAAATCTAAACAAACAGTGTGTGCCAAGTGCAGGAGTTTTGGGCAAATGGGCTCACAGTATCTCTTTATTTACCCAACACTTGTGACCTGGCAGGCAGGCAGGCACTCTGCTCCATGCTGGGAACAGAAACCTGCCCGAAGATACAGGCATCTGAAGGCAGAGACTTGATGTGTTTACACCTGAGCACCAGGCCTATGACAGGGCCTGTGCATTGTGCACGGTGGGTGCTCAGGAAACCTTAGCCAAATGTGCGAATGAATGAACACATGAATGAATGAGTGAAGAAGCCTGATAGAGGAAACAATCTAAGCATCTACATGCGGCCAGGATGGGATGGGGGCTTTGACCTACAGAGGAGAAAGCAGTCAATTCAATTGTGAGCAATCAAGTAAGACTGCCTAGGTGAGGCAGCACTTCTTCTAAGCCTGAAAGATTGAGTAGAGCTTTGGGGACTGGAAAAGGAGGTCACAAATATAAATAAATAAATGTTACATATGTATTTACCCAGATATGTTTACTCAGAAGCAAGAGTGATATTTCTGAGGAACTTGTACAAGGCCAAATGTAATCAGTTTCTAGAACACTAAAGCACTTTTGTACATGACAGAAGAGTGGCACCAGGATTCCCCAGAGGAAGTCAGGGGTGGGGGCCAGAGTTTGGCCGGAGGTTCCAGAGGGAAGGTCTAGTCCCTGTCCCTCTGCTGATGGGGCATTACAGTGAGGGGTTAGATTGCTCTCCTTTGGGAGTGGGGCAGGATGCACAGAAAGGCCAGAGGCTCTGGGGTCCTTCCCTGGAGAAGGGACCCATCACAAGCTGAGGGGCACACACTAGGTCAGTGCAGGAAGGAGCTTGGCCTCTGTGGGCCCAAGAAAGCACATGAGTGGGGGGTCAGAATGGCAAGAACTAGCATTACTGGACAGTGTCCTATGCCTGGTACAGTCCCAGGAACTTTGCCCTTTAAAAGCCCCAACTGGAGAGGCAAGTTCCTTCTATTCCCAGCTTCCAGGAGAAAACATGGAAGCTTAAGAGACAAAGTCACTTCACCAGGCCCATCCATGTGGGGAGGAAGAAGCTTGGACTTCCATCCAGAACCTTGAGACCAAAATTCATGAACTTTCTAGAACCAGATAGTTGGCAGTGAGTTGCCATTGAGAGGAGAGGGAGGTGGCCCCAGCTTTTGGAAGGAGCCTGTGCAGAGGTGTCAGAATCCTGCCCTTGCCCAGCAGGCCTTCTGCTCAATAGATCACTCCCAGACTCAATAGTCCTCCCAGACTGGACCAGACATGTGTCCCAGAGGGAGTGGCCTGGGGCAGCTGAGCTCAGTGCTTTTCTATCCTGGAGCAGCCCCAGCCCCTGCCATTTCTCCTCAGGACAGACCTTTGAATGGGAGACTCTGTTCCCTTGGGGTCGCATTATCCTCCTGGATTTCCCCACCTTCTCCAAGGTTGCAGTCACACGAATAAATCAAACTGGCCATTTCTGTGTTGGTGGGGGATGAAGGGGGGGCAGATTTCAGTGGGGGGGGGGGGTCCAGGTGAAAAATGTTGTTAAGTGGGCCTGCAGCCAAAGTATAAATGTCCAGGGGCTATCACCCTTGGGAAGGCTGGGCCACTGTCTGTTCCTCCAGGTGGCCCGTATCCCCCTCCTGTCACCCAGCACTCCTCAGGGGCTTTTAGAGAGGGATCCGCTTTTGCCCTGAGCTCTGGGATCATGGGAAAAAGTAAACCCATCAGAGAGAATATGCACCTACCTTCTATCAGTGTCTTGTGAAAGGATTTTCAAGGTAAAATAGTGACTCTCCTACAAATATAAAAACAAACGTGTCCGAGATCTTACTTCACTCATCAGTTAATGAGGAAACCAGTAAGATGTCACCAGTGGTTTAAAGGAGCACTGACTGAATCCACTAACACATGCAAAACAGTGGTGTCCGGTTTGGGTTTCTCGGACAAGGATCATTTGCATGGTTATCTGTTTTCTATGACTGGCAGAGCCTGAAAGCACAAAGACGAGGAAAGGCAGATAGCGGAAGGGTGAGCTAGCCCGGCCACTCTGTCACCTCGCTTGCCTGACGAGCTGCGCCCACAAACTGCCGGCAGGCCTCTCTGGGCCCAACCTTCTTCTGGGCACAGACCCCCATTCCGCCCCTGTCCTGCGTCGTCATCGCCTTTGTGACGGCTACTGGACCATTCCCAGCAGCATAAAAACAAGCTGTTACGCCTCCCACCTAAAATCAGCAAAGAAACGTTTTTAAAGAAAAAGAAAAATTCCTTGATCCCACTTCCTCTGAAAGCTACACTCCTTGTCTTTGCTCTTCTTTGGGGTAAAACCCTCAGAAGAGTTTTCCAGACTCTGCTGGACCCATTCCTGCTTCCCTGCTCTCTTGAGCCCACCTGACTGGATTTGCCTGCCATTCCCCTGAGGTGCTTGAATTTGTCCCCTCGTGCCCCCACGACAAAGTACCACAGATGGGGGCCTTAACCAACAGACATGTTTTTCTCACAGTTCTGGAAGCTAGAAGTCTGAGACCAAGGTGTGGTAGAGTTGGCTCCTTCTGAGGCCTTTCTTCCTTGACATGTGGACAGCTGTCCTCTCTGGGTCCTCGCATCGCCCCTCTGTATATATCTGTGTCTTGATCTCCTCTTCTTTTTTTTTTTTTTAAGGATTTTATTTATTTATTTGAGAGACAATGAGTGAGAGAGAGCATGAGAGAGGAGAAGGTCAGAGGGAGAAGCGGACTCCCCAAGGAGCCGGGAGCCCGATGCGGGACTCGATCCTGGAAGTCCAGGATCATGACCTGAGCCGAAGGCAGTTGCTCAACCAACTGAGCCACCCAGGCGCCCCTTGATCTCCTCTTCTTATGAGGATACCAGTCCTACTGGATTAGGGCCCACTCTAGTAACCTCATTTTACCATAATCACCCCTATAAAGGCCCCCAGTACAGTCACATTCCAAGATCCTGGGGTGTTAGGGTTTTGACATATAGATTTGGGGAGGACATGATCCCATCACAGTTGTCAAGGACAACAATGACCCTGTGAGTACACAGCCTCAGCCCCTAAAAGTAGCTTTCCTGCCCCCCTGAGCTGGTTCCTTCAATTCTCTTTGATTTCTTGGCTTCGGAGTGCCTCAGGGCTCAGACCCCGGCCCTCTTTTCCTCTTTATATACTCTTGCTCTCTCAACCTCATTCAGTCTCCTGGCTCTAAATTTCATCCCAAAGTCCAGACTCATATCCAGCTGCCTGCCGGGCATCTCATAGGAAATTGTCCAGTGGACATCTAAACTCCACCTTTCCAAAGCCTTAACCTTGACTTACCATCCCACACCTCCCCTTAAATCGTGTTGACAGTGGCCAAAGTCTTCGGTCATCTTTGACTCCTCCCTTCCCTCACACCCTACGTCCAATCTGTCTGGAAATACTCTTGAAAATACATCCAGAAGCCATCACCTCTCATCACTGCAACCACCTCGATCCAGTCCATCATCATCCCACACCTGGATTACTGTGGCCTGCTGCTAACTGGCCAGCCTGCTCCGTCCTTGCCTCCCCCTACAAAAGATAATGTCATTCCTTTTATCAAAACCCAGCAGTGCCTCCCAATCTCATTCAGAGTGAAAATTCAAATTCTTCCGTGGTGGTTTCTCTCAGCTGCCACCTGCACCTGAAACACACCAGGCACACCCCTGCCACAGGGCCTTTGCACTGACTATCTCTCTGCCTGAATGCTCTTCCCCTGGATCTCTACTTGGCTACTTCTCTTGTGTTCTTCAAGTCTTTGTGCCAGTGCCACCTGTGCATCGAGGCTTCCCCTGACAGCCTTATTCGATATCACAACCCCTTCCCGGTGGCCACCCTTCTACTTGGGTACACTCTCAGCTCTTATCTAGCTCAGCTTTTCCTCTTCCCATAGCACTTGGCTCCTCTAGCCTGATACAGAAACTCCTTATGTATTCTGCTTCTTGTTTACTGTCTCTCTTCCACTGGAATGTAAACCCTCAAGTGAGGATTTCATTTTTTGGTTCACTGGTGTCTCCCAAGCACCTAGAACAGAGTCAGCACCCAGCTCCTTCCCCGGTTTCACACAGTGTCTTTTCCAACATAAGAAAGCTTTTGCTTTCCTTGTCTCTGCACCACAGCCCTGTACCCCATCTCCCGGGAGGGACCCCTGAGGCTTGGCAGGTGAAGTGACACACCCAACCAAGGTCACCAAGCTGGGAGGACAAAAAGAATCCAAACCCAAGATTTGGTTGCCCCAAGCCTGAAGTCTTTCCCCAAGAGGTGAGAAGGTCTTTGGAGAGCAGCACCTGAGTCAGGTATGTCAGGTCTGCCCTGTGTCACCTCCTTCCATGTCCTTGCCACCCCCTTCCCCGACTCTGCAGCAGAGCCCTGCAGATCAGATCGGAGAGTGCAGATGTTGACAGAAGCTCATATTTTTTACCAGGAAAGACGGGCTCCGTCGCTGTGGGAGAATTTAATCTAAGAGTGGCATGCCCTTGTTCAAGATGATGTCCAGGCAGCCTGCAACCCAATAAGGCTCTGACCCAATTAGCCTCGAAGATCTGCAGCACCTGGCACGAGATTTGGGGACGGCTGGCAGCAGCAGCTGTAATCCCATCCAGAAAAAGGGAAAGAGAGAAAGAAGAAATGTACTAATGCAGCTGATAACTGTCCATGGCTCTCGGCATGCTGGCACTTGGGCACAGGAAGGAGAATTCCCAGGACCATGGCAGGGAACACAGCTTGAAAACCTCCAACCTGGGCGAATACTCCTGGGTGCTAGTATTTGCTCCAAGAGAGGCCGAAAATGTGTGTTTTGTAAAATGGTCATCAGACGTGGATGGGCGAAGCGGCCTGCATACCCCCTACCCTGGGGTCTGTTCAGTTCCATGCACAGACACAAATTCGGCTGTGTGCCTGCCCCAAGTGAGGGACCCACAGGTATTTGGAGAAAGAGTCCCTTGGGCTCACTTCTAGTTACTAGGAGACTAAAGAGCTGAGGGGTGGGGGCGGGAGGGTGGGGGCACCAGGGAGGGATGAGTATGGCCTTGACTTCTCCCAGCTCTACACTGCCCCTTGTTCCAACCACTCCCCACCCCACCCCACCCCACCCTTGCCGCTGGCCGCTTGCCGCTTTCACCTACCTCTGGTGCATGATGCCTCCCCCTGCTGGCTACTGGGGGTAAATGCTCCCCCAGAACAAGGCAGGTGCAGATGAAAACCCTGGTTACTTTCTGCCCACAGAGGAAGGCTCAGCCTTTCACAAGACTTGAACCAGGTGATTCAGGAAAGCTGGGGGGCGGGGAGGGGAGGGTCGTTAGGAACCACACAAACAGGTTCATTTCAAATTGCGGCTTTTGGATCCCACAAACACTGCAGCCAGTCCCAAATGGCCGATTCCACCTGGCACCTCTCTGACCCAGTTGGAAGGCCCCTGGCACCTTGATCTCTGGGCTCAGAGCTTATCTGGTGGTTCTGTAACTGGTGACCTGGAGCCTGATGGAGGCTCAGTGGCCATGTGGGAGGCAGCACAAGAAGGGGCTCCAGGCACCTTCTATGATAATCGGCTTTTACGAAGAGACTGTAGCACGGCTTCCTGCACTGCCTTCTGGAAAATTTTCAAAGCAAGGAAATGCAAAGAATCTATTTTCCCGCTTAGAACCTGCATTTGTTTCCTAGGGCTGCCGTAACTAAGAGCTACACGTTGGGCGGCTCACACAACAGAAATTTATGGTCTCTGAGTTCTGAAGTCTAGATGCCCCAGATCAAGATGTTGGCAGGGTTGGTTTCTCCTGAGGCCTCTGTCCTTGGCTTATAGATGCCATTTTCCTCCCTGTGTCTTCCCATCATCTTCCTTCTGGGTGTGTCTCTGTGTCCAAATTTCCCCTTTTCATAAGGGCTACAGTCATACTGGACTAGGTAGGGCCCAACCTAATGACCTCATTTTAACTCAATCATCTACAAAGACCCTATTTCCAAATAGTTGCATTCTGAGATTAGCTAGGGAGTACCACTTTAACATATGAAATTGGGGTGGGGACACAGTTCAACCCATAACAAAACCTGAAAGTGGGGAAAAGATAGATGACATGAACACACAAATTAGGATCCCAATATATGATCTGCTGTCTGTGAGCAACCCCCCCTCCCAGTTTGGACAAATACAATAGTGGGATGTTGATGGTATACGCTTCAAGCGCAGGCTCCAACATCTGGGGTCAGTCTGGAGCCCTTGGGCAAGTCCAGGTACCTTTCTGCACTGGTGGGTTTGCTTCAGAAAATGGAATAACTCAACCTCGAGGGGGTTTTCATGAGGCTCACAGATGAAACGTGTTCATGGAGATTTTTGGAATCATTCAGAACTCTTACTTGGCTTCACAGGAACCGGTTGCCTCTGAATGACCAGGCTGGCAGAAATATGCCTGTTCCTGGGCACAGGGACCGCCTTCACAGGAACAGGAGACGTGTGGGTTGATTTGACCCAACAGCCAGTTCATCTCCACCATTTTAAAGATGACTTGATACCCCCAAATGGCCCCGGGTTGAGCAATTGTTTTAAAGCCGTGACGAAGTTTAGGATGAATGGAATTGTCTGGAACATCTATAAAGGGAACCCAGAAAGCCCAGGCAGCCGATCATCAGAAGATCATGCTCGGGCTCTGTGGATTGTCTGCCCAGGGCAGCTCAGGCCTCTGCTTGGCATCTCGAGACCTGTTAAAAAGGCTGCTGTGGTTTTCCTGTTGACAAGGCAGACTGAATAAAGGGTAGAAATATAGGAGGACTGTACCCATGAGGCAAGGTTATCGGTGAAGAGGAAACGTCAGTGGGTTTCTGGAAGATAAGGAAATGGATGGGGCCATGTGGCACGATAAAATGGGAGAAGAAGCCAAGACACAGGAGCCTGCATGGGAGCCCTTCAGGCCTGATGGGGGAGGGAGTAAGAGGAACATCAAGAGTGTGGCAGTTATGAGACACCTACACCTGTACCCCCCCCACCAGCTCCCCTCCAAGCCCCCCCACTCACAGTGCAGGAAGCCCAGGCAGACCATGGGGCCATCAGGAGAGAGAGACATTGTGTTCAGAACTGCCTTCCTCCAGTGGGAAATCAGAGCACCAGGGGCCGACCTCCCACCCACCCTTAGAGGGAGCCCAGTTGTTGGCACGCCTTCATGGGTTTCAGAGACCCCGTTCAGGGAACCAACACAAGAATTAAAAAAAAAAAAAAAAGAGGAAGAAGAAGAAGAAGAACATAACTGTCACTCAATGGGAGAGGCCAGGAAACAGAGAGTGGGGTGAATCATCTAAATTCTCACGGACTCTAACAGGATCAGTAGTTACTCCCTAAACTTGGCAATTGAAGAAGCAGGAGAAGAGGCACGGCGTCTAGCAATCCAGCCCCCACCCCCGGAATCACCATCGACAGAACAGGGAGTCGTCCTGCAATGAGTAGGAGGGGGGTGAGGATGGGCCAGAAAACTGCTGCTTTTCACCCCACACTCTCCCGCTCAGTCTGATTGATAACCAAGCACCTATTTTGTTGTAAACTGTTTTTGTAGGTTTTTTGAAACACGAGAACATTTTCACAAGATTGATGGGGCCTGGGCACCAACCATGATGGAGAAACTTACTGGTTCCCATTTTCAGACACTGTTGGCAAACATCTGCCCAAGACATTAGCCTTCCCCTGTCCCCGACTCTACCTGAGGCAAGTGAATTTATGTGCCGATTTGGATAGAAAAGACGGAGAAGGGGTGCAGGCTGAGGGGAAAGAGCAGAACAAACATTTAAACAAACCTTTAGAACTTGGACTATCCAATCCACCTTATATTTATTCTTTAAAAATAAAAAAAGGACAGTGCTGATAAAGCTGTCCTGAGAGCTCACAGGGCGTGTCCAAAGGTGACAGTTTGGTGAGTGCAGATAGAATCCGGAGGTCCTTCTGAGAGGTGTTCTGGAACTTTCTTTGCATCTCATAGGCTAAAGGGTTGATCAGGACCACTAAGGAGGCAAAAGAAGAAAAATAATTACAAATTCATGAGTCAAAATTCTGTGTTCTATTTCTATTCTAGAGGGATTTATTTATTTATTTATTACCTAAAGCAAGAACTTTCGCCACAAGTACATGTGTGAGCAAATGCTATAAAGTCCCCCAGCTGAACAAATTGCCAGGTCCGTACATGCGGCTGCCTTGACTGCAGGTGGAGCATCTTGTTTAATTAGATAAAGATTAGATAAGTGAGAACAGAGGGGCAAGAAATGTCTCTGCAAATTGCCTTTCTTGCATAGGCCTGCATCCTACTGTAGTTTGCCTTTTAGCTACATTCACACCAGACATAAGATGCCACTGGCTCAGGAGTGTGAGACTAGAGAGGTGAGACCATCGCTTTTCTTATCCTGCCCAGCCCACACTGTGAGGTTGGAGTTCCCTAGGGATGAGGCTAGGCCCACCTTTAGCAAGGTCTGTCCCCTAAGGCCAAGGCCAATGTCTACACTGCAGATGACTCACTGCAGCAGGGGAAGGAAAGACTTTATGGGTCCCAAGTGTTAGGTTTCTGGATGCTGGGTGTTCATACCCTGTCCTGGGACATGTTTAAGATGTGTAGACCTGCATGTGTAGGAAAACACACTGCACCAAACACTCATCATCACCATCGCCCTAGAAGGGGCAATAGGGAGGAATCAAGATTTTAAACATGAGACTCTCTATACAGAAGAGCCGATGGTGTAAGTTCCAGTCCAAGCCCAAAGGCAGGAGAATACTGATGTCTTCCTCCTGGAAGAAAGTCAGACTTAGAGTTCCCTCTTACAGAGGTTTTTGTGCTACTCTGACCTTCAACTGATTAGATGAAGCCCACCAACATTAGGGAGGGCCAGCTGCTTTATTCAGTCTATTGATTCAAATTCTAATCTCATCCAAAAACACCATAGACACACCCCAAATAATTTTTGACCAAATATCTGAGTACTCCATTGACCCAATCAAGTAAAGACAACATGAACCATCACAGGTGCATCACACCCCTGGCATCTATGCTAAGGGTCTTGTGTGCCAGGGTCCCTAAAGCCACAGCCTTCCCAGGCCCCAGCTGAGCCCTATTGATTTATTTAATAAACACTGACATAGTACTTGCTATGTGCCAGGCACCATTTTACAAATGTAACTAATTTCTTGGTGCAAAAACATCCCAGAACACGTATCTCAAGAAACCTGAGAGTATGCTTTTGGGATAACCATGGCAGTGAGGGGTGCAGGGAGTATTTTTAATTTTCATTATTATGCCCTAATTGTCTTCTGGAAAGAGGGCGCTGATTCACAGTCCCACCCACAGTGAAGGAAAATGCCTACTTCTCATCCTCATAAGTCCTGGGGCATCTCGGTTCCCCACTTTGGCTAATCTGATAGGCGAACAACAGATTTCACTGTGGTTTGTTTTACATAACCTTCATCAAGAATGAGGCTGGGCACCTTTCCTGCATTTGTTGGCCATTTGTATTTATTTTTCAGTAAATTGCCCATTCACATCCTTTGCCCATTTTTCTATTGGGTTATTTTTTTTCTAATCGATTTATGTGAACTCTGTAAGACAGGGAAATTGGCCTGTCACATTTGTCTGCCACAGATGTTGCAAATATGTTCTTCCCAGAATTTCATCTCTCTCTTGGCTCTGTTATAGTCTACTCCATCAAACAAAATCTCAGATTTTTATGTAGCCAAATTTATTGATTATTTGCTTTCTGAACTCTAGGTTTTGTGTTTTGTTTCATTCATGCTCTCTTCCATAATTTCTATGTCTTTATTGTCTTTAACTTTTTATTCTGAAACAATCACAGATTCACAGGAAGTTGCCAATATAATACAGAGAGGTCCCTGTACCCCCATCTAGTTACCCCGATGGTTACAGCTTCCGTAGCTGTTGTACAACATGAAAACAAGGAAACTGACATTGGTTCATTGTGTGTTGTAGTTCCATGTCATTTTATCACTTGCATAGGTTTGTGTAGACACCATCACAGTCAAGATACAGAACAGTCCATTTCCACAGAGATCTCCCTCATGCTGCCCCTTTACAGTCAGACCAGTCCTCCTTCCCCTACTCCACCACTTCTAGCCCTTGGCAACCATAAATGTATTTTCCATATCTGAGATTATTTTTCATTTTGAGGGTTTTATATAAGTGGAATCACAAAATATACAACCATTTAAGACTGACTGTTAAATAAATAAATAAATAAATAAATAAAGACTGACTGTTTTCATTCATCATTACATACTTGAGATCATCCAAGTTGTTGCCTGTTTCAAGAGTTCATTGCTTTTTACTGCTGTGAAGTATCCCATGGTATGGATGTTCCAGAGTTTGTTTAACAATTCACTAATTGGGGTGCCTGGGTGGCTCAGTAGGTTAAAGCCTCTGCCTTTGGCTCAGGTGGGGATCCCAGGGTCCTCAGATTGAGACCCCGATCAGGCTCTGTGCTCAGTGGGGAGCCTGCTTCCTTCTCTCTCTGCCAGCCTCTTTGCCTACTTGTGATCTCTGTCTGTCAAATAAATAAGTAAAATCTTTAAAAACAAAAAAAAAATTCACTAATTTCAGGGCACCTTGGATTTTTCTAGTTTTTTGGCTTTTACAAATAATGCTTCTATGAACAATTAGGCTTTTCCCTTCTCTGAGACAGGTATCCAAGGAGTGTAATTGCTGGCCCATATGATAAGTGAATGTTTAATTTTTTAAAGAAACCACCAAATTATTTTCTTGCATGGCTAATTTTTTAAAAATTCATTCTGTTGACCTCTGTCTTTTAATTGGTGTATTTAGACTAATTACATTTAATTTAATTATTATTGTCAGGGCTTAAGTCTGCCATTTTATTTTTTGTTTTCTGTTCCTTCTGTTTCTCATTTCTTGTTTTCTTTTTTATGCCTTCCTGTGAATTACTTGAACATTGTTGAGAGTTCCATTTTGATTTATAAGTAATGTTTTGGAATTTATCTCTTTGCGTCTTTTTAGTGATTACTTTAGTTATCTCATTAAACATGCATAATAGATCATAGTCTAGTTTTGGCATTTAACCAGTTCGAGTAAAACATAAAAACCTTACTTCTGTTTATATCTCGTTAAACTCTCCCATTTATAATATAATTGTCTTAAATATTTTCTCTACATATTTTGTGTATTTCACCGAATAGTGTTAGAGTTTTTGCTTAACCACCAGACATAATTTAGAAAACTTGAGAATAAAAGGAAAGTCTATTGTGTTTACCCATATTTTTACTCTTTCTATTGTTTCATCTTCCTTTCTGGTATTCCAGGATTCCTGCTTTTATCATTTTATTTCTGTTTTGAGAACTTTCTTTAGTCATCCTTTTAGGGTAGATCAGCTGGTGACAAATGCTCTTAGTTTTCCTTCATCTGAGAGGAGGTTCATTTCCTCTTCATTCCTCCTCATTCCTGAAGGATATTTTTATTTGAGATAGAATTCTGGATTGGCCATTCTTTTCTTTAAGCTTTCAAAAAATATTCTGCTGCTTCCTTCTGGACTCCATAGTTTCTGATGAGAAATTTTTTGTAATTCTAACTATGTTTCTCATATAAGTAAGGTGTTTTCTCTGACTGTGTTTAAGAATTTTTCTTTCTGTTTAGGTTACAGAAATTTGAACATGATGTATCTTAGCATGGATTTCTTTTTTTTTTTAAGATTTTATTTATTTATTTGACAGAGAGAGATATCACAAGTAGGCAGAGAGGCAGCCAGAGAGAGACGGGGAAGCAGTCTCCCCGCCAAGCAGAGAGCCCGATGCGGGGCTCGATCCCAGGACCCCGAGATCATGACCTGAGCTGAAGGCAGTGGCTTAATCCACTGAGCCACCCAGGCACCCCTAGCATGGATTTCTTTAGGTTTATCCTGTTTGGAGTTTACTCAGCTTCTTGCATCTGTGGGTTTATGTCTTTTGCCAAATTTGGGGAGTTTTCAGCCATTTTTTCTCCAAATAATTTTTAGCCCCACCCTCTTTCTCCTCTCCTTCCAGGACTCCTTCCAGACCTTTTGTTATCACCCCAAGGGCCCTGAAGCTCTCTTTTTTTGTCATTATTGTTTTTAGTCTATTTTCTCTCTGCTATTCAGACTGGGTCATCTCTATTGTTCTCTCATCAGGTTCACTGATCCTTTCCTCTGTCCCAGCATTCTGCCGTTAAACCCATTCATCGAGCTTTTATATTGGTTATCTCATTTTTCAGTTCCAAATTTCCATATAGTTTTTCTTTATTCCTTCTCTCTTTGCCGGAAATTTCTACTTCTATGTGCTAAGATGTTCTGCATTTTCTTTTGTTTCAAGAATGTTCATTATTTCTTGTGGAAGTATTTTTATGATGGCTCCTTTAAAATCCCTGTCAGATCATTCTAGTATCTATGCAACTTCAGTGTTGGTTTCTGTTGATTGCCTCATCTCATTCAAGTTAAGATACTCCTGGGTTTTGTGGCGCCTGGTGGCTCAGTGGGTTAAAGCCTCTACCTTCAGCTCAGGTCATGATCTCAGGGTCCTGGGATCGAGCCCCACATCGGGCTCTCTGCTCAGCAGGGAGCCTGCTTCCCTTCCTCTCTCTCTGCCTGCCTCTCTGCCTACTTGTGATCTCTGTCTGTTAAATAAATAAATAAAATCTTTAAAAAAAAAAAAAAAGATACTCCTGGGTTTTGGTATGATGAATGATTTTTCTACTGAAAACTGGATATTTCTGGTATTATGTTTTGAAAATCTGGATCTTATTTAAATCTCCTATTTTACCAGGACTCCTGTGACATTGGTCTGGCAGGAGAAGGAGGGGGCACCCCCTTACTCCTAGGTGGGGGTAGAAGTGCAGGCTTCTTTGTAGGCCTCAGCTGACACTTCCCCAACAAGGAGGAGCAGGGGACCTTGTTACTTACCACTAGATGGGGCTTACTCCCAGGCTCCACACACAGTGTCCACCAAATTCACAGAGGGAGAGGGTCTCATTACCACCAGCAGGAATGAGATTTGTGGCTCCCCACTAAGGCATTCTCTGCCACCACTTCGGCAAAGAGGAGGTGGGTTGGTGTGCCTCATTACAACCTGGAAAGGGTGAAGGTCTAGGCTCCTCACTCAGCCTGTGCTGGCAGGGGTGGGGGTGGGGCCTCTGTTTTCAATGGTGTTAGATGCTTGCAGGAGTATGGAGGTAATTCGTTGGCTAAAGTTTCCTGCTTTGCTAGACTGCCCCTTTCCTGATCCTTTGGTCAGAGAGAGCAGATTCTTCTTACAGCTTTTTTTGTCTGCACTTGTTAGCATTTCTAGGTTGCCAGCTTCTCTAATATTCAGTCTGAGATATATAAAGTGTAAACACACACACACTCACCAAATTTCAAGGAACCCAGTGCCATGTCATTTCTTGGGTCCTGAACTCCCTGGCCTATCTATCTTCTCTCCAACTTTCAGAGACGTCTTATGTTTGTTTTGCATATATGTCCAGGGATAGCTGTACTTAACAGGCAGAATAGGAAAAAAAAATCTATTCCACCATTTCAGGAGCCATGGCCTTCTTTTTCAGTTAATGCATTTGAACCTCTGATCCATCTAAAATTCATTTTCACAAAAGAGTGATGTAGGGGATCCCAACTTCATTTTTTCCAGACTGTTCTAAGTTATCTTAATACCACTTATTGGATAATCCCACTTTTCCCCACTAATCTGAAATGCCATATATCTTTCCACACACAAGCAGGTCTGTTTCTGAATGTATTCTGTCTCATTGGCCTGTGTGCTTCCTTAGTGCCAGAGGCTTATCTGTCATCGCACCAAATGTAGGTGCTCTAGACTGGAACTTGCCGCCTCCTTGCTCTTCGGCCCAACTCTGACTCTAAGAGCCCACCTCTGCCGACCCTCTCCCCACTCTCAGAAAGTCACTATGGTTTAAAGAAAATAAATGTAGTCCCTCACTCTTCTGGAGGCCAGGAGTCCAAAACCAAGATGTTCCAGGTCTGGTTCCTCCTCAGGGTCTCAGAGGGAGCCTCTGTTCCGTGCTTCTCGGCCAGCTGCTGGTATGCTGGCAGTCCTTGGCACTGCTCGGTTTGTAGACGCACTTCTCCAGTCTCTGCCTCCATTATCACATGGCTGTCTTCCTTCTGAGCATCTCTGTGTCTGCGCTCTTCTTATGATTGATAAGGACCCCAGTCATATTGGATGAAGGGCCTCCTACTCTATTGGGACCCTGTCTTAAATAATCATATCTGCAGTGCTATTTCCAAATAAGGTCACATTCTGAGGATTGGGGAAGGACATGAATTTTGAGGAGATGCTATTATCTCTGTACAGCCCCCAGCAGGATGTCCTTGTCAAGACATCCCCCCAGCACGTTCAACATCCACCCATCTTCCCCATCTCCTCAGTGCACAGCAGGAGCTCCAACCTCCCAGCTCAATCAGGACAACCCTCTGCCCCTGGGTGGGGGTCACTCTGCACGCCAGAAACCCACCAAACCATCTCCTCCATTCTGCTCACACCCCACCATCCCCAATGTGGGCTCTTCTTGGATGTGCAAGAGGAATGGCCCATTGAGGGCTCACTCATGGTAGGAATTTCTCCATCTGGAGTGTAAACAGGGTGGGACACCACCTGCTCCCTACAAATGGGCACAAGCCGAGCACACAATCAAGGGGTCCTCTATCAGAGTAGACAGGGTTCCCAGCACTCAGAAGTCCTGCATGGTAGGGGCAGACATCTGTGAGAATATTTTTCCACTTGCCACCTTGTTCAAAATCCACAAAATCAAAATCATCGGAGTTGCCACTCTGTGTTGAGAACCAATTCAATGTCAGTCATGTCACATAGACTATTCCAATCCTCAGGAAAGCTCTGTGATGGACACTCTGCTCCCATCAGACATAGGGGGAAACAGTCCCAGAAGGGGTTAAGTAACCTCCCAGGGTCACATGTGAGAAAAATGCAGACAGAGATTTGAAGGAGCTCTGTCTGGCTCCTCCACCCACCTCTGGGCGCCCCTGGGGCTCTCACACCCTGGCCGTTCGGCTGGGTCCACCCTGTAGTGCTTATTGGGCACAAAGCCCCTGGGTTGTACCTTAAGAGAAGTTCCCGGAAATGACCTTCATCTTCAGCCAAGGAGGACTGGGAAGCATTGGGTGCAATTTGTCCAATCAGCATGAGTGAAAAGGGGCATCTCACCACAATGTTACTTTAATGGAGATCAAAGTCCTAATGTTCTTTCTCCTTAAATTCAGAAATTCAGAGAGTTTGCATTTAAGCTCTTTCAAACACTCCCTCTTTTTTTTTTTTTTTTTAAACAGAATCATTGGTACCAGAGAGAGGCCTTGCTGGCAACTTTCCAACCATCATCCACCAACGATGGTGTTTCCATGAACCACATCTCCATCTTCACTCTCAGGGAGCAAGATGCCCCAACTCCAGCTACCCCACTCCATCACTTCCCTGTGGACAGGCCCTCCTGGGTCTCAGTTACCCCCAGCGATGACCATGAGTCTTGGTGGCTCAGAGGTAGGCTTGGGTATCAGACTCCAGTGTTCAAATCCCTGCTCTGCCACCTACCAGCTGGGTGACTTTGGACAGGCAAGTAACTTAACTTCTCTGAGTGCCCATTTCATCATTGGCACGTCTTCTGCAGGGTTGGTCTCGATCAGCTACAGTGGCTCACGTGACGCGTTTAGCACGTGTCCAGCCCATGGAACATTCCTCAGAAATGCAAACTGTCGGTATTGCCTTCATGGCTAGGACAAGTGCTGTTAATCAGGCGGGACCGTGATCACATGCTGGTCTGACATACATGAGCCTCTGGACTCCAAGGACCAAGCTAGAACCAGAGATGTCAGTCACAGTTTAGACCAGTGACACTCTGAGGAATGGGGTCTTGATTCCTGGCTTGTGTCCACTAATAGCAGCTCTCCATTTGGCCGTATCCATGCCCACCTGTGCCTGCTGGCACTCGCAGCCTTCCCACAGCCCTGGGAGGAGGCTGGAGAGGCAGCTGTCAGTCATTAGGCAGACAAGCCACAGAGAGGACTTTCCCAGGTCACACATGTGTGCAGGGCAGATGTGGGCGCCAGCCAGCCTGGCCCGGGTTCCACCCCTCTGAGCTCTGATACTGGGCTTTTCTGCCTTCCAGCCCCTCACCCCCGCAGGGGAGGACTCTGGGACCCACTCTGTGGATGTCTTCACCATACCTCCTTAATTTGGGGTCCCAGTGTTTCCTGGGGAGACTTTGAGGAGGTTCAGGGGGCTTTTTAAAAACTGTTTTTACTTGTGTCAACTATCACTCAATTCTGTGAAAACCCCTTTTTTAGCTGGGAATGGTGGGGCAGCACGGGGCAGGCAAGAAGGGAGCTGTACATATCTTGCCATATTACCAGTGACGTTCAGCAGAGGACGAGGGTCACCAGTGTGCCCAGCCCCCCTTGGGCCTGAAGCAGTCCCACACTTTAGGCCTGTTCCCATCCATGTCATCTGTCCATGCAGTTGGGGGCACGAAGGACTGCCAGCCATGGGTGAGCTCCAGGCCTCCCTCCTGGATTTGGGCATATGATGGATGGATTCGGATGTGTGCTCAAATCACAATCGCCCAAAACAATTGATAACTTTTCCCTTTCATCAAACTGTAATGAGCACCTGCAATGTGTTGTATGCCTTGAAGACACAGCTGAAATGAACCTACCCGTCCCCTGCCCTCATGGAGAGACAGACAACAAACCCCAGACAAGTAATTGAGAAGATGTTGGGTGTGAGGTATGTGTGCAGGGTATTACAACAAGATGACATCATGGAAAGTGCCCCGATGCCCACTACAGATGGGTTATCACAAACACTCAACATTTAGAGGGCAGCCACACTGCAAAGGGAACATCTGAAGGATCCAAGCATGTGAACAGGGAGATGAACATTTCAGGTGGGGAGAAGAACCCATGCAAAGGTCCTGAGGCAGGAATGAGTTTGCCATGCTGAGAGAACAGAGGAGGACCAGAGCTCCTAGAATGTTGAGACCAGGGCAGAGAGGATTCTGCAAGGTATGGCTACAAACCCATCTCCAGCAGACAAAGCCAGGGTCTGAGATTATGCTCTGCCACTTTGCATTTCAGGCACTTTGGACAAGCCCCTTCCCCACCAAGCCTCATGTGGCCCAAAAAGGGCATGCCCTCTGTGGACATCACCCACACGTCGCTGTCGCCCCACATCAGGACTCTCCAGAGTTCCACGTTGCAGACATCTTGGTCAGTTGATAAGAATGGGACACACCAAGTCCTTGAGACCCAGACACACTTCTGCACGTCATCTTCTGCGGGGACCACTACCCGCAATGTCTTCCCCATCCTCTAGACCCTGCAGCTGGCTCATGGGTGACCCCAGCCTGACCTCTCTATCTCCTACCATCACCATGATAAGGGAAGCTGCCCTCGTCTAAGCTGCCGTTCATACATTTTATGGCACATTTCTGTTACCTCTGTTCTCTAGCAAGGCTGGCAGATGAGACCTTCTGTCTCAATCAGATATCCTGGTTAATGGAGCATTACATCTATACCTTACATGGATCTCCCATTCTCGGAGAATTATAAAACAATAAAATGCATTTGGCACTAAAACCTCAGTGACCATAATTTAATCTGGCTCTGATAAACACAGAGTCTCACCAGGACTTTTTTTTTTTGCCTGAGAGTCATAATTATGAGTATCGGTTTCTATTTGTATTGTAAATGTGCAAATCTGTAGGTTAATAGACATTTCTGGTAGGGGAAAATGCTGTATCGGCCATCTCTTATGATCTACACCCTTTGCCAACCCGGAGAAGTTGCACATACAGATGAGGACAGTTTCCTCCCTCCCACAAAAGCCTGTCTTGATGAAGATGTACATTACGCTATTTACTTGCCCTCATTCCCACCTAAGTTTGCATTCTCAGTGTACGGCAGATGTTTGCAGAACAACCAAATATCTCTGCCCTCCACTCAAGCAAGATCTTCAGCCATGTGCCTTTCCTCCAGGAAGCTGGATGATGCTTGAGAATCAGCAATCTGCTCGTGGGTCCTTCCGCCCTTGCCTGTCCACGAACTAATACAAATTTACTCCACCAGTCCCTGGTAATTAGACTCCTCCGAATTGATATATCAGATGAATACAGCAAAGTTTAAAAGAAGCCCAAATTAATCTCACAGAGGAAAAGGGGCATGAGGCACTCTGAGACACTATTAATGTCAGGAGGATGCAGTAAATTTTATTTTTATCATTCCATGCGGATTGATGTTCTCATTACCTATCACACTCGCATATGATAAAAAGCAAATGCACAAGTGCCTGTTTTCCATAGAGGCGATCTTATACGCTGTATTGAGGATGCGATCATTATACTTACACATTTTATAGTAATGTTTTCTTAACAGCCAAAAGCACTTTCATTTAATATTAATAAAACAGATGTTTAGTTGAAAGTGGCTGGAAACCACATGGCGTTCGCACGTTTGTGAATGACAGTGCCTCCCACGGCATCTCTCCACCCAGAGGCCCTGCCTCCCCACGGAATCTGGGACAGCCTGCTTCAATCCAACCCCCCTATCTTTCCTCATACCCCCCCAAATGAGGGTAAATCAGGGAGAGTAGAAATCCCGTTATCATTAGCCAAGGTCCAAAAGACAAGGAGGCGCTGGAAAATGGACAACGCGTTCCTTCTGCCATTTCTGTATCCTCAGCCCCTTTACCCACACCAACTGTAATTCTGAATGGAATTTAGAAATAGGCACCTGGACACATGGCTTTGGCACCCAAGTCAATCCTGATAAAGCTCGAGGGGTGGTGGGAAAGGACAGCACTTCCACATAGAGCCAGCAAACTGCAAACACACAGGAGCCCCTTTCAAACTGTTGCTGGGGCTACGTGACAGCATCATAGCCCAGCTATGCGCCTGGCCACTCTCCTTCTCATCATAATAACAAAAGCAGCTGGTTGGTAAGTTTCCCCTTGGCAACCTCTTGCTCGGATAGAAGATTTTTGAAATGTGTGGGGATGTTTTCTCTGTAATATTCTGGAAGATCCAACACTTGGCTTGTCCCAGATGACATGCCCTATAAAGAAAAGTGAAAACCCTGCACCGGTGATGCGGGGCCCCGGCTGGCCTCCTTGCCTTCCAGGCAGACAAAGGCTTTACCAGGAATGCCTTCTGTGCATGCCAGGGAAGGAGTGCAAGACTAGCCCTATGAAGCTTAGGACATGGAACCTGGTGAATTTATTTGTTGGCAGAGCTACCTTCCCGGCAATACAGACAAGCAGAGCAATGGTGGGGTGGAAAGGTTGGACACTGTCGGGCTTTGAGGAATAAGATGCCTGCAGTCCTAATCAAAACAGGGGTACTGGAGTGCCCTCCGGGAGTGGCCCTGCGGGCATGCAAAACTGATGGATACTTCACTGTGTTCCCAAGAAGCCGGGCTGAAGTCTGATTTCAGCTCAGGGCTAAACCCATCTGAACGCATTGCACCGCACAAAAACCTCTAATCCACAGGGACGCCAAGCCCTCCGGTCAGTTACCCAGATAACCTGGCCTTGGATGGACACATTATTTGGAAGTCGATTGTTTCATTTGACACCTGATGCACGACATGCATTTGGTAATATTTTTAATGAATGACAGAATGAGCGAGTTAACAGATAGAGGAACGCCAGTTTCCTTGGGGGTGATGAGTTAGTGCTCCCAGCAAAATATGTGTGTATATCAAACTGCCTTTGAGAAGCCCTTATGTGAGCCAGAGAGAACTAGGACAAATGTCACCCCAGCAGGGATTCATGGCCACGTACACAGGCCCTGTTGGGAGCTTGGCGTCATTTCCCAGAAGGCCCAGCTTTGCACTCCCCACAAGACAGTTCTGTGTCCCTGGCGGCACCCATACGGATGGAGCCAGGGACTGGCTGGTGTCCCGTGCCTGCAGCACTGAGCAATCAGTCTATATGCCAGAATCCACTCTGCCCAGCCTCTGGAACAAACTCACTTCCCACCTCAAGCTGGGGCCCACGGTCTGTGCATTTACATCAGTATTTTCCTGTCCTGCCACCCACCCCTCTTATAGATTATGCCAAGCATGATGATTAAAATCTAGAATTTTAAACAACTACATGAGGCCATGGCAAGACAGAGCTGGCCTTTTGAAATTCCAGCAGCTGTGAGCTTCATTTGCCCCAGGAATCGATCACTACTCCAGGCCCCAGGCACTAGGCGCCCATCCACACTGAGCACAAGCACAGAGCCTGCAAGGCCATGAGCTCCTCCCCTGGCTCCTGGAGAGGAGGGTATGTAGGTGGTGCCAGGAAGACCAGGGCATTTCAAGGGAATGGTGGAAAATTATGCTTGCTAGCAAAAGGTAAGAACGTTTTGCCAGATGAATAATGAAATGGTCTTCAATAATCCATCAGTTTATACTTAAAATTCTAAAATGTGATAAAATGTGCACATAGACAATGGTCACTCTATGTTCCAAGGGAATCTAAGTAGTCAGGAGTGAGCCTCTCTAGACCCTCACCACCTTGGCCACAGGAGCACCAGCCCCACCTGGACTCCACTTCCCTCTTGGGCTACCCCTCCCACACCTCCTCTCACAACCTCACTGCTCTGCACACTCTTTTCCCCAGGCTGCTGTAACAGCACCACCAACTGGGAGGTGTCACACAACCGAAATGCAGTCTGTCACTGGCCAGGAGGCCCAAAGTCCAATCCCCCGGTGTCAGTGGAGCTGCTTCCTTCTGGAGGCTGAGGGACAATCTGGTCCAGGCCTCTCTTCTCTCCTCTGGTGGCTTCCAATGACCCTTGTAGACTCCTCGTTCCCCCCTCTGTCCCCCTTGTCACATGGCCTCCCTTCCTGTGTGGTCACCCCATAGCCAGGGTGACCTTAACTCAGGATCTTTGCCTTAGTTCCATCTGCAAAGCCCCCATTTCCAAGTGAAGTCACATTCATGGGCATGAAGGACTAGAAGGACTAGGACTTGGACATATATCTAGGGAGGTTGTTATTCCCCCCATGACGTTCATAAGCACCAGGAGCATCAGGGTTGCCAGCCAGAGTTGCTGAATCTGGTGTTAAGTCTGATGCTTTTCCATCCACAGCTCATGTGACCAGCACTCCTCTTTCCCGAGCCCCTTCCCTCGGCCTCCAAGACCCCCACTCTTCCCGTAACTCTCCTTCTGCCTCCCCCCACTTCTCCTACAGTCTTCCTCATCCAGGGGAATCTCCCCATCATCCTCGTTCAGGTCAGAAATTGTGGTGGTGGCATCGGCTCCTCTCCCTCTTACACATCCGATCCAATAGCATGTCCTGTGGGCCCTCATCTCTCTCACATGCTGTATGAGCCTCCTGAGTGGTGTCCCTCTTTCTGTCTCACCTAAATCCATTCTTACGAGCAGCCAGCATGACCCTATGAAAACATGTCAGCTCAAGCCAGCTCTCCACTCAGATGCTCCCCTGATGCCCATTTCACTTAGAGCAAAATCCTTGTAAGGCCTACCAGTATCTCCTGGATCAGGCCTGGGATTACTTTTCTGAGCTTTACCCTCCCCCTATCCCCCACCTCTCTGCTCCAATGCATGGAGGCTCCTTCTAGTTCTCAATTACCCCCACCATAACCGTACCCCAGGGCCTTTATCCCTGCTGTTCTCTCCCTGGAATGGTCTTTCCCTGGATACCCAAGGGGCTCCCTCCCTCACTTTCTCCAAGTCTTTGTTCTAACATTTTTTCCTCAAAAGGACCCCCTGGCCATCCTATGAAAATTAGCAACTGCCCCCTAGCCCTCCTGATCTTCAATGTCCTCCACTCAAACATACCAACTCCCCAGGGCAGGGGTCTTTATGTTCAACCCCATGGTTCCCAATACCTAGAGGAGGCACTTAGCAAGTTTTTGTCGAATAAATGAAGTGGGAATAGAATGCCATAAAAACAAAATGCTTTCATTGTAAAGTATATCATATATCAAAAGGTGGTATTTGTATATAATCTTTACATATAGTTCAAAGAATGCACACCCAAGTACCCAGCACCCAGCTTAAAATAAAAATATGGCTGTTCGTTTGAGCCCATGTGCCCTGAATCACAGCCCCCTCACAACCCCCAAAGGTAATCACTATCCTATTTGCATGAGTCATTCCTGTCCCTTTCTTTAACGTTTTCCACATACGTATGTCTCCCTAAATACGTTTAACACATATTCGGCAAGTACGTGATAGATGTGTTAAACATTGCCGATTCGTTTGTCTTAAAAATATGTAAAAGTGCTGACATTTGTAGTCTCCAAATTAAGGGTGACTTTTAATTTCCTTCTCCTTCTTTTCCGTATTTCCCAAGCTTTTATAATAAATATATATTGCTTTTGCTACCCGCAAACAAGGAGATACACGACCATGGATACCTGAACTATTTCATTCTTCATTCAGGAAGCATGCTTGTTTGCAAGACAAGTAAGTCTTGTTTCTGCTTTTAGGTCCCTCTAAGACTTACCCTCAAAAAATGTTCAGATCTGTTTAATGTGGTGGAGAAGCAACTAATGCTGAAATGAATCTCAAACCCGACGTGCCCTGCGTGGCTGTCTGGGGAGCTGCAGTGAAGCAGGTGCTCCCAGTGTAGCTCTGGGCTCAGCTCTGGGAGCAGCACCTGGCGTCCAGGAATGAATGGCTGCTCCTTCCATGATTTGTGAGTCAATGTGCACCCTGAGTGGTGACTTGTCTCTTCTATTATTAAGGACACCAACAGTCCTATATTTTTAGTCTTTTGCCTCTGTCTCTCTGGGCAAGGCACTGTGTGGGGTGGAGGGCTGGGAGCTACACCAGGCCTCCCACTCCGCCCACCTTCACCTTGACGTGACCTTGGCTGAGTGGCCTCAGAGCCCCAGCATCCTTCTGTGTAGCAGGCAAAGGGCACTTGGAGGAATATCTGTCCTCTACATTTCTGCTTTTTATCTTTTTCCTTAGTTTCATTTTTCTTTCCTCAAGGTCACTGAGCCAAACTACCTGGACCTCCACTCTGGCCGCAGGCAGGCTCTCTTTCTCCGTGCCTCTGCTTACCCATCTGTGAAATGGAAATGACACAGAAGGCCAACGCAGACGACTGGAGGGAGAACTCAGAGCAGAGGGGGCTCACCGCGAGCTCTCGGTAAATATGGGTGACATTCCTTGTACGTTTTTTTCCCTCGACTGTTTTGAGTTAGACATTCTGTTTCTAGTTATTTTAATGGTTGGTTTTACATTTTTAAAAAAATATTTTATTTATTTATTTAACAGAGAGAGAGAGATCACAAGTAGGCAGAGAGAAAGGCAGAGAGAGAGGGGGAAGCAGGCTCCCCACTGAGCAGAGAGCCCGATGCGGGGCTCAATCCCAGGACCCTGAGACCATGACCTGAGCCAAAGGCAGAGGCTTAACTCACTGAGCCACCCAGGCGCCCCGCTCTTACATTTTTTTTAAATGTGGATACTTAATCTAAAAAACCTGAAGTTAATTAGTATCTCCTGTATCATGAAAGGTTGCCCTGAATCATCAGAATTTGGGACGCATTTCAAAGCACTTTACACATCCTTATGGACCTCCCCTACTTTTCGAAATGTATTTACTTTTATCTTGTTTTTATTTTGAAAGATTTATTTATTCATGAGACAGAGTGGGGAGAGAGGGAGGGAAGCAGACTCCCCCCTGAGCATGGAGCCCCACACAGGGATTGATCCCACGACCCCCAGACCATGACCCGAGCCAAAACCAAGACTCCAATGCCGAACCGACTGAGCCACCCAGGCGCCCCACTTTCAACCTGTTTTAAAAAAATCTTTAACATTAGGCTTTTGTTACTACATTAAATATTTATGTGGTAGTGAAGAGGCTTTTGGATTTTCTCTGGGGGCCTTCCCTGCATTAGCAGCCCCACTACAAGCTTCAAGCCCTACTGGTCTGCCTACCCGTCACCTCCCTGACTCTTGACACCCATGCACCCATAACCACACACCTGTGTACACAAGTGCACACAGCTGGTGGTGTTGAACTCCACCACTGCACAATGATTCTGCAGGACAGTAACTACGGGGAGTGGGGGGCAGGAAAGGGGTATGTCAGAACTCTATACTATCTTCACAGCTTTTCTGTGAGCTTCAAGTGAACTTAACATGAAAAGGTTTTTAAAATCACCTGGGGACTTTTAAAAAATATATATATTCCTGGGTCCAGGGCAGACCTGCAGAATCATTCTCTCTGGGGGTGGGGCTGAGGTAGCTCCAGATTTTTCAGATCCTACAAATGCGAGGGTGAGGACCTTCACAGATGAACTTGGCAGGGGACACAGTTTAGCTCAGAATGGTCAGATACAGATTCCCTCTGCCCCTCTGGCTGTCCTTCCAGGGCACACATGTCCTGCTCCACGCACAGTCCCAGGGTGGCACCATTCCCTGCCCCCACACAGGCTCTACAGAGGGGGAGGCTGCATGGAGCCCCCACACCCCACTTCCCCACCCTCTCTCCTGGTAGGGTTGAAGGTGGCTGGTAAATCCATTCTTGGGCCAGCCTTATCTGGGGATCCAGGGAGAACCGGCACTGGGCCAGAAGCAGAGCCAAAGTGGGCAGAGTGTGGAGGGAAGGAGGGACACTCGCAGGCGGGCTGGAGGCTGCTTGCTTGAGGAAGCTGCATTTTTAACAAAGGCTGCTTCCATCCCACAGAAGCTGGGCACCACAGTTGCTTACCCATAAGAGCCAATCAGGGCTGAATGCATGGGCCATTCCTTCTATGAGGACAGAAATGTGTCATATCTGCTTTCCCCAGTATGGTAGCCACGAGTTACCAAGGCTCTTGAGGACTTGAAGGTAGCTAATATGACTGAGGAACTGAATCTTAACTTTTATTTAATTTTACCCTAAACAGCTGCATATGGCCGGTGGATGGTCACAAAGCACTAAGCCCCACTTCCCCACTCCCCATCCCGTGCTGGGCACAAACAGCAGGCTGACATTTTACATTTACATCCAGGGTGGGGCTGCTCAAGTGATGGCTGAGCAGCCACAGCTCTGAGATCAGGCCTCATCCCATCCAGGTTCCTGGAACCTCAGGGGAGAAGGATGCCTCCCTTCTCAGATGGGCAGAGCCAGGCCAGAGCAGACAGGGACCACCAGGGCAGGCCTCCTCCCAGCTATGGGACAGACCTCTGCCCTCCATTCCTGGGCAGCAGAGTGGCCTACCGTGCCATCCCCACTGGCTTCATCTGGCCCCAGATGGGAGCCTCATGACTGGCCCCAAGGATGTTCCCACCCCTGGGTGCAACGGCCATCTGGAATTTTCTGAATCCTCTAAAGTGGCAACAAAGAGACCAGGAAGGCAGCAGTAGAATCTTTAACTCCGGCTGGAAACCAGGAGAGACACCCCTGCCTCCCTTCTGTGAGACCTTGGTTGGAGAGATGGGAGGACACTTGTGCCATCTTTGGTACAGAGCCTGTGGTCTGGAGAGGACTGTCTGATAGGCACCTCCCACAGTGTCTTAGAGCACACCTGAGGTAGGATTCAAGGCAAATAGTTTTTTGGGAAGTGACCCCAAGACCTGGGAAGCACCATGAGAAGCAAGCCAGGTGTTTTAGACTGAGTTGTGTCCCCACAAAATTCTTATGTTGCCATTCTAACCTGTAGTGTGTGACCGTATTTGAAGATTGGGCGTTTCGGGAGGTAATTAAGGTTAAATGAGTTCATAAGGGGGGACCCTGATTGAATAGGTGTCCTTATAAGAAGAGGGAGAGGGGCACCTGGGTGGCTCAGTCAGTTAAATGTCTGACTCTTGATCTCAGCTCAGGTCTTGATCTCAAGGTGGTGAGTACAAGCCTCATATTAAGTAGGCACCCAGCATGGAGCCTACTTTAAAAAGAAGAGAAAGAAAAAAAAAAAAAAAAAGAGGAAGACACACCAGAGCCATTGTTGGGTCACTCTCCGCCACTCTGTCTCTGTCTCTGTCTCTCTCTGGCTATGACCTTCACTCTGGCCTTCTGCAAGCCAGGAGAAAAGCTCTCACCGGGAACCAACCCTGCAGATGCCTTAATCTGGGACTTTTGGCCTCTAGAACTATGAGATAATAAATTTCTGTTGCTTAAGCCACCCAGTTTGTCATTTTTTGTCCCAGCAGCATTCACAGACTAAAACAGGAGGGAAGGCAGCTAATAAGGGGTTGATTGTCAAGCCACCAAGCCAACATTTCCTCTGCCCTAAATCACCCAGGGCCCGGTACCAGGCAGCTAGTGACCACCCTGTGGCTCAGAGCCCACTCACATTGCTCAAACCAGCCAGTCCTACACTCTGTCCTCTGCCTCGCCTTGCCTTGCCCTGCCTCCCCCTGCCTCGTCCTGCCTCACCTGGGGGAGAACCCAATGTAGCATTCAACCTACACGCACCTCTCCCTATCCCCACCTGGCCTGCCTGGTTGTGCGCCTCTCAGTTCCCAGAGAACTGTAACATGAAACTTTTCTTTTCATGACATTCTCTTCCTCACCTTGTCACTCAGTCACCTTCATGATTTAAGACATAATTACAGATCCCAGACCCAGGAGAAGGTGAAGTCACGGAAGATGAGAAAGAAGAGAGGCACTGAGGGCCCTCACTTTAGCAGTTGCAGGGAGCAGACTGAGCGGCTGGGCTCTGACCAGGAGCCCAGGAACAGGGCTGCACTGAGAGGAGAAGGGAGGTCAAGGGTCAAGATGGGGAGGCTCATGCACATTTGTAGGCTTCGGGAAAGGGTCTGGGAGGGCAGGCTACATGGTGTGCATGTCCCCTTGGGCGCCTTCCCACACAGGGTGTGGGGATGCTTCCCAGAAGACCATCAATAAATTATTAAATATCGACATTGATCCATAGACCTGAGGCCCATTTAATTTCTGACTCATGTCTTTCCTAGTGGTTGCTCTGAATGGATGCTGAGAAGGTGACCCCTGGGCCCTAATAAAAACAGCAGACTCCCCACACCTGCAAAATGCTTTCCCAATGAGCTTGTCCTGCTGGTGGCTCTTCCTACCCTGGCTGTGGCCCATGGGATCCCCGATCACCGGGCTGCTCCCCGTTTGCAAAGAAGGGGGTTGGAAGGACGTATGAGGGTGGGGCAGTGGCCTATCCTCCCAGCCGCCCTGATGCTGGCTTGTGCGGGAGCTTGCACAGTGCAGGGAGACAGGTGGACAAGGACTGGGCTGGATGGAGGGATGCTCTGTTACAGCCAGAGCCCCTTGCCTCCCAGAAAGAGAGGCAGGCCCTCTCTTAACAAGAGACTATTTTTTTCCCCCTCCGGAGGAGCGTCTCTTCGAGATTTCTCTTCAAAAGACAGAAGCACGTCTGAGATGTTCTCTTCCCTCAGTGCTACAAGGCCATAAATTTTCCTTGCCAGTCCCCACTCCTACCCTGTGAGTTATAGCAGCTTCTCGGCCATTTATTATTCATCATTATTACAGTGACATATTCAGCCGTAATTCACTGTCTCCAAGCACTGACTTCATCTCGTTCCTTAAATGCTCGCCCGGCTGGAATTTCTTCTGACAAACTCCTGGCCCCGCTCTGGCATTATCTTTCCCCAAACAGGCATGATCATTCAGAACTTTATTGGAGATCTCGTAAAAGAGCCTTTCAGAAACAATCAGGGTTTCGATGTATCACTGATCACTTAGCACTTAAGGAGGGAGGACACACAAGGACGACATGAACCTGCCCCGTCTCCTCGTCTCTTGGCGCCACGGAGGAAGTTCAAGGTGCCACCACCACAGTGCCTCCAGGGTCAGCGGAGGCATCAGATACGTCCCCTGGCTCATAAGGGACGCCCTGACTGCCACAGCCGTGGAGCGCCTGAGAAGGGTGGAGGAGGGAGCTAAGACTCTGGATTCCCTCGGGGAGGCAGTAGGCTGTGGGCTCGCTGGGAGGGGCAGTGAGTCCTCACATCCCCTGCAACACTCCTGCTGGGGCCCCCAGGACCCCCTCCCAGGTCCCACCCACATGCTGCCTCCTGCTCCCTGCCCAGAGGGACCTCTGCTGTACACCCTGACCTTCACTCCCTCAAAACTTGTCTGCCCTATTTTTGTGCCTTTTAGGGACCTGCTTCCACTCGCTGATTCTAATCAATGCTGCCTGATAGGACATTCTTTGGTGACAGAGATATTCTCTATCTACCCTGTCCAATAGGCGGCCACCCGGCCCTACGTGGCTGCTGAGGGCTTGATATGTGGCTCATGCAACCGACAACTGCATTTTTAATCTTATTTAATTTTAAGTTAAAAGTCAATAGCCACATGTGGCCAGTGGTGACCAGTTGGAGGGGCAGGTCTAAGGAGGGGCTCATCTGTTCGTGTGGCACATCGACTCTCCCAGAAAACAGTCATAATTAAAGATTTTATTTATTTATTTGAGAGAAAGAGAGGGGAGGGAGCACGAGTAGGGGGAGGAGCAGAGGGAGAAGCAGCTCTCCCTGGAGCAGGGAGCCTGATGTAGGGCTCTGATCCCAGGCCCCTGGGATCATGACCTGAGCCAAAGGCAGACGCTTAACAAACTGAGCCACCCAGTGCCCGTAAACAGTCACAGTTACTACCAAGTTCCCGACAGGGGCTAGGCAGGATGTGAGGTGTGCTCTTTTCATCACCCCATTTCCTTGACATGGCAACCACAGTAGATGGGTGTCCTTCGATGCTATCTTGCAGACAATAAGGCTGAAGCTTGGGGAAGTTAAGTCTCGTTACTGAGAAGAGACTTCAATTCCGGCAGGCCAGAGTGGAGGCTAGGAGAAAGAGGGTAGGCTTTCTCCACACCCCAGGGGTCTGTGTGATAGGCCGGGCTCTGTAGCACATGTCATCTCGTAGGGTCCCTGGAGCAAGATGACACAGGGCTATACAGGGTCCTTCTGACACCTCTGGGTGGCTAGGAATATTACTGTCCTTTCTCTGGTTAAAGAAAGCTTGACACTCCCCCCAGGACAGGATGGCCCACCCGAGCTGGGGCCTCGCTTTACCCTCTTTCCTGTGAGCCTCAAACAAGAGGAAATGTTATAGCAGCAGGGATTTATGTTAGAGATGAAGGGTACTTGGCAGGCCCTGGAGTGAGCTTCAAGGAAGACGACACAGCTCCATCTTTGAAGAACCATAAAAGCAGCATAGCTTTCTGTCTGGGATCACGACGACAGGGTTGGGTCCAGAGGCAAGGGGAGGACAAGACGACCCCCCACAATGGTCCCTCAGAGCCTGTAACTTTTTCTGCGATTTGTCATTAAAATCCCTCTGTACATTACTTGAGGAAAGGAAATATGGAGCAAGATTTAAAGAAATAACTCGGATGGGGCCCCTGGGTGGCTCAGTGGGTTAAAGCCTCTGCCTTTGGCTCTGGTCATAATCCCAGGCTCGAGCCCCGCATCGGGCTCTCTGCTCAGCAGGGAGCCTGCTTCCCCCCCACTCTCTCTCTGCCTGCCTCTCTGCCTGCTTGTGATCTCTGTCTGTCAAATAAATAAATAAAATCTTAAAAAAAATAAAAATAAAGAAATTACTCGGAATAATGGGGGGCCCCTCTTGCATAGATTGATTCTCCTAGGATTCATCTCTTCTTTGCTAACCCTCAGTTTCTTCTCCTCTTCTCAGGAAAAGGCTGCTCCTCCCTCCCATGAATAGCTTCATCTTCCTCACACTCTCTGAGTCTTACAATAAGAAGCTGTTCCAGCAAATTCTGCCATTGGGACCAATGGTCTGTCCTTCTTGCATTGGCTGGAACATTCTCTGTTCCTGGGTCTGAGACTTCTCTACCCACAGGAAGTGACATGAGGTTTTCCTTTCTGATCAGATGCTCTATCCCTAAAACAGAAAAAAACTTCCATCACCCTCACACTCTCTTCCAATTCGGGGGGTTGGAGGGGGGTTGCTGGGCAATCAGCTGTTCTGCTCACTCTCTCCCCACCCCAGAAAACAGCCAGGTCACCAGCATATGAGTCTAGAAACAGCTTTACATTTTCCTTCTAATTCCCTTTCCTTTTTGTTTGTTTGTTTTAACCACTGCTACTTTTGTTCCTCTAAGACCAGGCTCTCCATTGTTTTTTCCACAATCTTGCTAACTGGATGAAAAACCAAGATCCCTCCTTCCTTTGCAGCACGATTACACAGATCTACATTGCATGCAGATGTCCAAAGTGTAGCTTCTTTATTCCTTTACAAATAATATCTATGCAGTAATCCGATCTTCCTCCCAGGCCCCCACCCCATTTGTAGCTGGAGGAAGCGGGGGGAGAGAAGAAAACAAAATGGAAGGCAATGCAGTAAATATAGTGTCCTTCTATAATCTAATAGTTTCCTCATTCTCTTCAGGGTTCCTCTGCCTTCTGGTCTCCAACAGCAGCCCCTCACCCCCTGCCAACCCCCTCAAGATGGTGTCCCAGCCTGTGTGGATGGCAGGTGGTTTTATGACCTCATGGCACTAGGGTGAAGGGGCCCTCGTCCTTGGATGAACATGTGGCTGGTATCTCCTGAGAAGGACAGGCTACACGATTTGCAGGGCTCAGGGCCAAAGGAAAATATGAGGTGCTTTGTTCAAAAATTGCTAAGAATCTCAAGGTGGTGACATGGGAGCATGAAACCAAACGCAAGCCCTTCTAATCACGGACCCTGTGAACTGTCAGGCCCACAAAATTGGCCTCATCCCTGGTGTTCATGTGCAGACTGGCCTCTTGTTAAAGTCTATGGCCGGGTGAAGGCTGTTGGAGTCTCTTCTCCTGAGACTTGAGACTTGGTCAGACCCCTTCCTCAGACCTGCACGTGACTCTGAACTTTCTTTCCTCTGGGAAGGGTATTGGGTTCCTCCCGCCACCAGGACACAGGAGGTTGGCCCTACAGCTCTTTGATATGGAGCCCACAAATCCCAGCCCCCCAGAGATCCCGACTTCGAATCAGTTGGGGAGCCCATCCACCTCATCCTTAGCCCGGGAATGTGGGTACTTCTGGTCCAGCCCATGTCACTTAGAAAACAGGCACTTGGAGGAGATGGACTCAGGGCTTCCCTCTTCCTATGGTGGGGAAGGCAGGCTGGGATGCCACCTGTCCTCACCGCTACTCAGATCCCAAAAAGGAAATGTAACAGAGGTCCCTGTGTAATGCATCACCCATGTGGGCCCCCAGCCTTCAGAGAGGCGTTTATGACACAGGCTTAGTACCCCTGTCCCCATATCCCTCTTACTGCATGAGCCACTGAACTCAAAGGGACAGATTCCTTCTGATTCAGTCTATCAGGTCGACCTCTTGATCTACTAAAGTGGGAGCTGAAGTAATTTCAAGAACCCTTACCTCTCTTGACCAACCTAGCTTCCTAATCTTGCTGTAGACTTAAAAATCCTATTTCGTGCATCAAAACTGATATTAGCTTTCTTCCATTTTGCAGGGCTGGTATAACCACCTTAATCCCGCACTCTGTCTCCCAGGAAACTGAAATGGCTTTGTGTTCACATCACCTGAGTCTTGAGTGGTCAGCGGACCAATTTCACAAGATCAAGTGCCAAAGGACAGAGCCTGTGGCCCCATGGCTCACGCGTAGCAGGGAGGCCAGGCCTGCCTAGGTGAGGTCCCTGTGCTAAATAGGAAGGGTGGGAGATTCAGAGGTTCCCCCCTTTCAGATGAAATTAGAAAGAGAAACAGATGTGAATTTTGCAAAAGTGAGTGGAGGTGAACAGGTGCAAGAAAATGGGAGGGGGGAGGGGAGGTAGCCAACCTGGATTAGGGGGGCAGTCCCCAGCTCCTGCTCACCCTGCCAGAGTGGGGAATGCTAGTCTACTAATGTTTTTACAGATTTTTTTCATGTTTTTAATGTTGACAGTTCATTCAATTTTCTAAAAATAATGAAACTGTGTGGTACATCACATAGGAACCAAACAAAGCATATTTTCTGGCTGAACCCAACCACTAAAAGAACGGAAGATAGACTGGAGACCAGGAACTGGGGGGTGGGGCAAGGCTGGAGGGGCAGATCTTGCAGGATTATGTGGTATTCTGAGAGAAATGTATTTCCACCCCTGGGAAGCCATGACATGGTCTCAAACAAGGCAAAGTCACCACCAGGTTTGTATCTTGAAGAGACCCCTCCAGTTGACGTGTGGAGCCTGGCTTGAAGGAGAGAAAGTAGACACAGAAAGACCAGTTAGGAGGACAGAGCTGAGGATATGGTGGCAGAGAGCAAGGAGGTCACCTTTAAAAGGTGACACTGGGGAGCCTTACAGGTTGACAATCTTAAAATAAGCCAAGAGTTGATTCCCTGGCACAAGCCAAAACCAAATGTTAATATCAACTCAGGAACTGGCAGGGATGTGGACCAATGGAAACTCTGGTTCACTGTTGATGGGAACGTGTAAAAGTCCTCCCAGCTTGGAGAACAGTCCGACACTTTCTTTGAGAACTTAAGCATACTTCTCCCACGTGACCCATTCTTTTCATTTCTAGGCATCTACTCAAGAGAAATGAAATTGCGTGTCCCCACAGAGACTCAGACACATATCCACAGCCACTTCATTCACAACAGCCCCAAACAGGAAACAATCAGAATGTCCATCAATGGGTGAGTAGATAACAGAAATTGTAGTGTGTCCGCCCCATGGAATGCTACTTCCTTAGCTACTGATCGATAACCACATGAGTCAGCCTCACCTCATTCTACTGGGCAAAAGAAGCCAGCAAAAAATACATGCACTATGACTCATGTATATAAAATTCTACAAAATGCAAATGAATGGGAAGACCTATCAGTGGTCGCCTGAGAGTGGGCGGGTAAGAGGTGAATTTCAAAGGGCCATTAGGAAACTGTGAGAGGCAACAGAAATTTTTATCTTAAGTGTAGTGATAGTTTCTACATATATATCAAATTGTATACTTTAAAATACATACAGTTTAGCACACTTCAATCATATCTCAATAAATTTGGGTAAAACATTAACTCAAGGAACCGGAATGAAACATTCTGAGAAGGAGAGCCCCACCTCCACGCTGGCTCTGCATTTCCGCCTCTTTTAACCCAACTTCTAATTTTAGACAGAAAATAATAAAGAGGGGGGAAAGACACCAAAGTGAGATCTCGCTTTAGAAAGGTGTTGAAAATATATTAAACACTGAGATTTACCATAATAAATGAAATGAATAATTTCAGATCTCTCTTGTCAAATGTAAAAAAAAAAAAATTTTTTTTTAATTAGCAAGTACAGAGAAAACTAACGTGAGCTAATCATTTTAGGGAATCTATCCTATTGTGTTCTAATGAGTGGTTTTTTAAAATTTGATTTTATTTTTGTAATGGAAGTTTATATTTCCAAGACTTCCTAAAGGGGCTTTCCGATTACATATTTTTAAAGTACAATTTGAGGGGCACCTGGGTGGCTCAGTTGGTTAAGCAACTGCCTTCAGCTCAGGTCATGATCCTGGAGTCCCGGGATTGAGTCCCACATCGGGCTCCCAGCTCCATGGGGAGTCTGCTTCTCCCTCTGAACTTCGCCCCTCTCATGCTCTCTCTCTCTCAAATAAACAAATAAAATCTTAAAAAAAAAATAAAGTACAATTTGAAGAGAACAAGTCAGCTTTTAAACAATTATACAATGATGTTCCCACAGGGCACAGACTTGGAAACTAACCAGTCCTTAGGTTCAGTGCCTGTCTTTGCTCGTTTATTGTGAGGCCTTGGGCGAGTCCCGGTGTCTATCAGAGCCTTGGTTTCTCCATTTAGAACACAGAGCTAATGACCCCCTCACCTCCAGTAGCACAAACTGTAGAGACTGAACAAGGATTTCCTCCCTCTATAGTGGTAGCTGATAATTACTAGATCTTACACTCAGTCCTGAAATTGCTGCCTCCCAAAAGGATATTTGAAAGGAGGAAATTGCAAGACTCTTTCCCTTCGTTCAAGTCTGAATGTTGATCATACAATGAACCGGACGCTTCCGGATGCATCGTAAAACGTTCTCAAAACAATCCCGCTTTTCATTCCTCACCTGCCTAGCAGCTGAACCACAGCCTTATGAAATATGACACGAGTCCTCTTTTATAGCCAAACATTCATCTTCAGACTCCTTGGCATTCGAGTCCCTCCAAGTTATTTTATTATTTCCAAGAAACTATAACGGAGCTTTTTTATATACCTTCTGTTGTCATAAGAGTGATCACACATAAAGCATGTCAACCAAATATGAGAAAGGCATCCTTCATGTGGTCTGTGGTTTCCTTGAGACAGCCGCTCTCTGGGCCGGGTCAGCTGACAGCTTTGAGAGGGTACTGCCCACGGCTTTTCAAGGAAAGTAAACGTGGGACCTGTAGAAGGTCCTTCCTTGAGTTCAGCCAGTAGTCTGGGACCCTCCAAAGCAGCTCTTAGTAGAGGGGGACCTGGGGGGCCCCACCAGGCCTGCAGCTGCTCCTCGGTGCAGCCACAGTGCTGAGCTTGGGCTAGATGGCTAAGGACCAGCCCTCCCTCTGTTCCTCATCCCACCCTACCCTCAACTGAGGTTCCAGCTGCAGGATTTCAGTCCCAAGGTCACCTCCCCCTTTCCTGTCTCATCTTATTGTTTCACTGAAACAGACCTGGTTCCAGCTTGCCTTCCTGGGCCTCAATATCTCAGTCTTTAATATGGGGATAGAAAATATGCCAGCGCCGGTTTTTTTGCTTTTTGTTTTTTATTGAGGATCAAATCAGATGGTGGCGGCAAACACGCTTTGTAAATTACCCAGAGGTGCGCTGTTATTGTCATTACCATTCTTGCTTTGCGTCAGGGAGCCCCAGGCTCAGCGGCGTGCACATAAACAGCCTCTGTTTGCGACTGTGTCCCAGCAGAAGCGCTGTTCCCAGGAGCCGGCTCAGCCCAGAACTGAAGAAATCATCCACCAACTTCAGGAAGCGCCAGCCTCCCTCCAGATCTCCCACCTCCTAAAGGGACAGCGTGAATCCCCCCAAAGTTATGAAAAGTAATTTTAGTCTCATTAATCCTGGAAACAAGCAAATGCAGAGGGAGAAGGAAGATGACAACCTGAAGTACTGGGAGCATGAGGGTGCGAGGACCCCAGACTCCCGGACTCCCCCACAGATGAGCGGACAGCCACGTGGAATGGGAGGTGTGGGATGAGGCTTGGAATGGGGCATCCAGGACGGGGCTGGAAACTGCAGGACTGACAGGAGCTCACCAGAGGGAGTGGAGTGCACAGGACTGGGGTGGGGTGCACAAGAAGGGGTAAGGGCTAGGCAGGGAGCAGAGGGAGGATGGGGCAACAATGGGGGAAAGCGGCAGGGGCCACCCCCCAGGGCAGTTGGGGGATGCCAGGCTGCCACTATCTACACTCTCCAGGTTGACGGAGTGTTATCCAGAGAAAAAAAACAAGGGTAAGAACATGTCAGATGGAGGGAATAGCATATCCAAGTGTTAGGGGCTGAATTGTGCCCCCCAAATTTCACATGTTGAAGTCCTACACCCCAGCGCCTCAGAATGTGACCATATTTGGAAGTGGGTTCATTGCAGATGTAATTAGTTGAGATGAGGTCATTAGTAGGGGTCCTAATTCAATATGACCTGTGTGCTCATTCTGGGAAAATGGGGACAAGGGGATGCTCACATAGAGAATGCCGTGTTGAGAGACATAGAGAGAAGACAGCCATCTAAAGCCAAGGAGAGAGATCTCGAACAGATTCCCTCTCACAGGCCCAAAGGAACCTGCCTGCCCAGACATTGACCTTGGACTCCTGGCCCCCAGAACCATGAGCTAATAAACCCATGCTGTTTAACCCACCTGGTCTGTGGGGCTTTGTTACAGCAGCTCTAGCCGACAAGTACCAAGTCACAAAGGCCTGAATGAAAGGACATGGTGTGGGGGACTGTGGACCCTTTGTAGCCAAGTAGGGAGCAGAAGTGGTGCAGATGAGATGTGGGAGGAGGAGGCTCAGAGCCACATTCAGGAGTTTAGGGTTTGTCTCAGGTCAGTGGGGAGACGAGGAGGTCTTCTAGCCAGCAGGGAAGGTGGTCAGTTTGGGCTTCAGGAACCCCACTCTGGCTGCAGACTGGAGGAAGCTGCCATGGTCAGCAGGACTCCCAGGGGCCCGTGGCAGGATGGGGTGGGGCATGGAGGGGCACATTATCAGTCTGTGCTACTGTGACCGCTCCATGCGCTGGGCAGCTGGACCTGCAGACGTGTGCGCTTTTACAGTCTGGAGGCTGGAAGTCCAAGAGCAGGGTGTCAGCAGGGTCGGCTTGTCCTGAGGCCTCTCCCCTCAGTTTGCAGATTGAAGTCTTCTCCCTGTTCCTCCCATGGTTGTCCCTCTGTGTGTGTCTGCGTCTCACACCCCTCTTCTTGTAAGGACACCCGTTAAGTGGAGTGAGGGCTACCCTAATGACCTCATCCTAGTTTTTCAATCCAAATGTACATGTATTGAGCTCATATGAAATAGGACACAGTTAAGAAATGACCCTCCCCCATCTCCCATTTCCTGCTGACTCACTTGCTTTCTACAATCATGCTGTCTTCTAGAACTTGCTTACGTACGGACGCTTAGACTCCCCAGAAAGCGGTGGGTAGCAAAGCCCAGGTGAGCGGCCGTCATTTGAAGCTTGCATGAAACCCAGGAAGATGTTGCTTCCTGGGGGGGCACCCTAGTCCTGGGCTCTGTGGAATGAGCAGCCTCGACATCTGCATGATCTTGACTCACAAGGTGTGAGTGGAATTGGAATCAGCTGTGACCCCAGTGGCTTCACCCCACAAAGCTGGGGTGGTTGACTTCGAGTCAGTAGAGAATTCGAATGCCCGTGTGTGTTCTTTTTCTTTTTTTTTTTTTCTCTTTTGAGAGAGAGAATGCACAAGTGAGGGAAGGCGCAGAGGATGAGAGCTATCCTTTTTTTCCCTTTTTTAAGATTTATTTATTTATTAGAGAGAGAGAGCATGCAGGAGGAGAGCCAAAACCAAGAGTGAGATGCTCAACCGACTGAGCCACCCAGGAGCCCCTGTGTGTATTCTTTAAACATGTATCATCTTGACTCTGGAGATGGTGTGAGCAAAGTCACAGCTAGGGCACACGGGGCCTTCCCAAGTCAGCATGGTGCCGGCTGGGAGCACAGAAGGCTCTGGAAGATGGGCCCTGGAGGAGGCTGGGCAAAGAACCCTGCTGGGCTTTAATAGAACCCTCAGCTCCATGTCCCTGAAGTCTGCATTCCAACCTACTTGTCTGCCTCATTGTATGTACCTCTTTATTTTTTATTTATTTTTTGAGAGAGAGAGAGTATGAGCCAGGGGAGGGGCAGAGGGAGAAAGAGAGAATCTCAAGCAAGCTCCACACTCAGCGTGGAATTTCACGACCCCAAGATCATGACCTGAACTGAAATCAAGTGTCGGTTGCATAACCGACTGAGCCACCCAGATACCCCATTTATGTGCCTCTTTAAAGACCCTGTCTTCAATACAGACACATTCTGAGGTATTGGGGGTTAGCACCCCAAGATATGAACTTGAGGGGAGACACACTTCAGTCCATAACAAAGGGATACCCATATTTTGGTTGCTGCTTGCACTCAAAGCCCGTGGCTTGCTGTGACACCTGGAAATACCCAGCACAGGCCGACTGCTCCCCCAGACTGGCCTTTGGAAGGCGACTGTTTTTCCTGGGAATTTGTTACTGTCTGGGATCAGCCTTCCCAGCACGTTCAGAAATCTAATTTTCATTCATCCAAGTGAATTTATCGAGCTGGCTCCACACCAGACGTTGATTTTCTGGGCACAGAGAAATGGCTCCATCTGTCTTGGGGGTGAACTGGCACCAACCAAGTTCAAAGAAAGTGACAAATAAAAAACCACAATGCCAATTTAGTGATTTGCCCTCTGAACTACAGCCATTGGGAGTGCAAGCCGATGACGGGCCAGCAGCCTCTCTCCCTCAGGCCACCTCCATCGAGAGCCAGATGACCACCAGGGGCCACTTGGGGTGGACAGACTTTCTTGCAGACAGACTGTACTTTCTTGGCCAGCAGGCAGGCCTCCCAGAGAAAGACTGATGCCCCCAAATTTGCCTGATTAGCCTGGAATCAGAACAAGGAGAGTGAGGTAAACTTAAGTAGAGGCTCTGGGCCCGCACAGCCAGAGGCTCTCTCCCCTGCCAGGGATCAGCCCTGGCAAGCCGGCTTCAATATCATAGACAAGATGCCTCCTGCCCTGTCCCTGCTGGATGGCCCTGCCCACAACTGTCTCCAGGCCCTGGCTTACCAGTCTCACCCCCCCACCCCCCGCTTTCTACATGATCTATTTCCAAACAGAGTATAATTTAATTGGCCCGATTTCCATCGACTAAAGTTGCAGAACTCTACCAGGCTACTCCCACGCATGTACCCCCAAATCCCAGAATTCTGGATGTTTCCAAAACCTCTAGCCCCTCACTGATTCATAGACCCTGGATTCCCTCCCACCCACCCACCCACCCAGGGGCAAATCCCAGGCAGGGAAGAGATATAACTTCTCTGGGCAGAGGTAGATTTTCAGTAAAGCTAAGGGAGACCCAGCATCAGGACCTCCTGTTTGCTTGGGCCCCAGTGAGAGCTGGAAGACCCTGGGAGTCATAGAGTATTCTAGGTAGAGAGAACAGCCAAGAAATCAGCAAACATATCTAGTAACTTGCCTAAAGAGACGGCAGAAGAAAAGGACCTGAATTCCCAGGGTTCCAGGACTTTGTGGCGGTTTCCTTTCTCGTTCTAAATAAATATTCATTTTCATACCTAAGTTGTACTGTATTTATGTGTTCTTTTTCTCAAAGGGAATCCCTCAACCGACCAGACCTTTGTTCTCTCAAACCGCTGGATCCACTTCCCGCTGCTTTGCCTTGAGTCCTTTGCCTTGAGCTGGGGTAGGGGAGTGGCCCCTGGAAGACAGGCAGCTCCCTTCCTTCCTGACTCACAGAAGCAGACCCAGGAGCTAAGTTGAAATGATGACCCGGAGAAAGGACCTGGAAGTTTTCGACATAGAGCCTTCAGTGTGGAAGGGAATAGTGGATCTGACCTCTGCCTGCACAGGGAATATGGCTACTATCCCCTGGGCCCTCCACAAGGAGACCACCACTGTTGGGATTACCCACTTGGCTGGCACCTTCATTTCATTGAAGGGAGAGACTTTTCTCTCTTAATAACACATGTCTTCGTGTTCTTTTACAGGGACATTTTTAAGCTTAAAAGAAAAAAAAAAAACTTTGAAAATGGCTTTAAACGTTAAATCACGAATTTTTGTGCCTCCCCCTCAAATTCAAAATAATGTATTTTTGCAAACGACAGAAACATCAGACATCTTCCCTCAGTCATCTGTCTGTCTGACAGACACATTTTTAGGGACAGACGACTGCAGTGCTTAATTTACGTCTTTGTGTGTTTTAACGAGCTTTGTACCATTATTCTGATCTGGGAGTTGCTGCGTGGCCCTAGTCTCTCATTAACCCTACATCCGGGTGTTTGTGACCTCTTCACCTGCCTAGAGTTCTCCCCTATCCTGCACTTTGTTTTGTATCTGCCAGTTCCCTCCCCACCCTACCCCCGCGTAAGCTGGGCTCCATATGGGAGTTCTTTGGGTGCCAAATCCTCCCTTCATGCAGGATAAAGTCTGTCACATACGGACATGAGGGGGGGGGGGGGGGGGGTGCTAGCCAGGGCCCCATTACCATGTGAACTGGTGGCAGGGCTCTGGACGCTGCAAGCTTCACCTCCAGGAGCAGACATCCACCTCCCCTTTCCAGGGTCTGCTTCTTCCTGCTCTCTGCCCCCACTCCCGACAGGATCCCCAGACCCTTTGCCTCCCACAGTACACAGTGGCTCCCCCTCTGTAAGAGCTGCCACCTCTCTGAGCAGCCGTCACAGAAGCTAATGCATGATTCATGGGAGGCTCTTGGCCTGGGAGTGAGCGCCGAGGGAGAGGATCATGAGGCCCACAGAAGCACTTTGGTTCAGGGAACATTCTTTCATTGATGCACATCTGTGCTGCCTGGAAGTGCATTAAAGAGAATCAGATGTGCTGCTACTTCTAAAATAGCTTTTGAATGTGCAAAGTGCCTAGGGAGGATGGGGAACGGCACAGAGCTGATGAGGCACTGGGCTGCTAGGGCTTCATTCTGGCTTTGTCCTTGAAGCACAAAGCACCCTGTGCCCAGTAGTGACCTTCCTGGGCTCTTGGGGAAGAGAGCAGCTTAGGCCTGTCTCAGCAAGCACGGGCCCGCCGAGACTGCAGAGCTCTGGCCCTCCAGCCCCTCACCAAGATCAGCTCTTTTGGGTCTGTGGCCATCCCAGAAACAGGGAGATGTCTGTCATCCTGCCTAATAAGGTGACCTCCCTATAGTCCTCACCGGGGGGGCGGTTCAGTCCAGCTCCACCACCCACCACCTACAGGCCTTGTTGGGCAAACACCAAGCCTGGGAAGAAGGAAAAGTGTGCACTCCTGACTGAGAACTTGCCAGGTAGTAACCCACCAATTTCTGATCTGCTTGTCTCTATGCTGTAGGATATGCAGAGAGACCATTTATCCTGGGGGCAAGATCTACAGAGCTTCCAGGCAAAGAACACTGAATCAAGAATGTGTGTGAAGGCCAGGGCTTTGGCCCATGGCACATACAACCATCATGAGTTCCAGAGTAAGTGATTCAAATATCAACACCAAGAAGGAACTTATTAATACCCGTAGGTGAGGATGCCTTCAGGCACAGCTGTATCCAGGCTAGAAACAATGTTGTCCAGACTCTCTAGTGCTATGGCCCTTGATGCTGCCTTCTCCACTGTTGGCTTCACTTTCAGGCAGGCTTGTCCCATGTGGTGCCTTCCCAGCTTTGCCAGCCCAGTGGAGGATGATCCCTCTTGTCTAAGGGCTCAGTGAAAGTCTCTGTGACCAGGAAGATGGATTGAATGATGGGCTTGAGAATGAGGGGTGTCAGCACTACCCAGTCCACATAAAATGAGGAAAGAGATCCCTAGAGGAAACTCAGAGTCATCAGAAGCACAGGGATAGGGGAGCCTGGGTGGCTCAGTCAGTTAAGCTGCTGCCTTCAGCTCAGGTCATGATCCCCGGGTCCTGGGATTGAACCCCACACGGGGCTCCTTGCTCAGTGGGGAGCCTGTTTCTCCCCTCCCCATCTGCCTGCCTGCCTGCCACTCCCCCTGCTTATGCTCTCTCTCACCCTCTCTCTCTCTGTGGCAAATAAATAAATAAAATCTTAAAAAAAAAATAAAAGTACAGGGACAGTATGCTGGGAAGAGAGAAACACCTGGGACCCAACATGGAGTATAGACAGGGACCATGTCAACTGTTCTGTGCTGTTACACAGACTGAAGCAATCATTCGTCAGGTTGTTCTCCCCAGGGCTCAGGTTCTAGCAGTTGGCATTTGAGCTGAGCTGCTGAGAGTAAGCCTGAGTTTTCCAGATGGGAAGAGAGGGAAAAACATTCCAAGCAGTGGGACCAGCATAAGAAAAGCCACTGAGTTGTGAAAATGCATGGCACATTTATGACCGCTGATCCCCATTCTTCCCAGCATAGCAGGGCAGCAGAAATCACAGAGTAGGAAGAGCACTGGTTTGGGAGTCAGACATGCTCAGTTTCAAATCCCAGCACTGCCGCTTCCTCTCCATGAAATCTTGGCAGTTCCCTTCCCTTTGCTGGGATTCAGTTTACTCCTCAGGACACTGACATGCGCGAGAGACCCTGAAGTCCCTTATGCCACCAACATCTGCTGTTTTTACAGTGCCCTCCCACCCCCAAACACCCCCATCCTGTGCCTTTCCCTGTCTACCCAGGCAGAAAACTACAATTCCCAGGTCCCCTTGCCCTCTGGTTTCCAGGTTGGTTTGGTCAGTGGGAGGCCAAGTGCAAGACTGAACAGTGAAGCAGGAAAAGATGCTCAACTTCACTAATCAATCATTAGGGAAATCTGAACCCAAACCATAATGAGATACCACCTCACGCCCAAGAGGACAGCTACTATTTAAAGCAACAACAATGACAGAAACAAACACGTGTTGGCAGAGATGTGGACACAGTGGAACCTTGGGCACTGTAGGCAGGGATGTAAACTAGGGCAGCCACGCTGGAAACAGTATGGCGGCTCCTCAAGAAATTAAAACTGAGATTACCATTCGATCCAGCAATGCCAGGTGTGGGCCTATATCCAAAAAATAGAGATCAGGGTCTCCAAGACATATTTGTACAGCCATGTTCGTAGAAGTGCTATTCACAGGAGCCAAAAGGTGGAGGCAAGCCAAGTGTCCATCAACGGAAGAACGGATGACACAATGTGGTCCAGCCATACAGTGGGATATTATTCAGCCATTAAAAGGAAGTTCATGGGGCGCCTGGGTAGCTCAGTGGCTTAAAGCTACTGTCTTCGGCTCAGGTCATGATCCCAGGGTCCTGGGATTGAGCCCCACATGGAGCTCTCTGCTCAGCAGGGAGCCTGCTGTTACAACATAGATGGAGCTTCAGGATGTCATACTCGGCGAAATAAGCCAGAGCCCAAGAGACACTGTAGGATCACACTTATATGTCATCTAAAGTGTCAAATCCAGGGGTGCCTGGGAGGCTCAGTCAGTTAAGTGTCCAACTCTCAGTTTTGGCTCAGGTCACGATTTTGCGGTCACGAGATCAAGCCCTGCGATGCGCTCGGCATTGAGCATGGAGTCTGCTCGAGATTTTCCCTCTTCCTCTCCCTCTGCCCCTCCCCCCTGCTTATGCTCTTCAAATGAATGAATGAATGAGTTCTTTTAAAGTAGTTAAATCCATAGAAACAGAAAGCAGAAAGTAGGGGCCGGGTCCTGGGGGAGAGGGCTGTCCCCTAAGCTGGGGACAGAGTTTTCAGTTTGGGAAGATGAGAAAGTTCTGGAGGTGGACGGTGGTAATGGTTGCTCCCCAATGTGAATGTGCTTAATGCCACTAAGCCGTACACTCAAACGTGGTTAAGATGGCAAATTTAGTTATGTGTATCTTATCATAATTTTTTTTTAAAAGACCGGGCGGCAGAATGGGGGAAGGAACCAAGATCTGGCCCCCACCGTCCGAGCAGAGCCTCCAGTCTGACCGCGCCTCCACAGCTCTGGTACCTGCTGCACGGTAATTCCCTCTGTCATCCCTTCTCTTGATCATCAGTCACTGCCATGGCTCCGCCCTCCACCTAATGGCCCCAGATGCTGGGCTCTCATGAAACCACTTCTCACCATTCCCAGGGGGTGGTGGCAGCTTCCAGGTTGCTAATCTCTGAGTTGCCTCATTATACCCTTTTGGCTTCTTTGCTCACCAGTCACCTGAGTAACCAACAAACTCACTCTGTTTCAATACCCAGAATGGTTTCTCTTTTCCTGACTGGGATTGTCTGTGATATACACTAAAGTGTGTATGGCCAGTGGGCAAGGGGCTCCCCGGCAGCACCCCCCAGCAATCCCCGAATGGCTGGGACACACAGGGAGCCAGCAGACGCCTGAATGTTTGGCTGCCTCTGGGGCATTCTGTTCAACCACCACCCAGACCCCAGCCAGCCAGCCTGGAGTCTCCGTTATCCCAGCAGGTGGGAACACATGAGGCAGGCGCTCCTCAGGTGAGAAGGAGAAATCAAAGAGAATCCACCAGCATTCTCGGCATGGTGTTCTGTAGGTAACTGCAGCATTTCATTATTTATACCTCTTTGCAGTAGACGCTCCACCTTGAGCCTGAGCTGGGCCCCCATCCAGCCCTGGTGTGCCTTGGGCTAACCGTGGGGACTCCTTGGGAAGTTGTCCCAATGACCCCTCAAATCCTCCTACATTTCCTCCCGTGGACCCCTCCTCATTCAAGATCTGCCATCCTGAGCTCATCTCCCTGCTGACTCCAGGGCCGGCCACTGGCCTCCTAAGGACAGCCCTTCTGCAAAGCCAGGAGAGAGGGAACCCTGCTCCGCTCCCCAAGTGAGCAGAGCACCCACCCCTCCCTGCCCCAAAACCTGACGCTTCTTATCCGTAGCCTCCAGCTTGCCTCCCCGACGCAGGCAGATGCATGGAGAGGCCACTTGCCGCTGGACCAAACTCCATCACAGAGAGCAAAGGTGAGAAGAAGGCCTCCTGAAAACCCCAAAACTACCACCATCCACCTGCTTTGGGGGGCCTGAGTCTATGGAGCCAAAGGCCACAAGCCCATCCACACCTGGCAGACCCAGAACCTTGCAGGACCCCAAGGGCAGCTGCCTTCTCCACTTGCAGCTTGACCGGGAAAACAGGAAATTCTGCTCTCACATCTGCCTTCCTGGGAGACACTCAGAAAGCAGCATCCACACCGCTCTCCCTCCTTCCCTGTCATGGTGGGCCCTGGCCAGGGGCCTCTAGATGGAGAGGAAGGGACAGTCCCTCCTGCCTCACTTGAGGAAGTGACCTCCATCCTCTGCTAGCCCTTGGACGTGGGCAGTGGGACCTGGTCCTCTGCTCTGGCCCCAGGATGTGCTCGTGGGGCTGAGCAGACGCCCCTCACAGGCACAGACGGTAGGTCTAGGAGGTTAGGCAAAGAGTAGGGAACCCATCCTGGCGTCAGGACCCTCAGGGGCCTAACTCCCCTGTCTGGTGGTAAGCTCTGCTTTTATTCTCCAAACAAAAGAATTACATATTTCCTGGAGACAAAAACCCTTTGGCCTTTGAAATGCAATGTCCTTACCTCACTTAGCTGTGGCATGCATTTTCTCATATTTTCTCTGCTGGGGACCATGGTGAAGATGCGAGCAGCCCTTAGGGTGGTGTGGACCACACCCAGCCCTCTGCTCCAGCCCAGAAGGAGCATCCTGGTCTCTGCTCAGAGTTTCCTTGTGGCAACCGCCAACCATGGGAAAAGCAAAAGATCACCAAGAGTGTGACCATATCACAGCAAAGGGGACAGTGGCTTTGGGTCCACTCTGCCTGGGGAGAGGGGTCAGGAATTCATAAATATGCCCTCTTCCCATCGGGCTAGCCTCACTGCCCTCCCCAGCTCTGCTGTGATGTCCCTGGCAGTGGTCTCTTCTGGCCCCTCTGCTTGATTATTTCCAGAATTCTGTGCCCAACAATGCCCCCAACCCCATCCCAGTTTAAAAGTAACTTTTTGTTTAATGTTACGGGCTCATTTTATGACTAGGCTCCTCCCATCTTGTTTTAATGTTTTGTTCTATCAAATAAGGAAGGACGTCTTATTTCACAGCTGAAATAACTTCCTTCCCTCAACGCCTCGCCCCCTGCGGCCGTCCCTGGGGCGTGTTTCAGTAGAACCAAGAAGAATAAGTGGTCAAGAAATTCATATAGAACAAGAGTCATGAACAGGCAAAGGCAAAACCCAGGTAACTGACAAGCACGTGCAGATGAAGGCAACGGTGAGACGCTTTTATCCACCAGACAGACACAAATCAGAAGCAGGGGAAGACGCGCCGGGCAAGGGGGGCTCTCGTGCATGGTGGGCTGGGGCTGTGCTTGATGAGGGGGTGTCCGCTTCTGTCCTGGAGGGTGCCTCTCACTCTGGCAGGGAAGCCGCGCCGGGACCCCTATCGTGGCCCTGTGTGAGATGGCAGGTTGAGGGAACCCAGGCTGGATCCTTCGCGGTCTCTTCCTCTCTCCAGGATCATCCACCTTTGAAATCTGCTAAACTGTCTGGGTGGCTCAGTTGGTTAAGCGGCTGCCTTCGGCTCAGGTCATGATCCCAGCGTCCTGGGATCGAGTCCCACATCAGGCTCCTTGCTCGGCGGGGAGCCTGCTTCTCCCTCTGCCTCTGCCTGTGCTCGCTCGCTCTCTCTCCCTCTCTCTCTGACAAATAAATAAATAAAATCTTAAAAAAAAAATGAAATCTGCTAAACTGTCTCTGTCGCTTGTCTGCGTGTCTCTCTCTGTGCTGCTCATTCCTTCCTCCTCCTGCGGGGCCAAGTCCCTCCCTCCACCTGCACCCCTGCCCAGTGCACCCCCCCATACACATCCCTTTCGTTATCCTTTCCCCTGAGCATTAGCCCCTCCTGGGAGAATAGTGAATCAGCATCTCCAACACACACACACACACACACACATACCAGCTCACACTCACACTCAGACACACATTCACACTCATACATATAAACTACACACAGAGTACTACAGCACACAGTCATATACAAAAGCACACTCACACACTAGTACACAAATTCACACGCACATTCACATGCACTCCTTCAAACATACATGTTCCCACTCACTCACAAGACACTCATACATAGGCATGCATTCACGCTCACACACCTACATTTGCACCTGCACACGCATGCTTACACATACACACACGCACTCATGTTTACACAACTCCTTACATTCAAGTTCACCTGCACATGTGTACTTAGACACACTCCCACATGCACACACATATTCTCACACACCCTTATTCACACATACACACACACACACAAACACACATTCACAGTTTGCACACACATCCCCCCTTCCTCTCAGGGGTTTTGGGTGATGCTGTTGGACTCCATCAGGCTGACCCATCACATTTCCTTGCAGAGAGTCCAAAAGCTCCAGGAGTCTAACATCTCCCAGGTGGCAGCCCTCTTGGGGTAACATTTCTGTTCCAACCTCCAGGATCTGTGTCTGCTGTTGGGAGAGTGAGGCGCATCCTTGCCTTGTGAGGGCTGCTGGCTCCTGGGATGTTTCTTGCTGCCAGGCTTATAGAAGGTGTCAGGCCATCCCTACTCCTGATTCCTGAAAAGCCCCTGAGTGGTGGGTCTATGAAATACCAGGTCATAGGAGGCCAGGCCATCCAGAAATGGCACTCTTGACCACCCCCTACCCCCCTGGTAGCATGCTGGGAACATCATGCCTTCCTCTAACCCCGGCTGGCTCAGGAGGTACAGCTGATCACCCCACCCACTGGGAGGCTCCTAGGGTTACCACAGAGGCTTGGGCACCCCTGCTTGATGTCATTGACCCAGAGGGTGAGAAGGTCTTCTTTCCTTCCCCAACTCTAGTGAGTCTAACAGTGAGAATCGGGAGCTACTCTATTTTGTAAGGAAATCTGGTATATTGAGCAATTCTTGCCTCCCAGAAGTTCTTTTTCTTTTTTTAAGATTTTATTTATTTATTTGATGGACAGAGATCACGAGTAGGCAAGAGAGGCAGGCAGGCAGGGAGAGAGGAGGAAGCAGGCTCTCCGAGGAGCAGAGAGCCCAATGCGGGGCTTGATCCCAGGATTCTGGGATCATGACCGGAGCCGAAAGCAGAGGCTTTAACCCACGGAGCCATCCAGGCGCCCCCTCCCGGAAGTTCTTGTTAGCACCTGGCCTACCATGTCTGAATCTCCAAACTTTATTCAACTGGCCCTGATTGGGGAGGGGCAGCATAGTCCACAGTGGCTCGTTTTCCCCATCTGCTGTGGTGCTCTTAACACAGGAAACCCAGTCAGATGCTCCTCTGGGACCAAGAGACTATCCTCAGAATTGAGGCCCTGGTTTTTGGGCCACGAACACCTCTGTTGTGGGATCTTCAGACTCTCATCCATGACTGCATCTCCACCCAGGCCCACCCATCCCCATGAAGATTCAAGATGTCCCCAGGCCCTTCCTCTTGCTCTCAACATGACCTGTCCCTTGCGGTCCTCACCCCCTGCTAACCTCCCCCACAGCAAACCCACCACATCTCAGGAGACCTGGAGGACCCAGCGAAAATGTCCACCACCAGCCTCCTTTCTCCATCCAGAAATGACTCTCCATTCTTCTCAATTGCGATACCTCTCAAGGCAAGGCTGAAAATTACCTCCCAGCCCTTCACTTCGTGAAGCTCTTAGACTTCCTTGGTTTAATGAATTTATGTGGAAATCTGGCCCTCCAAATCTGTGCCTCCTAAAAATAGTAATTCCGATCTCAGCATGTTTTTCACAACATCGCCCCTTTGACACTAGCGGTATTCCAAGCTTCACGAATTCCTTTAGTAACATGACATTCAGCAGTGAGGTGGTATGTGTGGTACCCACAACCTGGCCTGACACGAAATAAGCTCTCGGAAAATATTTCTCGTTGGAAAAAAGTGAAAGAAGATATGGTGTTCTCTTGGCTCTGCCGTTACCGCAAGACACTTCTAACCACTAGGACTTAGCGGATTCCACGGGTTAAAGGCAAGACCCTGGACAAGACCGCTCCCGCTTCAGTCACTGGGCACAGGCTCAGGGACCCCCCAGACCACCTGCGATGCTGGCCGACTGGCCACAAATCTGGGGGTTCAGGAATTTGCTAGAATTTGCTAGAAAAACTCCCAGAGCTCAGGTAAGTGCTGTACTTCTGATTATAGTTTTATTATAAAGGACGCAGATCGGGACCAGTCAGATGAAGAGGCAGATAGGGCGAGGTCTGGGAGGGACTTGAACACGTGGCTTCCAGGCCCTCTCCCCATGGAATCTGGGCATGTCACCCTGCGGCACACCTATGGAAGTTTCATCCAGCCTTGGGTCTGGCATGAACCAGATTCCCGGTACAACTGGTCAGAGATGGCCATCTTTGCAACTGTGTTCTCACACAGCCGAAGGGGTGAGGGAGCTCTGAGGGTTCTTTTTATAAGGACACTAACACATTCACAGGGGATCCACCCTCAAAGCCTGATCACCTCCCAAAAACCTCACTTCCTACTCCCATCACACCGGGAATTAGGATCTCAACATCAGACCACAGCAGGCTGATATTCCCTGGCTGGAGGCTGCAACCCATTCATCACGAGGTTGGTCTCTCTGGCTTGGCCAGCCCCCATCCTGAGTCATTTCATTAACAAAAACTCAGGTATCATCCGAGGAGGCCACCTTGACTAACACACACTCCTACCGACTCCAAAAATTCCAAGAACTTAGAAGATCCCTTCCTGGAAGCGGGAACAAAGGCCAGTCAGATTCTTTATTATACAATAGCTCAGATACTGAGTGATTATGTATCCAAGGGACTGCGATGAATGAAGTCGCACCTAGTTCTCAGATTCTGAGGGTAACTCTCTAAATGGAGAGTTCATCCCAAGGCTCCAGGTGGCATGACCTTCAGCCATGACATAAAAACTATCAAAAGATATTCCAGTCTAGGCTCTGGCTCTCAGAGAATATCGCCCACTGATGCTTCTTCATGTGCCTTTCCTATCTTCTGGCATTTGGAATCCCTCATCCCTGACAGCTGCCCCAGAGCTCCCAACATTTCCTCCCCTGACTCAGGAAAGAAGCTGAGCTGCCAGGGACCATGCCTCCAATTTCATGAATGAAAAGCAGCTTTCCGGATGGTGATGTCTATTTAACATTACATGTCAGTTTGACTGGCCACAGGGCGCCCAGATTAAACGTCATTTCTGGGTACATCCGTGAGGATGTTTCTGGATGAGATTAACATTTGAAGGTGTGGATGTAGGAAAGGAAATGGCCCTTGCCAGTGGGGGGTGGGCCTCATTGGATCCACTGAGGCCCTGAACAGAGCAGAAGACAGAGGAAAGAGGAATTTGCTGCATTGTTCCCGACTCACTGCTTGAGCTGGAATATCGCATCTCATTTCATCTCCTTCTATAGCATCAGCTTTTCTGAGCCTCCAGCATGTAGATGGCAAGTAGCAGAACTTCTTAGCCTCCATAATCATGTGAGGCAATTCCTCATTCTATAAATCTCCTCTGATATACATTGGATAGATAGATAGTCTGATAGGTAGACAGACAGATGGTATGTTGATAGATAGATACACAAATGCATAGATACATAGATCACTCTTATTGGTTCTGTTGTTCCGGTAAACCCTGACAATAGACAAGCTTCACTTGGGTTTAAAGAAGACATTTGATCCTGTCTCCCCTCGCCTCTGGTTGATTACAGCAATTTGTGTTTGCACAGGGACCAGGAAGTCAAGGTGAAAAGCTCATTCAGTGTGAGCTTTACAACATCCTTGGACAATCCATAAAGCGAATGCTCCTTTCTTCCGCTGTTACAGAGGGAAAACTTGTAGCTTATCACACTGTGACCTGCTGGAAATCACACCGCCAGTAGGCCAGCCCACCTTCGGCCTGGGTCTTCTGATGCTGAGACCAGGGCATTTCCAGAACATCACGCTGAGTCTTCATGCTTCCAACCCTGACCCAGAAACAACGCAGGATCCTCAGTTATTCAAATAAAGGTGCAACCATATTTATCCTACTCTAATTTACCAAAATAGATACTCTAGGGAATTGTTGCAGTAGGATTTGAAAGTTTGAACCAAAGGGTCTTTTGGGGAGGATTCAACTGATAAGAACCAGACACACCCCACCTCCCCCAGCCACTCACCTGTTCCAGAGCCCTCTCGATTTGAGGAGAATTTGGTTTGTATACCCATTTCTAATCAACTCTGTTTCCTGCATTTCTGACCAGTTCAGGTACCCACTACTTGCAATCAAGAGGATAACCATTGTGTCTGCCTGGCTTGGTCAAAAACAGCAGCCCTCAGACGGGAGAAGATGCTTCTGGTCATTCCCCAGTCATTCCCCCCAGTACCTCACCTCACCTGAGAACGGATGCAGCGAAGGGCACCCTTTTCTGCCCAGACGTCTCCTCACAGAGGTCTCCCAAAACATTTTATTTACAACACGCTTTTGCCTTCAAAAGGCATCAACACACATCTCTTGTCTGGGAAGCCATGGTGCAGAGAAGACTAGTAAGTCAGATCCAATCTCCACCGCTCCCTGAGTGATCCTGGACATGTGACTGGCCTCCTGAGCTGTGTCTGCACCCACAAATTGGAGGAGGCGGGACTCCCTTGCTCCAGCCCAGCCTGCAGGTGCTGTCAGAGCCCCACATTCCACATGTGGATAAGGTAAAGGATGTCCATGCAACAGGTGACGTCTCTGGGTGTCCTTCCCCCTTTTTGCTTTTCCTCAAGAAGACTCCCTTGGGGCAAATTTCATTCTCCCACCTCCAGAATGACAGCCTGCAGTGCCCCTGACTATCCTAGAACCCCTGGGTCCCACTGGGGGGAGGGCCAGCACCTCCCCGACTGTGTCAGAGGCAGCCCCCACTCCCAGCCCCCAGGGCTAACAGAGAAACAACTCCCCTTGCTCACCTCCTTTCTATGGTGGCCGAGGGAGCGTTGTGAATCCGTCCCCAGTCATGCCAGGTTTTCAGTGATCCTACGAGCCACACTGTTATGCTTAACCTCCAGATAGAAGAAGAGAAGTAAATGATGTTTGTTCTCTCCTCCCCAGTAACCCACTCCCTGCCCCGAGCTGGGTATTCTGAGCAGAAAGCGGACCCCTTCAGAAGCCCAGCTGGGATTGACTTGGCAGAGCCACACAGAAGGTAAGAAACAAATAACTTGAAAGCCAGTTTTGCATAACTGGGTCCATTTTACCTCCAAGAAATTTCACACCTTGACACAAATGAGCAGATTCTTAGGAAGGAGGAATTCAAGGTTAGGTAGCATTTTCAACAGTGGAGGGGAACATGAAAAAGCCTTCTTCTCTGTGGGCAGTGGCCCCCTGGGATACATGAAAGGGAGTCCCTTCCCCTCAAAAGGTGTCCCTCCCGTGACATTCCAACCCCAAGTCGGCTCATCTCAAAAGGACTCATTTGGAGGTAGGTCAGTGAGAAAGACACCTGTAGCTACCAGCTAGCTGGCATTACCTGGCATACAGTGGGTGCCCAATAAATGCTGGATGGACGGATGGATGGTTGGATGGGCGAATGAATTATTCAACGCCCCCATCAAAAGCCAATGTTCATTAAAGCCTTTCCGTAATGATCTAGGTGTGGAAGAGCTGTTTATGGAAAGGCAAGAACCCAATTTACAAACCCTCCTGTTGGGTTCACAATAATTCATGCTCATCTGCGTCTAATAAAATATGGAAGCAATTTTACGAGAACATTTTGTGCTTTAGCGATTCATTTAACTATTTCCTCTAGGGGGCAAGTCATATATTCTCCTCCAGATGTGTGGGGAGTTCCGTGAATAAATCTGCAAATATCAAGATGAGATGCTCCCCCCATCCCCACTCCCAGGAGCCCGAATCTATCTGTTGGAAGCATAAAAGTGGAGACCAACAGGGGTCCTTCTGGCCTCCATTCCTCCTCATGGTGTCCAGGCCCAAAGTGCCCGGGACCCATCCCCTGCTGAGGTGACTGGAAACCGCTACAGGAACCAAAGGACTTTCCTCAAAGGTCACTTTCCTCACTGGCAGGGCCTTGGAGAGATGAACCACTCATCTCGAGGAGACTAGGAAGGCTGTTCGAGTGCCACAGTGGACATTACTGTCCCCTCACATGCCATGCACGGCCCCTTCATTGGGTTGCGTCCCCTGGTGAGCTTCCCCTGAACCACTTGCAGATTTAAGAATTTATGAATACAAATGAGGAACACCTGCCTGGAGCCGCCTATCGCTCCATTCACATCCCGATTTTCTGGGTCACCAATTTTTTTAATTAAACTTTTAATTTTGAGATAATTGGAGATTCACATGCAGTTGTAAGAAATAATATGGAGAGATCCCATATCCCCTTTATTCCGTTCTCCTCTCCTCCCTGCCTTATGGTAATATCTTGCAAAACTCTAGCACAGCACTGAGTCACCAACTTTTAAAAAGGTAACATTGCATGCCTATTTCCTAGTGTAAAACGGGAAGTATATTTTCATCAGATCGAGACTCTTGACCCAACCCCCTCCCAATGCAAAACCCACCCAATATTTCCCATTTTGATAAAGGACATTCCATACCCAAGAGAAAATTCAGACTTTTTTCTCTCTCTTCCTTGCATTCCCCCACTCAAATCCAAACTAGCAACCAGTCCTGTATGTCTGGGCCAGAAAGACCTGAATCCACCGACCAGTCACTCTCCCTACCACAGTGACCCTGCCATTAGCCATTGTCAGTGCTCTGGAGCAGAACCAGCTATAGAAATTGCAAGACCCAGTGAAAAATGAACACACAAACCCCCATGTTGGAAAATTATTAAGGATTCCAATATGGCGGCCACACAGCATTAAACCCAGCATAGGGTACTTCTCAGTGCACCGCCCTATGGACCACACAGGTCCCACAGCCATGAAGCTCATGCTTCTTTCACCACCAGGAGCACACTGCAAGTGAAATAAAATTATATTTGTTGATTTGCTGCAACAAGGGTGAGCACCCACCACCGGGAGCCCTGGGCCGTGTCAGTTAGGACCTGTTTGTTAGAGGACCGAGGCTTCTGTTGTATGATGCAGGGCAGGGGGAGTGAGAGCTCAAGGAAGCAAGGTGTGCTCTGGATTGGATGCTACCAGATATCAGGATAATGCTGTGACTGGGCCATCTTAATAATTCTTACCTGGAAGGTGACAAAGATGGAATAAAGCTACAGATGATGTTGAATCAAACAAACAAACAGAAGATTCACATTAGCCAGGATGGAGGATGTCTGGTTAATTCTGTGGTTTGGACACGCACGCGCAGAGAGAACGGTGCGAAGGCAGGGATGGAGACTGAAGAGGGAGCCCGGGAAGAGCTGGGGCCACCGGAAGCTGGAAGAGGTGAGGAAGGGTCCTCCTCTAGAGGCTCTGCTGACACCCCGATTTCAGACTTGTGACCCCCAGACCTTTGAGAGAATACACTTCTGTTTTAAATCACCAAGTTTGGGATGCCTGGGTGGCTCAGTTGGTTGAACCGCTGCCTTCGGCTCAGGTCATGATCCCAGGATCCTGGGATCGAGTCCCACATCGGGCTCCTTGCTCAACAGGGAGCCTGCTTCTCTCTCTGCCTCTGCCTGCCTCTCTGCCTGTCTGTGCTCGCTCTCTCTCTCTCTCTCTCTCTCTGACAAATAAATAAATAAATAAAATATTTTTAAAAATAAATAAATAAATCACCAAGTTCGTGGTGCTTTGTTGCTGCAGGCGTGGGAGATGAGTATTGGCTCTCACTGCAATTAGAAAAGAATCTGTTCCCTCTTGGGGCCTGCTGGAGCCCACGGGACCTGGGCCTGCTTCTCCCATTTCCTGCCCTCCCTTCGGCCACGCCTGTCTTCCTTCTCCTCCTGCACACCAGCACTTTGCATGTGCTGTTCCCTACTTTGCTCTTCCCGTGGCTGATCCCTTGTCATTACTCAGGGCTCCGTGCAGATACCTGTCCTCTGGAAGACTTTCTTCAAGAGCCTGCTTCAAATAACACCCCATTCCACCTCCCACCCCCCACCACACACACCTACCTGCTACTTACCTTCCATCCTATTGCCGGTTTAATATTCCTCATGACACTGCGATCGTATAATTCCTTTGTTCACATTTGTAGTTTGTCTTCACCCTCCACGTGAAGGCTCCATGGGGTCACCAGGCACTCCGCCACATGCTTTACAAGTACTATCTCATTTAACCTTCATGAATAATATCGTTCACAGAGGAGCAAACCAAGGCACAGAGAGGGTAAGTCATTGCCCAAACTCAAACAGCTTGTGAGTGGTAGAGGCAGGCTTGGAACCCAGATAGTCTGTCCCAGAGTCTTCAACAATCTGCTTGACACACCAAAGACTTTAGTGAATGTCTACTGTCTGAATGAACATCCCTTCAAGACTGGGCACTAAATGGCTCGCTCAGTCGTTAAGCTGCTCCCTTCGGCTCAGCTCATGATCTCAGGGTCCTGGGGTTGAGCCCCACATCGGGCTTCCTGCTAAGCAGAGAGTCTGCTTCTCCCTCTGCCTCTGCCCTCTGCTTGTACTCTCTCTCTCTCTCTCTCTCTCTTTCTCTCTCTCTCAAGAAAATAATAATAAAGTCTTAAAAAAAAAAAAAAAAGACTGGGCACTAGGCCTTTGCAGGAACCTATCAGGTGAGAAGGAAAAGGACCCAGGAAATTTCTCCTATACCTGTGCCTCACCCACCGAGCCCACCCCACTGTTCCCTCCAAGGCTCAGGGGACAAGTGAGGGAGAAAAGAGCACCATTGTGGAGGATTCTAGAACAGCACCTCCACGCTCCCTGGACACCTGATCTGTGGATTTTGCCTCCCCCCGAGCAAGGCCACCATGTCGTCATCCGGAACAGGGGCTTCTGGGGGCTGGGCTGTAGCACCCCTTCCTCCAGCCACAGCTCCAGGGGGCTGCTAGGGGGAGGGAGGAAGGGCCTTCTAGCACTTCCTGGCATGTTTTATATAATATTAGCATGTGTTGCTTTGGTAAACAATCCCCAGGAAGCAGAAATGAAGTGGGTAGATCAAGAAACTAATTTTTTTTGAAAGAGAGGCAGAGCCGTAAGAGGGAAAGCATAAACAGAAACGGGAAAGTGAGTTTTGTCTGGGAAGAAATTATAGGTGGGCCAGGTTGGAAAAGAGCGAGGAAGGAAGCCCGAGAGAAGAGAATAAAGCTTTCACATCCAGCAAACCAGAGTCCCTGCCAGGAAGAGAAACGGCTCCCGGAGGCCCGGGCTGGCGCCTCCGCGGCCCTCGGCAATCCTTCCGGCTGCAGGCCTCGTGGTCAGTGCCGCGTTATGATTCATAGGTCGGCAGTGATCTTTTATTTTCAGGTAAAGAAAAAAAGGAAGAAAGAAAGGAATAACTCTGGTTCCTTTGGCAACCTCCCTTCCTCCATGATCCCTTCGGCCCCCAGCTTGCTGTAAACACAGTATATAGCCACAGCTGGGTTTCTCGTAAATTCTTGGAGGCTTTTGTCTCCTATGGGTTGCTGGGTAGCATGGGAGGTGAGCTCCCCGGCCACCAGCAGGCCTGCCTCTCCAGGCATCTGATGCGGCTCTGACGATCTAACGGGAGGAGCTTCCAGAGAGATGATTCCATCTGCCTGGTCCACAGGAAAAACTTAGTGGGAAAATATCTCCCAGCTTGTTCTAGATGCGAAAGAAGGTATTTCCCACATTGCATAATTAGCACCCTTCATCCTCCGAGCAATCAGCATCCAGGAAAGAGAGTTCTGATTCATGAAACTTCCCTAGAGTTATAATTAGGGTTCTCTCCATCTCTTTTAAAATTATATCTGTCCTGTACATTACGCTTAACTATTCATAAAGCAGTTTCGCAAACATGATCTCGCCTGGCTTTTCCTTCAGGATTCTAGGGTGAGACTTGCTCACCAAGCTTTCCTAACGTACCCCAGCACTTCTAGGAGGGAGGTGCGGGGGGTACGGGTCAGATTCCTGGCCTGTCTAGTGCTCACCTATCTCCTTTGACCTCAGATCCTGAGATTTGGGGAGTGATGGAGTCAGGCCTGGCCAGCATTCCTTTCACCTGGCTGGGCCGATCAGCCCCTGTGTGTTTCATGAGCCACCCATCAGGCGGCAGAGGACATCGGAGGTGGATGAAAGGCTGGGGGTGTGGGGGAACAGACACCAGGATATCAGTCCTGACCCTATCATCTCTCCACAGCACTGTTTTTCTATATGAGAGAGAGGCCAGCTTCAAGATGGAGACTGAAATTCCCCACCACACACGTACCATTAATATATGCACTCTGGGACCTCATATTTCATACATGTGCATGGATTCACTTGTCAAAATTTTATCAAATGGACAAAGGAGGAGGAGGAGGAAGAAAAAGAAGAGGAAAATCAATATTGTTAACTGCTGTTTCACAGGTAAGGAGCCTGGGATGCAGAGACATTCAGTGATGTTTCCCTGGGCGGCATAGCTAGGGAACTTCTCCATCCAAATTCATACTAAGCTCATCTGATTCCCAAAGCCCACAGTCGTGAACACATGATTTTTTTTTTCTTCCTTTAAAATAAAAGAATCCGCTGTCACAAGCACATCTGATCTTTTAAAGCAAGAACTGGGAAGAAAGCTGGCAGAAACATTGTCCACATGCAGGATATGTGGTTTAAAAAAAAAAAAAAGGTTTATTTGTTCATAGAAATTGCATAACCCTGACCGTGGATTCATGTGATTTAGGGGTGTGTAGGTAGAAAGCAAATGAGCTCCGATTCTCAACACTGATGCCCTTACGCTCAGCTTTGTAAATCAGGATGGAGATTTCTAATTTCTGCTCATCACTAATTTCAGGGTAATGCAAGCTGCTGTAACACACTGTGTCAGGGCTCCAAAAAATAACTCCTTTTGGCAGTTTATGTCTCATTCATGCTGAGTCCTGAATGAGGGTGTGGAGCCACAGGGGGTGCTCCTCGACCCCCTGTGGCCCAGTTGCGTTCTATCTGTGACTCCTCCAAGGTCATTGATTTTGTCTACACCAACCCAATCCAACCCAAGGCACTTCTGGTTCTGAATAGGGTGACCATATAACATACCTTCCAAATTGAGGCACTTTTGGGAGTGAAAGGGGGTCTTATAAGAATTAGGGCAAGTAGATTTGCAATGATGTGGATGGAGCCAGAGGGTATTATTTTAAGCGAAATAAGTCAGAGAAAGACAATTATCATATGATCTCTCTGATATGAGGAATTTAAGAGGCAGGGCGAGAGGTCATGGGGGGTAGGGAGGGAAAAAGTAAAACGAGATGGGATCGGGAGGGAGAAAAACCATGAGATTCTTTTGTTTTTCTTTTTTTTTTTAAGATTTTATTATTTATTTGACAGAGAGAGAGAGAGATCACAAGTAGGCAGAGAGGGAAGCAGAGAGAGAGGGGGAAGCAGTCTCCCTGCCAAGCAGAGACCGAGATGTGGGACTCGATCCCAGGACCCTGAGATCATGACCTGAGCGAAGGCAGAGGCTTAACCCACTGAGCCACCCAGGTGTTCCCATAAGAGACTCTTAATCCCATGAAACAAACTGATGGTTGCTGGGGGGGCGGGGGGAGATAAGGTGGCTGTGTTATGGACATTGGGGAAGGTATGTGCTATGGTGAATGCTGTGAATTGTGTAAGACTGATGATTTCACAGACCTATATCCCTGAGGCAAATAATGCATTACCTGTTAATTAAAAAAAAAAAAGCACGAAACTGGGACACACACATACACACACACACACAAGAATTAGGGAAAGTGGGGTACCTGAGTGGCTCAGTTGGTTAAGTGTCTGCCTTTGGGTCAGGTCATGATCCCAGAGTCCTGGGATCAAGCCCTGCATCAGACCCCTGCTCAGTGGGGACTCTGCTTCTCCCTTTCGCCCCTGCTCCTGCTCTGTCTCTCTCTCTCTCTAATAAATAAAATCTTTAAAAACAAATAGAGCAAGGAGCACCTAGGTGGCTCTGTCATTTGAGCATCTGACTCTTGATTTTGGCTCAGGTCATGATCTCAGGGTTGTGAGATGGAGCCCCGCGTTGAGCTCCACACTCAACGTGGAGTCTGCTTGAGATTCTTTCTCTCCCTCTGCCCCCTCCCTGCTGTCGCGCTCTCACTCTCTCTGTCTAAAAATAAATAAATAAAATATTGAAAAAAAAATAAGGCCAAGACAATAAGTGTAACCGAGTCTGTGGAAACCGGGCCATATGGTCTCCTTACTTCTTAAACACCTCGATCCAGAAATGACCCATCTCACTCCCTTTCGCCTGGTATTGTGGTTATCTATTTTTGTGTGACAAACCATGCTGAAACAGTGGCTTAAGACAATAACGGATCATTTTTTGCTCGCAAATGCAGGGTAATCCGGGATCAGCGGGGCAGTTCTGCTCAGGGTCTCACCCGTGGGTGCAGTGGCAGGGCGGGGGGCGGGGGTGGGGGGGTGCGGGTTGTCCTGGAGAAGTCTTCCTCACTCACATGTCTGGTGCAGGGCTGGAAAGAGTCAGAAGGGCCTTGTGTGCCTGGATCTCCATGTGGTCTCTCCAGCAGGCCGGTTCCCCAACAGCCCAACTCGGGCACCACGGCTCAGAGCTCCCAAGAACACATGTCATGAGAGAGCCAGGCAGGAGCTGCGTCACCTTCTGTGTCCCGGCCTTGGAAGTAAGTCGTAGAGCATTACACCTACTCACTCTGCTGGATGGGGCTATCACAAAGACCCTCGCCCCGTGCAGGGAGAACGACGCAGATTCCCTTCTCGATGGAAGAGTAGCAAGAACAGTCAAGGCCAGAAATAGTGTTGACATCATTTTTGGATAAAATATAACCTGCGACCCCCCCCCCAAAATATAAGGGGTAGGGCGCTGCTGGGAAATGGAGACCAGCTGGGCAGCCCCTTCCCACATGTCTCAGTCTGTCCTAGCCACTGTAACAGAAGTAGCACAGACCAAGAGGCTTATAAACAACAGAAACTCATTTCTCACGGCTCTGGAGGCTGGGCAGCCCAAAATTGAGGTGCCTGCAGCTTCAGGACGTGGTGAGGGTCTGCTTTCTGGTTCATGGATGTCATTGTCCCCTCCTGCTGTGTCCTCACATGGCCGAAGGGGCGAGCGAGCTCTTTGGGGGTCTTTTCTCGAAGGGCACTAATCCCATTCATGAGGACTCCACCCTTGTGACCTAATCACCTCCCATCGGCCTCACCACCTCCTACCATCACCTCAGGGGATAGGATTCAACGTGTGAGTTTGGGTGGGGAGTTGGGAGCACAGACATTCAGCTCACAGCACCAGCCCTACTCTGAAGTCTGGAAGGAAGTGGGATTGCCGTGCCCACTTGGCCATCTTTCCGAAGCAGCCCAGAGAGGATGACCAGGTCTTGCCGTGGCCCCTGTGAGATATGGGCCTCACAGGGGGGAAAGAGTGGGACTGGGGGAGCTTAGCCTCACCCTCAGAAGCACATTCTTCCACAGGGTCAGACAAGGCAGCGCCCGGCCCCCCAAAAATGTGGGTGACAGCTCGGCCTCAGCTGAGTATTCTGTGCCTGGCAACCCAAGGCTAGCCGTTCACGGTCAGCCCATTAGGAAAGGATTTTTTTTTGGGGGGAAAAACAGTGAAACTGCTTGAAGTGATTATTAAATGAACCACTTTGTAAATGAATCATGGGAACATTTAAAAATTTCAGTTTAAAGACAACAAACCATTTCTGCTTTCCAGTTCTATTGGGATCCCGTGGAATCCTGGCAAAGCTCAAAGTGTGCTTTTCAGCACCAAGACTTGCTAGACCATAAGTTGAGAGGAACCGTTCCTAGAAGGTTCTAGAAGGACCCACTAAGTGCACATCCAGAAGTCCTCCTAGGCAGCCATTTCAGGTTTTTTTTTTTAACCCAGCCTCAGCCCTCAGCAGTCTCCCACCCTCCGTGTCTGCTCCTTTTTAAGGCCAAATCACATCTTATCTCCCTTAGCAGACAGGGTTTCTGCAATGGTTGAGTTTACGTATCAACCTGACCAGAACACAGGTGAGAGTATACATCTGTATCTCCAATTGGTTCTGTTTCTCTGGAGAACCTAATAAGTTTCCTTTTTGTGCCTAAAAATTCCTCCTTTTCAAGAGATCTTTTTCCTCTTCCCTCTCAGCATGCCATCAGTATTCTGTAAATATTACGAGGTAGGAGGCAATTAATTCACCGGCAAGAAACAGAGAATTCATACTTGGAGATCAGACTTTTGCCCTCTTTTTTTAACTGGAAGTTTTTATAGAGGGAAGCACTTAAGCTTCATTTGTATAAAAATGACAGCGATCTCCCTGGTTTCTGATGCACTTCGTGAAAAGGTCTGACATGAGTCCCCCGGCTCTGGAAATGAAAGTTCTCACCAGCAAACCCAAGTCTGCCCTGTTTTACCTGCATTCTAATGAGAATGTCCAGTCCTGGTGGATTACAACATAAAAGTAGACAAAACCTCAACTTCCCTCCTGAGGCCCAGGGAGGACAGCTTTCTCGTTACAAATTTTCTTCAGGTCTAGCTTAAATGAGAGCCATTCTGCTCCGAACCAGAGAGGTCCTCAGCTTCTGACAGGTGGAGCCTTCCCTTCGCTCCTCCTCAGGGCTCTGTCCCCTCCTGCCACCTCCAGCAAATCACAGGCAGTGGAAAATGCCCCCACCAGACTCCCAAGGGCCGACCACGTGCATCTCTTCCTAGCTCCTAACCACGTCGGTGGCTTGGCATCACCCATGCCCTACCCGGGAAGCCCGCCGGTGTGAGACCACAGGACTGCCAATAAGAGGAGTCAGGATATCCCCAGACCCTGACAGTTCCAACCCACTATCTCTGGGACTCCAGGAAACCAGCCTTTGTGGCCCATGTCTCAGGCAGAGGGGATGATACACTTCTGAGATTCCCCACCCCCACTGTTCCACACAAGCCCACATGGCTCCCCGAGACAGGCCCAGCTAGACCCCAGGCACTCGAGGGCCATGCTTGGGTCTCTGTGGGAGCGTGGTCGCCAGCACACTGGAGCCTTCTTTTCCTCACTGCTTGGGACCTCGGGTATGGTCCCAGTAAGGAGTGGCCTCTCCACTTTTACCAACAGAACCTTGTTTCTGAGGGGCCGTGAGACCTAGGAAGGCTTGGGCCTGTGAGCCACACCCACAGTGAAGGCTCAGAGAGGTTCCCCCTTGCTGAGTTGGACAGGGAGGGAAGAGCAGGTGAGCTGGCTGAGGACTGAGGATATCACGCGGTGTCTCAGTCTGGAGCCATGACCCATAGCAGCATGGCCCCATGCCAGACCCCACTCCCATCTGTCAGTCTGGGACCCTCACCTACCTACCCCCCCCAACACAGATAACCCTTTTGATGGGTTCCATTGTACACTTTTATTTGAGGATATTTTGAAACCCCTGCATTGTTGTGTTATTTCAACGTACCCAAATGGTAATGGGCCTCCTTGGCTTTCTTCCTGTGTCCAGGCAACACTGGGCTTGGAGACGCTGTCCTGGGCATGTCTGACCTGTTTGCCTTGACTTTGTGCCATATTCCGCTGTGTGTTTCTGGCCACCTTGCCTACCCCCTCCACCCCCCACCACGCCCCCAAGAGGGACATCCAAGGCACCTCCCTATCCCCAGCGTGACTGATGATGGGAGGAACATCCTTGGATGGGCTCACTGAGGGACCCGCGTGGGACTGTCCTGGAAGAGCGAGGTGCTCTCCATGTACCATCTCAGGTGTGTCCTGCATGGGCACACAGGTGTCCCTTTTTCATCTGCCAGTAGCGGGAATGCGTGAACCGGGCCAAGGGTTGGATGAGGACATGGCTGGGAGAGTTCCAAGATGCTGTTCTGTGTCAGGACTCACTACTTCCAGGAAGCCACCCTGAAGAGGATATGCACGGACTGTAGACAGGGGTCACCTACGAGACTGTGTACCAAGAGTAGACCTCCTCCCCCAACCCTGCTCCAATCCTTGCCAGGTAACAATTGAAAAATTCCTCTTTATGGAAAGCTGAGTGACACTGGGTCCCCCACTAAAGATCTTCACCCTCCAGTGAAAGCCTCCTGTTGATGAGAAAATGGGGACAAGCCAGAGCAAGCACGAAGGGATGGGAACCCAAGCTGGGGTGGTGGGGGGGTGGGCAGCTGGCTTCCTAGAGGAGAAGGCACGATTCTTCCGGGATTCTTCCGTCTTGACAGCAGGAATGCAGAGATGTGCAGACGGGGTGGGGGGGGGGGGCGGGTAGGAAGACAGAGAGCTCATTCTGCTGGCTTTGAATTTCTCCACCAAGTCAGATGTGGCTCCTCGGAGCAGACGGGAGGGAGGGAGCAAGCGAGGGCGGCTCGGGGAGATGAGGGGAGGAGGTACGAAGTCGGCCATGCGGAGAGTGGGAGCCAGCAGTGGGGTTGCCAGCAGCACCCCTAGGTCCATGAGCATGAATTTAAAGTGGAAGTCGTCCCCCTGATCAAGAGATTTCCCCAGGGATGCCAGCCACCAGGGTGAAGGTGCAGGAGGGGGAGAGAGCCCATGGGTGTCAGCCACGGTTGGGGGGAGAGGGAGGATGGTGATCACATTGGGGCACAGGGAGGCCACAAAGGGAGCTGTGGATGGGCCAGTGGAGTGGCGGGGAGGGGGTAGGGGCTGGTGGGGGTGCCAGATGTCTCCCTTCCCTGCTCCCTGCTTGGGCAGGGTCCCCGGGCTGCAGGAAGGAACGAGGGGCCAGCACTGGCCCAACTTCTTGGAGGTGAGCAAGACAAGGTAGCAGGAGGCCAGGGAGGAGTACGGCCGTCTGTAGGGTCATCAAGAAGAGGACAAGTGGAGCATGGAGGAAACAGCAGAAGTGGTCTTCAGTGACGCCGAGACCAATGGACCAGCGGCCACTGGGACGGACAGCTGGTGATGTGGCTTGGGTCTTGAATGAGAAGGGAAGAGAAATGTCTTAGAAGCAGCCTTGGCAAGCATGGAGGAGGCTGAGCCCACCTTAGACTTGGGGCTTGGTGGGGCGTTAGAGAAGAAAGCCTCCCAGCCCCCAAGGAAGGCACCAGGTGAGGCAGTGAACAAGATAAGAGTGAGGAGAAGCTTCTCAGAAGAGGCTGAGGCTCGAGGCTCTCGGGGAGTTTGCTGGCTGCAGAGGATGCCATGAGCCCAGCTTGGGAAGGTGAGAAGGATGGGGGTAAGAAGGGGCACTGAGTCAGATTAGAGAATGCACAGGTCTGGAAGGAGGGTCCGTGGCGCCTGGTCTTTTGCAGGTGACCAGAATAACAGGGGGAGCAGAGCGTGGCTGAAATGGCTTTCTAGGATCCTGAGAGGGAAACATAATCCAGCCGAGCCCTGGGTTTGAACATTGCAGGAGCTTCAGGCGACTACTGGGGTGAGAGCTTCCCCTCGTGGCTGAGGCAAGAAGTTCTACAGAGAGCGTCCCCTAATTTGCACCAGAACATCAGGTGGCTTGGGTTGCCAAATGCCTGCAGCTGAGGAGCTGGGGGAGTTCTAACAACAACCAAGCCCAGGTGCGCAACCCATTCCTTTCCCATTATTGGTACTAGCCCAATAAATTCACTGTCAGGAATAAAACCCCAAAATCTCCCAATGTGTCTCTCCTCCCTGGTGTGTATCTACACCAATGGCTAAGACCCTATTACCCTCGAGAAAGAAATGTATCTCCCTCCAATGGTAGAAGTTGCAATTTAGGAAAGATCCTGATTTAATAGAGGTGAGTGTGGGCACCAGCAACAGAATTTCCCTCCAACACTTTATTATAAATATGTATTTAAAAACCTAATGAAAAATTCAAAGAATTTCACTGACCCTCCATTCCTCTATCCATCCAGCAAGCCATCTTATTTTTTGATGCATTTTTTTTAAGATTTTATTTATTTGCGAGAGAGAGAGCGAGAGTACACACAAGCAGGCAGAGAGGCAGGCAGAGAAGCAGGCGCTCTGCCGAGCAAAGAGCCCGATGTGGGACTCGATCCCAGGACCCTGGGATCATGACCCGAGCCGAAGGCAGCGGCTTAACCTACTGAGCCACCCAGGCATCCCTTTTTGATGTATTTTAAAATGAGTTGTAATGTCAGTGCATTTCACCCATAAATACTTCAGCACAAATATTATTTAGAGTCCAATATTTGTTTACACTCCTTTTCTCCCCTTTGAGGCAAAATATGCATAAAATGCACCATCTCAAGTGTACCATTCAATAGATTTTGACAAATGGGTACAGCTCTGTAACCCCTATTCCCATCAAGGCAAAACAGTACGATCAATCCAGGAAGGTCCCTTCTGCCTCTTCCCCGTGAACCCACCAGTCCTCTACCCTAGGCATGTTGTGATTTTTCCCATCACAGATCAGTTTTGCTGTTCTAGAACCTAATATTGATAGAATTATATGGCATGGACTTTTTGGTACAGTAGCATTGGAATTTAAAAGGCAGCCCAGGGCGCCTGGGTGGCTCAGTGGGTTAAGCCGCTGCATTTGGCTCAGGTCATGATCTCAGGGTCCTAGGATCGAGTCCCACGTGGGGCTCTCTGCTCAGCAGGGAGCCTGCTTCCTCCTCTCTCTGCCTGCCTCTCTGCCTACTTATGATCTCTCTCTCTGTCAAATAAATAAATAAAAATTTTTTTAAAAGGCAACCCAGGTGATCCTACTGCCAACAGGGCTGGGAACCTCTTCCTCAAGTTACAGATGGGGAAATTGAAGCTCAGAGTGACTTTTTTTTTTTTTGGCATTATGTGATAGATAATTGGCCACAGATGGGGACTAGAACTCACTTCTGTTTACTGTACAAAAATGGGGCACTGTTCTAGAAGAGTGGTTCTCAAACTTCAGCATCCATTACAATCCCTGGAGGGCTGGGGAGACCTCATCAGTCCAGCGCAGGGCCCAAGAATCTGATTTTGTTTTTCTTTATGGTTTAAGTTTTATTTTGGAGCATCAACCCTGTGAGAAATACGTGTCTTTTTTAAATTTTCTTAAATTATGTTATGTTAGTCACCATACAGTATATTATTAGTTTTTTATGTAGTGTTCCATGATTCATTGTTTGCATATTAACACTCAGTGCTCCTGACTTTTTCTTTTGAGAAAGAGAGAGTGAGAGAGCATGCATGCATGCAAGCATGGGGTTGGGGGCGTGTGGTAGAAAGAAGGAGAGGGAGAGAGAAACCCAAGCAGGCCCCATGCTCAGCACAGAGCCCAATGCCGGGCTCAATCCCACAACCGTGAGATCATGACCTGAGCCAAAATCAAGAGTTGGACCCATAACCAACTGAACCACCCAGGCGCCCCCACTAGAATCTGATTTCTAACAAGTTCCCAGGTAACGCTGATGCTGCTGGCCCAGCGACCACAGTGGAGAACCCGTGCTCTGAAGATATACGATCAGACACGCAGGACGCATTTCTACAGCTAGCCAAAATGCGTGATCTCTGTAACAACTCGGGACTGGAGGTGCATGGATGCTGATGGTGGCCACATTACAGCGGGGTGTCCTCGCCCCTAGCCGGCTTCCTCAAGATCTTCCTTAAGGTCATTTTCAGCAATCACAACTAAGGACTTCCTCATGTGTGTTTCCGCAAGAGCGTCCCCACTTTGCCTCATTTTCTCTTGAATTGGGAGGAGTCTTCTCTCCTGGCTGAGTCATTTTTATGAGTATCTGAGCTGATGCCAGGGCCCCCCTTCTCTTCAGCTGAGGTTTTCAAGTTGTTTGAAGACCCACTGCCACTTCCAAAGGCTGGGAGCAGCCCTGGACGGAGCTACCCTCTAGGACAGAGCCCCTGCATGTGGTCTGGGGTGTGCCATTAGAGGAGGTGCTTAAAATCTTTTTAAATATTTATTTTAGAGAGAGAGAGAGCACAAATTGGGGGCAGTTGGGCAGAGGAAGAGAGAGAATCTCAAGCAGACTCCCCACTGAGCGCAGAGCCAGGCAGGGGCTCTGTCTCCCAGCCCTGAGATCACAACCTGAGCCAAAACCAAGAGTCGGATGCTTAAATGACCATGCCATCCAGGCGCCCCACACCATGTAATTTTTAATTCTTGTGTTTATGAATTGATTTTAATGGACCTTAGAAAGTAGGAAACCCATGATTGTATACCCCTGGCAAATTACTTAAACCTCTTTAAATAAGTGTGAACTTAGAAAAGGAATTGAAGAAGCAATATTGACGGGCTAATAAGACAGGGGCTTATAAGGAAATGAAGGTCTAGGAGGCAGACTGAAGTCTGAGAATCCCCGCTTCAGCAGATTCCAGAAAACACAGGCTGTGCAGTGTCACAGAACAACGTGTTCTCTTAGGAAAACTCACATCCTTCCCCTGCAACTTTTTTTTTTAAGATTTTATTTATTTATTTGTCAGAGAGAGAGAGAGCCAGAGAGCGAGCACAGGGAGACAGAGTGACAGGCAGAGGCAGAGGGAGAAGCAGGCTCCCTGCCGAGCAAGGAGCCTGATGTGGGACTCGATCCCAGGGCACTGGGATCATGACCCGAGCCAAAGGCAGCCGCTTAACCAACTGAGCCACCCAGGCGTCCCATTCCCCTGCAACTTTTAAATCACTGGACTGAAACATGAAAACAACTCCAGTTCTTTTGCATTTGTATTTTACCTCTTTTGCATATTATTCTCAGTATCTTGCAATAACTTGCTTATTTGCTTTAAAATATGTGAATTTATCTATTTGTTGCAATTTTAAAGTGATTCTTATAACATTTCAGGACTAGCGTTCTTTTTCCTTAAGGAACACATTTTCAATTTTATAATGAAAGTCAGCTGGAATATATGACTGCACATAGAAAATCACTTTAGAGACAAATTTTCAATATCTTTTTTACTTATAAATGAGTTTTATTGTTATTAAAAAGCAACTTTATTCAATTATGCTTCTTTCTTTCCTTCTTTCTTCCTTTCTTTTACACTCCCCTTCATTCCATAGAGACATGAAACAATTCTAGCAAGAACATGTATAAGGTAAAAATTTTAAAACTAAGACTGGGAATTAAAAGTAGAAAGCCAAGGTGGGAGAAAGTAAAAAACCCAAATATGCAGACCCTACAGACCCAAATGGTTAATGTATTACAGTTGAGTTTCTAATTTGACTCTGAGCTCCCTGGCAGCGAAAGCAAAAAGAGACACACACTCTGCTCATGATTTTCATTTTAGGGAAAGAGGAAACATATTCATTTCCTTAGGGCAGGTAGAGCTTTTCCCAGGATTTAGAAAAAGGTGAAGGGGGTTGCCTGGGTCGCTCAGTTTGTTAAGTGTCTGCCTTCGGCACAGGTCGTGATCCCAGTGTCCTGGGATGGAGTCCCATGTTGGCCTCCCTGCTCACTGAGGAACCTGCTTCTCCCTGTGCCTGCCGCTCCCCCTGCCTGTGTTCTTGTGCACTCTCTAACAAATAAAATCTTTTAAAAATTTTTCAAAAGAAAAAGATGAAGGGACGGAGGGAGCATTGCATGGTGTAATGGATCCTGCCCTTGACATTCCTAAAGCACAGAGAACAAAACTCCCCGACACCATCAAAGGTAAGCTACCCTCATCTTCCATAATTTTCATCTAAAGTCTTTAGAATCAGCTCTGTGTGTATAGGTAATGCTGCACATAAAAATTTCTCTTTATAACCAGCCAAAGTGTTTTAAGACCTTAAACTGTTGATACCATCTTTCCATCAATTATTCTCAAGTTTGTGTTCTCCTAGCTCCGGTTCATGCATTCAGTGCTCCCCAAACATCCTTGCTTGGGGTCTAATGGACATTTTTTTTTAAGATTTTATTTATTTATTTGACAGAGAGAGATCACAAGTAGGCAGAAAGGCAGGCAGAGAGAGAGAGGGAAGCAGGCTCCCCACTGAGCAGAGAGCCTGATGTGGGACTCGATCCCAGGACCCTGAGATCATGACCTGAGCTGAAGGCAGTGGCTTAACCCACTGAGCCACCCAGGCGCCCATACATTTTAAACTTAACATAGTCAAACTCCTCCTCTTCCCCTGAAGACCTCCTCCATACACAATCTCCCCCACCCTGAGCTGATGGCATCATCCTCCTATTTGATGATGCCAAAGCCCTGAATCCCTCCCATCCCTCATCCAATCTATCAGGAAATCTCCTGGCTCCATCTTCAAACTACCTCTAGGATCTCACCACTTCTCACTGACTGCATGAGTCACCAGGAACACTCCTCTGCAATACACAGTAGCCTCATATAGACCTCCTTGCTTCCATCCTGTCTCATCCCCACTCACGGTCTGGTCTCATCCCAGAGACTGGACTGATCCTTTGAAAATGTGAATTATGTCATGTTGTGTTTGAGCTCACATCTCTACGAAGGCTCCCCTTTCACTCAGAGAACATGGCAGCATACTTCCATGGCCACAAGGACCCATGTGATAATGATCTGTTACTTCCCAGACCCTTTCCCAAAGTCTGTCTCAATCACATCAACCCATCGCTGCCCCTTGAAGCCATCAGACATGTCTCTAGCCTTTGTTCTGGCTATTCTCCATGCCCAAGACATTCTTCTCTATAGACACTTGCATGACTTGCTTCCTTCTCCAAGACCACTTTCTCAATGAAGCCCACCTTGTTTGTCCCTCCATCTAGCCCCCTCCACCCTTCCAATACCACTTATCCTACCCAATTTTTCCTTTTCCCTGTGGCTCTGATCTCTTTCTGTCCCACTATATAATTATATTACTTATCTTTTTTATCATTGTACCAGAATAGGTGAGGTCGTGCTGTGGCAACAAACACCCCCAAAATCTCAATGACTTAGAAAAACGAATGTTGATTTCTCACTCAGGCTGTATGTCTTGGGGATCTGGGCTGAGTGTGCAGCCTCAGTGCAAAATGTTTCCGGTTGCCACGTCAGGGAGGCGGAAAGAAAGCTTTGAAGGTTCTCACACCCACCATCAAATGTTCTGGCCCAGAGTAACACACTGCTTCTCACAATTAATTGGCCAGAACTGGCCACATGGTTTCACTCAACCCTTCTTAGGAGTAAAATCCAACTGCCCAGGACAGGGAGAACTAGAACCACTGAGAGAATGACAACAATGGCTATGACAATTTTGTTAAAGTTTACCGTGCCCCCTCCCCCTTTAGAACAGAAGCTCCATAAAGGCGCCTAGAACAGTGCCTGGCACATGGCTAGATTTGCATCAGGAACCAAAAGTGAGGAATTAACTATAAACCCCAAATCAGACGCACCTACTGCAAACACATAGGAAAGAGGTTCTTAATCTATCTCTGCACTCTTCCTGAAGCCTATGAAACTACTTTCAAACCTTTTCCAAGGAGGGTCCCTAGAGCTTTCACCAGGTTGTCGGAAGATGCCCCTAAAAACAGATCAAGACTCCTGATGCAGAAAGACGGGAAATTGGGGTGTGTCAGGTAGAATGCCAGACCCCACGGCTGATAGTAATTAGGGACTAAGGGGTGAGTCACTTTGCTTCCCGGGCTCAGTGTCCTCCTCTATGCGTTAGGCTCACGGTAGAGATCAACAGAGCAGGTGCTCTCCACGGCCAAGGACGCCAAGCCGCGCTCACCTGCGCAGCCAGCGCGCCATCTAGTGGACGCGGCGGGCAGTCCGGGCAACCTGCATGCATTTGGCCCTCCGGGATCGCAGACCGCAGCTGGCATCAGGAAGTTTGTAGGGACTCCAAGTCTGTGCAAACTGTGGAGCAAAACAGGCCTTCCCTGAAGGGGAGAGCAGAACTGCAGGACTGGGCGGCCTGGGGCAATCCTTCTTTCCGTCTGTATCTCTCTGGTTCACAGACACAGCGCTGTGCACATGAAGCAAAGGAGGAAATGGACCCAGCACATTTAAGGGAATGCCGACCGATTCCGTAGTGAAGTTATCCTCGGGCCATGTTTTGGAAAGTGGAATGCAAAAAAAAAAAAAAAAAAAATCCACGATAAACAAGATACCAAATGCTCAAATATAGACAGGATCAGTTTTCCTGATCTTTCTACCCATCTCAAGAACCAGAAGGGCTCATGGGCTGTGTCATGGATCCTGTGCCTGGTCAGCCTGGTCTTAGGGGAGCCTCCGAGGAATGAAGGGCCTCTGCTGCACCACCTGGGTGACCAGGCTGAGCCAGATCCTGGGGACCAGGGGCACCCTGTAACCAAGAATCACATGACCCTGAAGGAAACATCAAATTCCAGTCCCAATGGGGTTTCTTCCTTTAGACAAGGAAGGAGATTGATTTAAATTCTCTCTTCAGTGATGGAGGAAGGCACCGAGCTAGGGGCCAAGCCTGCCCTCAAGGCACCCACCATCTTTTGGCTGAGACAGTTATGGACAGGAGCAAAATATCAGCAGCCTCTCTGGTTGGACTTGGAACAAAAAAAAAAAAAGGAACAACAAAACTAACACTTTACTGGAAGTAAGTGCTTTACAGTAGCAAAGAGACAGGATGACTCCTGGGGACTTTTCCCCACCCTGAGACTCTCGGTGCCTCCACAGACACGTCATGGCCCAGAGTGAACACTTCCAGGCTTGGTGTCCCTCACCCTCTCCACAGAGGCCCAACCAGGGTAGCAGCATTTATCTCCAAGGCAAACAGAGCTGCCTTCTTATCTGCCTGTGTTTACTCATGATGTCACATCCCTCCCAGCTTCCTGATCGATATGACTCAAGGGTGAGTTGCTGGTCAAGGTGAGTCATGCCTTGACCCACCTGAGCAGGCAAGACTCTGGCTCCCAGGAGGGCCCCAGTCGCTGGGGAACTAAGCTGGAGTGAGACCCTACAGGTGAGACGCAGCGGCTGATGTAGGGAGCACCAGTGAAGGGGGAGGTCTCAGCAGCCTACAGCGACCTCTGTCGGTGATGAGTATGTAGCGCTCCCAGTCTCATTCCCACTTCTCAAATTGGCGGGGGGGGGGGGGGGGGGGGGGGGGCGCGGGCAGAGCCTCAGTGGGGTGACAGGTCTTGCCCCCAAATACATAGCAAACAAGACACAGAAAGGTTTGCTTTCTGTGTGGCAGCTGAAGCCGCAAAGCCAGGCCTAGAGCAATGGCTTCAAAAGGCAGAAAGGGGGTAAGGGTCTGGCCACAGAAAGGTGGGCCAAACCAGGTTGGAAAGAACCAGGAAGCTGAGATTGGAGACTGGGGTGTGGGCCCAAATTCCAGCTCCCGGTGTAGCTTCCTCCAAGGTGGTTTTCTGCAAAGAGCGGCTTGGGAGCCCCGGGGAAGCCCAGCGGAGTTTCAAAAAGTCAAAAAGTCAAACCAGGAAGGGTTCACCTTTCAAAAAGTAATAGTAATAATAGTAACAAAACTTAAATTCCATGTGACTTTACAACCAGGCTCAGAGCTGGAGCTGGGGGAGAAAAGCAGGCCAGCTGATCTGAGGGTGAACTGTGATCTGTTGACAGTGAAATGATCTGGAGATCAAAGGCAGCTGTGAAGGGGGCGGGGTGGGCTGGCTACTGTCCCAGAATAGGGACAAGCGACCTTCCCTCAGCCTGTGGTAAGGCAGCCTCAGCTGTCCCCGGACTCCTCCTGGCCATCGGCCCCAGAGCAGGACAACTGCCTAGTCTATGCTGCTGCTTTTCCCTCCTGTATATACGGATGGGGAGCCTGGCGGGTACCCACATCTCTGATGAGGGGCCGCTGGGGAAAGCGTGGCCCCTCACCACCCTCAGGGTCACCTGGAATACTGTCTACCCCACTCCTATTGATTAGGACACACAGGGCCAGGGACACGGCGTGACTGGCTCCGAGTCACACAGGGCCTGTTATCACCAAGACTAGAAGCTAACCTTCCCACCACGCCGGGCACACTGTTGTCACACCCTGTCCCCTTCCGATGGCAGCAAGACACCTGAGTCAGCACGTCGCAATGGGGACAGGTCTCAGGAGCCCAGGGCTACTCCAATGCCAAGGTCAGGCTTCCAACAGCCTGGGAAGGCCACAAGGCATGAATGCGGCTCCTCTTTTCCAGCAGCTGTTTCTACACAGAGGAGGAGGCATTGAGTCTGCCCTCCAGAGCCTACTCAATAACCCAACAGCTAGTTTAATCAGAATGGGAGGAAATGCAGACACCCAGATATTCTGCCTGCTTAATAGCAAAGATTCAAATGTTTTACCCCCCAAGGAGCTTCGAATGACACTTTGTGCCAAAATCTCATCTCCTTTCATGTTTAGAAGAAAGCCACTGATACAGGGGAAATCTTCCAAGACTTATGAGCTCAATTCTAGGCCGAGAGATGGATCATCTTTTTTAGCTAATAATAATGCATGAATACTTTCATTTTTGTGTCCTCTGGGGATATTGTCATTGTTGTTGTTTTGTGGGAACAATGACTGACTCAAAAGCAAAGTGGATGATTTATCTCTACAAGGCTTTTATTTGCCAACTTTGAAACATGATTCAGAAATGTATTTCTTGGAAAGTGGGCGTAAAATTACATTCTCTGATTAAAGTAAAATAAAAGTGCTTTTAAAAAGTGGCATAAGGATATAAACTCCAGACAATTTTCTAGGCTTTTCCAGGAGAGTCCCAATTTTAATAACATGCCCCGTTCTGGTTCTCCATAATCATATTCTTCTGTGGCAGTCCATAGATCTTTTCGTTTTATCTGCAAAATACGGTTATCCCCAAAATGAAGACATTTAAATGTATTAAAAGTTTCAAAAAATGTTTTCTCACTTTTTGGATTTTTCTTTTGAAGATTCATCATGTTTTGTATGTGTTGACATCAACACAATCACAAATTTTCCCAGATTTTAATAACAATATATGTCACTTAGGAATGCTTTCTGCCACAGCACCCCACGTGCTGTCAGGGTCCCGTTCTCTCTCTCTCTTTCCATGCCCCTCTCAATTCTTTGGCATCAGTCTTGTTGCTGTTTGGAGCTTCCAAGATGGCGGCCACTTCTTGCATGGACATGACCATCTGCTTTTTAGGAAGTTATTGGGTGGGGGTTGGGGGTTAAACAAACAATTGCCCTAACCCTAACTACTTTCCTTTACCTTCTCAGCAGACCTTTGTTTATTTACTTTGTCTCTTTGGTGAGGATGGTGTCTGTTTAGTCATTCCTAATTGCAAGGGGGACTAGAAATCCAAGTTTCTTGCTCTCCAGACCCTGTAATAGAAAAGGGCATTAAGTATCTGACATCATATGCCTGCTTGTTCCTCTACCAAGGCTATAGCAACTGCAGACTTCAAAGATCTCTAAAAACAACGAATAATGCATAGGGTATATGCTTTGAATTGGTGAGTGCATCCTTTGAGAGTATTAAAATGGTGAAGCTCTTTCCACCATGAATTTGTGACTCCTATTTCTGGGCCCAGAGTACTGCCTGACATCATAGCCAAACGCATCCTTAAAGTTTGATAGCATTCAGATCCTAATGGGACATTACCAACCGGCTTAAGTGGCAAAATCTGCCTTTTGGACTCAGCAGAGTTTCCATTGATTCTTCAGCCTTCTTTTGCTTCTTGGTCAATGTCAATATGAGGGACATTTTTAAAGAAACACATAAATTACTATTCAAGGTTTTTGCTTAATTATTTATAATTGGACACATTTGCCTAATGGAAATTTTCGCTTTATGCTGAATTTCAAGATCCTCAGGGCTAATACTTCCCCTTTTAGTGAAACGGTTGCATTTCTCTCTTCGTTTATTGCTCTCATAGATCCATGAAAATTAAGTCAGAGTGGAGGGACAATGATAGAGAGAAAGGTAACAGATGGTCTGAGCTGTTCTGGAACTAAATTCACTGGAAATGCCCAGGTCCAAGCTTGAAGGAGTCCATCTGGTGAGGTGGTACCTGGCAGGTCCGTGGACATAAAACGTGGGTGCATAGTAAGGCGGAGGTGTGGACAAAAAAGTTAATCAGAGACAGGCCTTCGCTCTCTCGGAAAGAGAATTCAAGTGTAGAAAGACCAATTGTCCTAGTGGAAAAGAATATTCTATTACATTCCACACTCTCAGCACCCGCTGCTGTTCACGTTGGGGAATTGCTTGACAATCCAGTGTTCTGGCTTCGCTGCTGCGCCAGCAGAAACAGGGAAGGACAGGAAAATTGTCTGCCTGGCTCCATAGATTTCTGTAAAAGCACTTCTGAGTGTCTTTCCCCAAGTCTATCCTCCCAGGGAAAAAAACCCAACTCAAGGTAAAATTGTTCCAGAACTTACTGCGCTTATCTATCAAGATAAAATATTGGGCACATGGTGCAAGAATTTAAGTCTTACAAAGAGGAAATCTGCAGATGTGGTCAATGTTCAGTATTCGTTAAATACAGAAAACAAAGCTGCTTAGGAAAAGGAAGTCTGGAATTTTCTCTGCTGATGTTTTCCCATGGAAAAAATAAAAGGGCAAATGAAGGCAGGCCAGGCTTACCCACTCCCACAAATGCAGCCATTTCCCCCATGAAGCCAAATCACTGAGGGATTTTTAGGACAACAGACAAGTGTTTCTCCCTTTCTGCCCTTGCAAAAGTAAAGAATGTTCAGGTTATCTTGGCCCCTGGCAAACAGCCTCTCCTCACAGAGGCCGATCTGCACCTAGAGAATAAGACTTCAGAATAAGTGCTGTTGACAGAAGTTTAAAAAAAAAAAAAAATCAGACAGTTTTAGAACTGAGAGTAACCTGAACACCAACCACCCCATTCTGGAGGTGAACAGACCAAGATGTGGAAAATGCCACACCTAGTCCTCCATACCGATAGAGGCAAACTGTAACGCGATCCTCTGTCTCCTGGCCCTGTACTCATCACTCCATAAGAAGTTTCAGATGGGGACGCCTGGGTGGCTCAGTTGGTTGGGCACCTGCCTTCAGCTCAGGTCATGATCCCAGCGTCCTGGGATCGAGTCCCACATCGGGCTCCTTGCTCAGCGGGGAGCCTGCTTCTCCCTCTGCCTCTGCCTGCCACTCTGTCTGCCTGTGCTTGCTCTCTCTCTCTCTCTCTGACAAATAAATAAATAAATAAATAAATAAATAAATAAGAAGTTTCAGATGGAGGCTACAAAGTCCCTTTCACCCAGTTATAAATACTCAAAATTACATATAAAATGTAGCAAAAATATTTTAACACACAGCTGAGTTTGGGGGAAAGAAAAGGAAACACCAAATGCCAAGAACACAAAGGAAAGCAAAACAAGTCCTTGGGACAGATGATATGGTGGCCTTTGGGGGTGGGGGTGGGAGTGTTGGAGCTGGAGATGGGCCCAAATGGTCAGAGGTTTCGAATGTTTTAAGTCCCACTTGTATAAGGACTTGTGACCTGTACAAGATGGAGAGTAGATAATAAGACCTATTCACACCGGTGGGAACCTAGGAGACTGCATGCCAGTAAGAGGGGTACTAGAAAGTACTTTTGGGTAGGAGGAGGACAGAGGAATTTGGCTTCATTGGGTGTTTAGTAGGAAAAAAAAATCATCCTAAGAGAAATTAACCCACCAAGCCTATGACATTGGGGCAGGAGCAGATTCTGAATTTTATACTTTTCCTTGGTAATCTTTTCTTTTTTCTTCCCTAAAGTAAGCTCTACACCTACTGTAGAGCCCAATGTGGGGCCTGAACTCAGGGAACTAAGATCAAGACCTGGAGTGATATCAAGAGTCAGATGTTTTACCAACGGAGTTACCCAGGCGCCCCACCCTTGGTGATCTTTTTTGGAGTGCCTGTCAGGAACAGACGTTAAAGCTTGTCTGGAGGAACACTTTATAATCCAGGCCACAAGAGGTTTCTGTAGACAAAGTGAATCACCACTCAAGATGAACTCATAATAATTGCCAGAGCCACCAACATGGGCTGCAATCACATCAAAACCATGAAAAAGGCAGCCTGGGTCACCATTGAGAAGTATTACACATGCCTAAACAATGACTCCCACACCAACAAGCATTAGCGCGAGGAGATCGCCGTTATTCCCAGCAAGGTTCTGAAGCAAGATCACAGGCTATGTTACACATCTCATGGAGCGGATTGAGGGGGCCGTGAGTGGTATCTCCATCAATCTGCAGCAGAAGGAGAGAGAAAGGAGAGATGATAATGTTGCTGAGGTCTCCATCCTGGATCAGGAAATCACGGAAGTCGATCCTGACACTAGGGAAACATTGAAACTCTAGGGCTTTGGCAGTCTGCCAACCTGTAGGTCACGCAGCCTATAGTTGGGATGAATTCCAAAATGCCATGGGAAGGCACTTGAATCTTCTAGCTGTGCTGTGGTATCTTCAATAAACCTTAAGCAACAACAACAACCACAACAAATTCCCAGAACAGATAAGGAAATGTTGTGATTTACCATAATAAAGAATCAGCAAACACAATCGTGGCTAAATGAAATGATAAATAACCAAAACCAGACAAAATAAAACCAATAAACAGAAACTACACAGAACTATCTGGGAGAGACTATAAAATAATGTAAATGATTACAGAGATGAAGGAATAGAAACCATGAGGAAATAACATTCAAAAAAGAAACTGGAAGATCCTATAAAAGGAGATTAGATTCACGATTTTAAAAACTTCCCACAAAACAAAGTTCAGACCTAGTTGGCCTTCCTGGTGAATGCTACTGAACAGCCAAAGAAAAATAAATACCAACTATTTGTGAGCTCTTCCAAAAACAGAAGATGAGGGAACACTTCCCAGTTCCTTCTATAGGGTCAGTTTTTGCCCAATTACCAAAACCAATCAAATATATCACAAGAAAACAACACATCAATGTTCTTTATGATATAGATGTGAGAGTCATCAACAAATTACTAGCAAACCGAATCCACCAATAATAAAAAGGTTTATACACCATGACTAAGTGGAATTTATCCCAGGAACGCAAGGCTGATTCAAAATACGGAAGTTCAATCATTGTAATACACCAGATCAACAGAACAAAGGACCAAAAAACCCATGACCACCTCAACAGACACAGAAAAGCCATCTGACAAAAGTCTAACACTTTCATGATGACAACACTCGACAAACTAGGAAGAGAAGGGAATTTCCTCAATCTGATAATAAGGTTACCAGATAAATATTACAAAAATCAATTATAGTTCTGTATACTCTCAATGGACAATTGGAAAATGAAAATCAGAACACAGTTCAATTTGTAAAAGCATCAAAAAATACTTGGGAATAAATTTAACAAAAGATGTGTAGGGGTGTCTGGTGGCTCAGTCAGTTAGGCGTATGACTCTTCATTTTAGCTCAGGTCATGATCTCAGTGTCATGAGATGGAACCCCACATTGGGCTTTGTGCTAGGCATGGAGTCTGCTTGAGATTCTCTCCCTCTGCCCCTCCCCCTGGTCGAGCTCTCTCTCTCAGATAAATAAATAAATAAATAAAAATCTTTTTTAAAAGGAAGTGTAAAACTTACTTTGAAAACTACAAAACATTGTTTGAAGAAATTTAAGACCTAGATAAAATGGGAGGACATTCCATATTCATGGGTCAGAAGAGCTAACATTGTTAAGACAGTAATACTTCCCAAATTGATCTACAGATTCAACAAAATCCTTATCAAAATCCCAGATGCTTTTCCTGCATAAATTAATAAGTGAATCCTAAAATTGATATGGAGATACAGGGTACCCAGAAGAGCCAAAAACAATCTTGAAAAAGTCAAAGGACTCACACTTCCCAGTTTCCAAACTTAGTACAAAACTACGGTAATCAAGGCAGTATAGCAGTTCTGTGGTAGGACAGACATATCGATCAGTTGAATACAATAGAAAGTCTCGAGATAAACCCTTACATTTACAGTCAATTGATATTTTTAAAGGATTTTATTTATTTATTTCACAGAGAGATAGAGAGCACAAGTAAGCAGAGCGGCAGGCAGAGGGAGAGAGAGAAGCAGACTCTCTCCTGAGCAGGGAGCCCGATGGGGGACTCGATCCCAGGACCCTGGAATCATGACCTGAGCCAAAGGCAGCCGTAAGCAACTGAGCCACCCAGACTCCCTGGTCAACTGATTTTTGACAAGGGCGCCAAGATAATTCAAATGAGGGAAAGAATGATCTTCTCGACAAATGGTGTTGGGACAACTAGTTAGCCACAAGCCGAAGGATAAGATTGGAACCCTTTCTTACACTAGATCCAAAAATTAACTCAAAATGAAATGTAGATCTAAATATAAGAGCTAAAACTATAGTACTCTTCGATGAACACATGGGGGTAAATCTTTGTGACCTTGGGTTAGGCAAGGTTTCTTAGATAGGACACCAAAATCACAAGCAACGACCGAAAAACAAAAGATGTGTGTTTCAAAGGACAATACACAGATTGGAATAGAATATTTGTAAATCATACATCTGACAAGAGATTTATATCCAGAATATATGAAAAACACTGACAACTCAATCATCAGAGGATAACACAGTTTTAAAATGGGTCAAGGAACTGAACAGATATTCTCCAGAGATGATATGAAGTAAGTGTCTGAAAAGATGGTCAAGAGGCACCTGGGTGACTTGGTCAGTTAAACTCGGTCAGTTAGAGCAGCTTAGGTTGTGATCTCATGGGCCGTGGGAATGAGTCCGAAGTAAGGCTCTGTGCTTGACAGGTAGTTTGCTTGGGGATTCTGCCCCTCCCCACCACACACACACTTTCTATCTCTATTTCTCTCTCTCACATAAAGAAATCTTAGGAAAAAAAAAAAAAGATGCTCAACTTCATTATCCATTAGAAAATGCAAATCTATACCACAAGCTACTAATTCATACCCAGTAGGACAGCTTTAATAATAATAATAATAATAATAATAATAATAAAACAGACAATAACAAATGTTTACAAAGATGTGGGAAAATTGGGACCTTCATACATTGCTGGTAGAAATGTAAAATGAGGGGTACCTGGGTGGCTCAGTGGGTTAAAGCCTCTGCCTTCGGCTCAGGTCATGATCTCAGGGTCCTGGGATCGAGCCCCGCATCGGGCTCTCTGCTCTGTGGGGAGCCTGCTTCTTCCTCTCTCTCTGCCTGCTTCTCTGCCTATCTGCGATCTATCTCTGTCTGTCAAATAAATAAATAAAATCTTAAAAAAAAAAAAAGAAAAACCATATGGCAGTTCTCAAGAATGTTTAGCATAGAGTGACCCAGCAAATTCACTCTTCGATATGTACCTAAGAAATATGAAAACTTATATGCAAATAAATGTTCACAGCAGTATTATTCACAAAAGCCAAAAAATGGAAATAATCCAAATGTCCATCAATGGATGAATGGATAAACAAGAGTTGTACACAATGGACTATTATTCAGCAATTAAAAGGAATTAAGTACTGATATATACCATAACATGGATGAACTTTTAAAACACTATACTAGAGGAAGGAAGCAATCACAAAAGACCACATGTTATATTATTCTATTTGTATGAAATGTTCAGAGTAGACAAATCTACAGAGACAGAAAAAAGATTTAATGGTTGCATAGCACTAAGGGAGAGGGTTGAAGGAAAATGGGAGGAGGTAACTTAATGACTACAGGATTTCTGTTTGGGGTGATGAAAATGTTCTAAAATGGATTGTAGAGCTTCGTGAATAACCTAAAAACCATTAAATTGTACACTTTAAATAGGTACCTTATATAGTATGTGAATTACTTCTCAATAAAGTTGTTTTTTAACAGTGAGAGTTGAAAGAGAATGAAATAGAATTATAGAAACAAAAAATATATTAAAATTTAAAACTCAATGGGCAGATTAATTACATAGGGATTTGACAGTCAAGGAAAGAATGAGTGATTCAGATGATAATTCTGAAGAAATTATCGAGAATGCAGTACAGAAAGATGTGAAAAAAATGTAAAAGAGAAATGTGATTTCTATGCCCAGATAAACGATCAGTCGGTAGTGAGAGCCCTTTCAAATCTCCAGTTCTGATTTTGTTACAAGCTTAAGTGTTCTTTGACTCAAGAGACAACGACTAATAATAAAATGTTGCTGAATAACATGTCTGTTCTAGAAAATAACAAAATAACATTTCCACAGTACTTGTTAGTAATTTATAAAGGACAGAGAAGATGGATTAAGATTTGAGCTTTCTTCAACAAAGTTGAACCAAGTTGAAAAAAACTGAACGAAGTTGAAAAGCAGAAGTGGTTCAAATACCATTGAAATGACAAAATTGGCTTTCACGTGTGACTTACAGAACCCGTTGAATGCTTCATGGTCATATAGCATTTAAAGTATATTAATACATTTTGCACTTAATTCTTACTCATAGGAGAACTTATACCAGATGTTAAGAAGCCACTATACTTTATGGACATCATTTAGTGTTTTTATAAATAGGTGGGTATTTATCCTTTTTTGAGCGCTAACATTCTCAGGGTATTCGTATAATGGTGACTGGGTGTCTACTTTGCAATGCACAGCACATTGTAGAAAGTTCAGGACTTTTTCTCTAAATCTTTTTATGCCTATGTTTTGTTACCTTTCGGGATTTGTTGAATTGAAACTAATATCTGCATATTCTTGTATGACCCTCTGTTCTGCAGTCTATTTTATCATTTTTTGAAAGCTGGAAAAGAAAACCCCTGATGTAGCTGCTTTTTGTGAAATGAAGAGCGTCTTGACTACCTCCTAAATGTGTCTTCCGAGCAGTTCTGGAGCACCTACTATGTGCCAGGCACCGAGGCACCTGCTGTGCCCCAGACAGGAGTCACACCTGCCCTGGTGACATTTGCATTCTGATGGGAGAAAGAGGCAGAAAGAATCTATCAATAAAGAAATGAACAAGGAAAAAGATTAGTTATTGTATTAGTTTCCCATTGCTACAGCAACAAATTGTTACACATTGAGTGGCTTTAAACAATACCCACTTATTCTTTTACAGTTCTGGGGCAGAAGTCTGAAATGAGTCTCATGGGGCTGAAATCAAGGTGCCTACAGGGGTAGTTCCTTCTAGAAGCTCTGAGAGAGGCTCTGTGCACTTGCCTTTCCAGCTCCTATTGGCCTCCTGTACTCCTGTACTCCTCTGCCTCTTCCTCCACCTTCAAAGTGGATCACTGCAGGCTCTGCCCCTGTCATCGGATCTCCTCCTCTGACTTCTCTTATGTCGCTCTTATCCGGCCCTTGGTGATTACATCCAGTCCACCGAGACATTCCAAGACAATCCCTTCTTCTCAAAATCTCTGATCCCATTTGCAGACTCTCTCTGCCATATAAGTTAACACTCACAGTTCCAACCCGTGGACTTGAACATCCTTGCAGAGCCATTTTCCAGCCTTACCATAGTGAGCACTACTAGAATGAAAATTGCATGCCGTGATAGAGAGGACCTAAAATAGTATCTTCAGGGCAAGCCGTGAGGGAAGAGCCTCTCTGAGGCTGTGTCTAGGCTGAAATCCAATCACTGGAAAATTCTGGGGGGGGGGGGTCGGTGAGGGGCGCACATTCTAGGCTGAGGGAACAGCTTGTGAGAAACTCTATAGCAGCAGTGAACTTGGTGTGCTGGAGAAGTTAAGGCAGCTTGGACTGGAAGAGAGCTCCGTAATGGCTAATGAGTCTTCAACCCACATTTCCTTTTGCAGAGTGAGAACACTGAAAGCCCCATCCTCCCTCTTGGTATTTTATACGGGACTCTGCCCCCAAACTACTATCATATTAATAGAGACCTCTTTTGTCACAAAACATGGGGAATTGTCCTGGACATCCCAGACCACCCGTTCAGGCTGAGAGCCCCTCATCAGGGCTAGTAGTTGATTGTGCCTCAACTATAGCTTCCATTATGGTCCTCCTTGAATTCTAGTTCTTACACATGTATTAAAGGTGTGGGTCTTGCACTCCTACATCGCTCCCTGCCCCCCCCGCCAGCAGAGTGTCCGGCACAGAGCAGATAATCAATACTCACTTTTTCTTTTTGTTCAACAAACACTTACTGGGCATCTACATTGCCAGCTACTGAGCTGGGAGCTGAACGGCCTTACTCTTAATATCCGTATGGCCCAAGAACTGACCATTCTCAAAGACTTCTAAAGGAGCAGGTTGATCCTAACCAGGAAATTATCTCCATAAAGGAGAGTTAAATGTGACTGAATATCTGCTTGTCAATTTGCATACAGTTATGAACCTGGTCCTTTGATTAAATTTCAACCTTGGCAATCAAATCAAGCCATCTGAGATACTTGCTAGTTTTATGATTGCTTGTAAATCTGTCTTTTCTGAATCTGAACTGAGCTGTGGGGTGCTAAAGGTTAAGCCTCTGCTCTCTTTCCAGCTCCTCGGTTGACTGGCTTGCAGCAGAGTGAAATGACTCCATTCATCAGAAGGCACAGAGGTGAGTGCTAAGACAAAAGTGACCTGCAAAGTTAAGGCAGGGATTTTCTCTTTTTTTAAGTTAGTTTTTTAAATTAAATTAAATTAATTTATTTGAAAAAAAATTATTTATTTGACACAGAGAGAGCACAAGCAGGTGGAGTAGCAGGCAGAGGAAGAGGGAGAAGTAGACTCCCTGCTGAGTAAGGAGCCTGACATGGGGCTCAAGCCCAGGACGCTGGGATCATGACCTGAGCCGAAGGCAGTTACTTAACCAACTGAGCCACCCAGGTGCTGTAAGGCAGGGATTTCAAGCTTAAATGAAAACCAGCAGACATACTTGAAGAGCCTAATATGTATTGTTGGTAATTATAAGGTCATGAGTTCATCTCAATATGGCAAATGAAACCCAGCTGGCAAATCTTAGGTGTCAAATGCTAGAAATTTGTTAAGGAAGGAGGCAGCTGCTTCCACTGCCTGAAACCTAGGGCTGATGTGTTATTTTCCCGCCAACATCCAAGAACATATAATCTTTTGGTTCCCAAGCATGATGTTTTATAATCTGCAGAACCAGATAACATTGTCCCAGAGTCCAGGTGGTTATTTCTAAGTCTAGCCGCATCTCATTCTCTTTGTGTCCACATCTGGGCCACACAGCGCCTTCTTTGTGTACATTTCCAGTTGAACTTTTATCACAAAAACAGTTTAGAAGCTTTATATCCTAACAGCTCATAAAAGATGCAATCCACCCGAATGGAAGTTTTTAAAAACCAGAATAAGACTTCCTTATTGGGAGGATGTCTCGGGTAGTAAGCCGTCGTTCCTGTTTCGAAAAACCGACTCTGGATCCTCGGGATCTGGGCTGGGGCTGGGGTGGAGACAGAACACAGAGTATTAGGACCTAGGCACCTGCTTACACTGAGTGCTGAAAGGAAGAGTTACCTCCACGACACCGCAGCTCACCATGGTTTTCTAAATCTAGTAACGATCTCATGAATGGCACAGTTATATTACATTGAGTTAAAGGTCGTTCTTAAAGTTTAAAAACGTACAGCTGTTTCTGCCACCAGATCTTGGCATTTATTAAGTTTCGGATACACTAGGAGCTTCCAAAACTACAGGTGGCAGCCTCTTTTCTCCATTTATGACAGCCCATGCCCTAGGATCCCGCAGATCTTTGAGGTCAGCGAGGAGGGTGTGCAGGAAGGGGGGGTCAAACAGGGAAATCAATACAACTGGGGGACGTGGGTCCCTCTTTCCGCAGTCCCCAAAAGGCAGCACGGAGGGGCGCCCGCGGAAAGTGTGGGTCTCGGGGACTGCCCTCCCCACCCCCCATGCGAGCTCTGTCCAAGCAGCGCAGCATCACGACGTACTGACGCCCCCCGGGATCCGGGTCGCAGCGCCACCGGGAGCTCTCTGACGGCAGCAAGAGGGCAAGAGGTGGCCGGCGGGCCTGGGGTGACTCGGGTGGGGACGCCCCGCCTACTGGACCCTGCTGGCCTCCTCCCGTCCGCCCCGGCCTCTCGGCCCCGCCCACTCGGTCGCCTCAGGTGGGGGCCGCCCCGCCCACCAGGCCCCGCCCACCCCGCGCGCCTCAGGTGGGGCCGCCCCGCCCGCCAGGCCCCGCCCACCCCGCGCGCCTCAGGTGGGGCCGCCCCGCCTGCCCAGCCAGCCCCGCTCGCCCAGCGGCGTCAGGCCGCGTCTCCACAGTTCCTCGCGGGCGGTGGCTGCGGCCGCGGCGGCGCTACAAGTTTTGACATTTTGGCGGCGGAGGAGCGCGCCGGCATTTCGGAGCCGACGGCTGTGGCAGCCGCCGACCCTCGAGGGTCCTTCAGCCGCGCCCCGGCGCTCCCGCAGCCCAGAGTCGGGCGGCCACGAGGCCCGGCCGCGTCTTCCCGCGTTCGCCGGCCGGGCGGCTGCAGCCATGTCACGGGGGCCGGAGGAAGTGAACCGGCTCACGGAGAGCACCTACCGGGTGAGCGAGCCCAGCACGGCCCGGGACCTCGGGGGTTTGAGGGCGGGAGGCCCGGGGACCGGGGGCGGGGCGCGGCCGGGGGTGCGGGGAGGCCCGAGACCCGTGGAGGACGGGGGTCGGAGTTCGGGCCCGCGGGAAGCGGGGAGGCCGCGGCGCGGCTCGGGGTCGTCGCCGGGGGAGGGTCGAGGCGAGGAGCGGGAACACCCTCCGCGCCCCCTCCCGGCGCTGGAGCCGCCCTGCTACCTACACGTTTCGCGGCCCAACGTTTGGGGAAGGCGTCGGAGAAGGGGGAGGAGGGGGTCTGTCCTCTCCCTGGGGGCCGCGTCCTCTCGCCGGCTGCCCTCGGAGTCGGAGACGCGCCGGCGTGGCCGCGGCGCCCGTGGAGCAGCGCCTCGTTCCTGCGGGCGGGGACGGCGCGAGCGCCGTGCGGGGCTCCGGCCGCGCCAGGGGCGCCTCTGGGGGGCGCCGCGGGCTCCCGGCGTCGGCTCCCGCCCTCCCGGACTCCGGCGCGCGCGGCGTTCCGAGCCCCTCGGCCTGGACGCACCTGAGAGCGTTGACGGTCACTCTCTTAAGGCTGCTCTCCAGCAACAGACACAGATTTAGGATTAGTGGCCAGTTTAGGAAGTTTAAGTACTTGTAAATGAATTCCAGTTGAAATAAGATACGTGCTTAATCATCGGCTATTAATAGACAACAAAACAACTTTTGTTTTAATTTGGCTTGGGCTCATTGAACACAAGCTCTCCAAATTCATTTGTAGCCATTTTTAAGGCCAACAGTTTGGTCACCTTTATAGATTATTTTTTTGACCCTAGAATTGGGTTTCTAGATGCGCAAAGTCTGAGTGAATCCCTGAAATCAGAGGGGTTTATTGACTGTTGTAGGATAAGAATAAAGAAGAGCAAGAAAATATATTCATAATCATAAAAAAATTTGAACCTTCGGGTTCAAAACAATTGATTCCCTTCATCTGGATACACACATAGGTAACGTGAATTACACTTTTTGGCTAGATACGGTTAATAATAACAGTTGACACAGCATTTTTGGTCTCGGTAAGTAACTGTGTTGTCTTAATAGAGAGAAATTTTTAGAAATCCCGGAAATTGTTGATTGTTAAAGTTTTACATTTTATTGAACGTGTTAATATTTCCATCATCCTGAAGATAGTGCGGCAGGCAGTGTGAGGTGCTGACAGTGTGTAAATAAGACACTCTTAGATTTGGGGAATTGGAGCTACTCTGATGATTGTCAGTTAAGGAAAAACCGTATCCAAGCGAGGAATGCAGATCATTGTCAATTTCAGGCAGTGTAAGTTTCTAGTGGGGCAAAAAAACTTGTGAACACCTAAGTTGCCTCCAAGGAGACAGGCACATGTATCTTTCCAATCTGGGATGATAGATCAGTTTGAGACAAGCAATCAGATGCTCTGAAGTAACTCTTTTTCTCCCACTTCTTCGTTTTACTTTTAGTAATGACTCAGTGGAGGGGCTGTCCTCCAGTGAATTACAGTGCCACAAGTGCCAACTCCAAAGAACTAGGGCAGGATGCAAAAGTGTACATTTCACAGTTTGGGTTATACATATTTATAGACATTAAGCAGTGTAAATCATTTTCTTACTTTGCAAAGTTAAAATGAATGTCAGAAACTAGTTACTGACTACTTTCCATTCCCAGGTGTCTTAAAACATATTAAAAGCTCGCAAGTGTCGATTGTGACTTTAATCACCATTTTTTCCTTAATGTTTTGGGATTGTGTTTTTTTATGTTGAATGGTGGTAAAAGAATTTACAGCTCCAGACAGCAAGTTTATATATAGTCTATGAAGTGAATACTGCTGGCTCATAGTTTGGCTATGATGGAAATGCATAGTGAAATTTTACATTCACAAGTCTGATTGAAAGCCTGAAAACCTTCACCACCTCCTCATTGAGTTCTTCCCTACCCCACCCTCTGACAACCAAAGCTTATTTTGGTTTATTTGCAATAATAATTGCAATAATTTTGGTTTATTTAAGCTTAATATGATTAAAAAAAAAAAGCTCACAGTGTGATGACTCTAGTTATTTTATTTGTTTATTCATTTTATTTTGAGAGAGGGAGGGAGGAGGGCAGAGAGGGAGAGAGAAAATCTTAAGCAGGCTCCACACCCAGCAAGGAGCCGGGATGAGGGGCTCCATCTCATGACCCTGAGATCATGACCTAAGCATAAATCAAGAGTTGGACGCTTAAATGACTGAATCTAGTGTTTTGTTTTTGTTTTGTTTTGTTTTGTTTTTTTAAAGAGATTTCCTTTGTTACCTAATAACCTACAGTGTTTTACTAATGGAAACATAACCTAACCAGATGCATTGACAATAGCCCCTGGAATTGAGATTTAATGACTTGCTAGTATGGATTTTAGACTTTTTTTTTTTTTTTAAATACTCAAATTTCTCCAACTTTGAAATAAAAGAATAAATTCTCTGGAAGTGAGGGATTATAAACTAGTGTAATTCTCTGTAATGCAGTATCAAATATCTTTCAGTATTTATTTACACATTTGCTCAGTTCTCTAAAATGTGTCCTTAGACAAATGATTAGTGGAGACCCATGCTGAATCCCAGGAGGATGTGTGTTTTATGGCTTCACAAACAAATGGTATGATAATAACCCCAAAAAGTCAAGTAATGTTACCGTTGCTAATTAGAGTTCAGCCAAAGATCCCTCCCCGTCTCTACATGGTATGCCCATAATTTGCCCTTAGTGCTTGCTTGTGATTTTGCATGGTTTTCTAATGAGTACATCTAATGAGTACGAGGAAGAGGTAATTTAAAAAAAAAAAAAGAACAAAAAAAAAAAACCCTTAAGAGTAACCACACCTTCCTAGAAGTTAGAACTGCTAAAGTCTTGGGAAGTTGAGATAATGGGTATGATGTCATCCATCCTGTACCTACCTTACCCTTGCTAAATAAGCAGCAGTGAAGGGGGAGAAAGTCACTTAAAAAGGAGGGGGAAAAGGGCAGGTAAGTCTTGGTTTAAATGTTACCTCCTCAAACAACTCTTTAAAATTGTTTAAAATTGCTGTCCATCTCCCAATCCCACTGACTTTACCTTTCCCACATAGTGCTTAGTATCTTAAGACATTCTGTATAACAGACTCATTTATCTCTCATCCCTCTCCAACTGGAATTCGAGCGCCCAAAGGAAAGGAGCTTGGCTTTGTTACATTCTGAACGGTGACTGACAGGTAGTAGGTGTGTGAGTTTGTTGATTATATGAACATTTATTTATTTAGTGAATACCTGTGCTAGGCTCCCCCACATCCCTTGACACTTCCCATAGAGCATTTATTTCAATCTAAGTGTACATCATCCCTCGAGGTGGATGTGGATTTTGTTTACTGTTGAGAAACCCATATCCAAAAGTCTAGAGGGAGCAGCGTCCATGTGCCATTTTCCCTGCCAGCCTCCATTCATCTCCTTTTTGTATAGTAGTTTAGTTTCTAGCAGTCAAAAAATGCACAAATCAAATGCCTTTTCATATTTGGTGATCTAAGATAGCACCAGAATTTTCTGCCATTTTGTTCATCATCCTTGTTTTGAACAAAAATTTGTTTAATAAAAAAATGAGGTACTTTTGTTCTTTTATTGAGTCAAACAAGCCTCTTGTCATGTGTACTGGGTTTTGTTTGTTTGTTTTTATTTTCTGAACTTGGGTTTAATTGGGGATATGGAAGTAAAAGTCCCTGCCTAGATGGCTTCCAGTGCAAATTATGGTTTCATTCGCCTTTTGTGTTTATTGCTGTAGCTATATACACTATTTGATATCTTCATCTGTTCCCATATAATACTACTTTCTTCAGGTATGCTGAAGATAAAATGGGATTTGCAGAAGCCCAGACAGCTTGCTCTTGGCTCAGGTGCCAGGTAGCAACAGAAAGAGTTGCCAGGTATCAAATATTAAACTGAACAGCCCAGTATTGTAGCCTTTTGTCTGGTAAAATGAAAATAGAAAGACAAACAATGGTTGTCTTTTTCTGTCATAACATTTTTTTCCTGATTGGAAAGAGATTTTAGAACTGTGATACCATTATTGCTCTGTAGACAGAGCAGTGTCCTTGGGAAGCTGGGACCACTTGGCCAGGTGACACCATTCACAAGTTTCAGGCTGCTTTTGAGTTTACATTTGTGACATTATTTCGGTATTGGGCATTAATTCTTGCCTGGCACTTCTGTTTTAACGAGCCACAGGCAGACCTGCAGGGGAAACCTAATGTGCATGGAATTTCAACAAATTGGACTTTTGTTTTTATCAGCATTCCACACAGTTATTTATTCTGCACTTCAAAAGTAAAAATTATTATAAAAGCTACACAAACATTAATTGAACTTACCTGTTGACATTTGCAAATGTATTTCTTAAACTTTTTATTGGACTATAATAAATACATTGAAAGGTGTGCTTTGGTGTATATAGCTCACAAAATCATAAAAAAACTGAACATGTGTGTATAACGAACACACATAGCAAGATGTAGACTATGACCAGCCTTCCTGAAGTCCCTTTTGTGCCCCCTTCCAGTCATGTATTACCTCCAAGATAACTACTGTCCTTAACTTCTAAGCACTGATTCGTTTGGCCCATTTCATCTCCCATCTTTCACCCAGTATGTTTGTAAGATGCGCCCCTGTCAGAGTAATTGTAACTCCTTTTTACTACTGTGTAGTAAGTAGTGCAGTGTGCAGTTACATCATGATTTATCTATTCTCTTGAGGGACTTCTGGATTGTTTTCAGACTACTCCAGGATACTGTGATTAGTGTGGCTATGGACATTCTAGTCCATGTCTGGTGGGCATAGGCCCTCATTTCTCTTGGGTATAGACATGGTAGTGGAATTACTGGGTTATAAAGGATTTGAGTAAATACTTTTTTGCTTTGGCAGAAACTGCCCAACAGTTTTCTAAAGTGGTTGTACCAGAATCTAGTAGCTTGTTTTTGGCAACAGTTGATACTCTCTTTCCTTTTAATTTTGACTACCCTGGTGAGTATATCCAAATACAATTTTAAAATTCAAAACAAAACTGTTTTCCCCAGGTTTGCAGGTTCAATGTCTGCAACCACAGCAGAAGCCCAACTCCCTAGGGGATACTTCCTGTCAGAAAGTAGAGCCTAGGACCTAGGGAACATGGGTCTGAGAGAGGCCATACAGCTGTGGTACTCAGTAGAGTAAAACATAAATTTAAGTTTAACAGACTCTAAAACTGTCATAGTTGCACACATCAAAAGGTTTTATTGAATAAGAGGTTTTGAGGGCATAGATGAGCCAGGTTTTAACAAACCGGAATGCCGGGGGAGGGGGTGCAGAGTTATGGTTAATTGAATTTTCTTGTTCCTTTGAGTATTAAAGTACCTTTCCTTTTCTTTTTGTGTGACTTTTCTGGAAAATGTACCTGCTTTATGTTATAGGCACAATTGACTAATTTTTAAAAAAGAATTTCAGTGAGTTACAATTAAATTAAGAGGTTTCAAGGCTACTACTTTGTGAAGGAAATGGACACTTTTAATTTGGGTCTTTTCCCCCACTTAGATTGTACATGCTTGAGAACAAATCCTACTTCTTAGCATTTACCACTTTCATATTTTATTCATTATGTGTGTGTTGGTTTTAATCTCAAAGGATTTTTAAAACTATTTTTCTGATACTAGAAAATTTCCAAAATTTCTGTGACTATTCACAGGGAAAGTAAAAGTCCCCTGAATCTCACAACCCAGAGAGAATACTGTTAGTAAAACTTACTGTCACACTTCCCGACAGTTTTTAGTCCATCTCTGTGTCAGTGTCCTCTGCCTCATCAGCTTGCTGACTCCGCAGTACTCTGTTCTCTATCAACAATTTATCGATCCAGTCCCCTTTTACTGGACATAAGATCGTTGCCAGCACTTTGCTATTAAAGCACTGTAGCAAACATCATTGTAGGTAAAGCTTTGCACAAATCCGGGATGTTTTCCTTAAGCTCAATGCCCAGAAGGGAGTTGTGGGTCAAAGGGTAGGTACAATTTAAAGCATATTTGCTACACATTGCAAAATGCCCTCCGGAAAACATGCCCGAAGTTATGCTTAATCTGATTTTGTGAGAATGCACCTTTCCTGAACCCCAACTAAGTAGGTCTTTTAAAGCCACTTCCTTTTGTATAATCTATATAGGTTTTTTTCTTTTGTTTGTTTGTTTGTTTGTTTGTAAAACACGTATAGCTATACTGTTTAGTAGCTTATGGACATTGACTGAGACAATACCTGACTGAGATTTCATATCTTCTGCTGTTGGGTATAACTTCCCCCATAAACTTTGTACTTAGAGATGTGTGCAGAATAATTGCACCCCTGTGGCTCTTCAAGCCTGTGTACTTTTGTTCTTACTTTCCTCAGCCTTGGTTTTAAACTCCTGTTTCTGTGTTCCAGACCTTGAGTCTGTCTTTTTGGCTGATTATTATTTTAGGGATTGTGTTCTGGTTTTATCAGCTGCCTCAGGTCCTTGTGGTTACAGGGGAGACTTGTGTAAATGAGATAAAAAGTTGCTGGTTCCTCTCTTATTCAAAAATAAACAAAAAATATTACCGGAAGGTATTCCCAATCCAGGGAGCAAAACAAATGAGCCCCCCTCAGAGATCTAACGGATGGCTCACAGCCTGCTGGAGCTACCTGTGCTTTAAGGAGCGCAGCCTGGGCAGTAAAGATGGCCTCAGGTTTGTTGCTTAAACTTTTTATTTGGTGCTTTGGAGGTTGAAAAGTCCCTAAACAATAGCAATTTCTTCACTAAAAGTACCGAAGTATAGCAGTGGTTAAACTATAGGGCAGGGGAGGGAGACTTTTACTTGTCACTTTTACTCTACCTTCTAGAGTATTTACACTCTCTTTGTGTGAATGGATTACTTTTATAATTTTAAGGTTTAAAAAGGCAGAAATTGATGTACCACTTTTAATGGGTAAAAAGCTTCAAAAACTAAGCTAAAATGTGCCATTTTCTACCTGTTTTGCAAACTAACCTTTCAAAGATGAGCCTAATTTACTTATTTTTAGAGATTTTATTTATTTATTTGACAGAGAGGGAGATCACAAGTAGGCAAAGAGGCAGGTAGAGAGAGGGGGGAAGCAAGCTCCCCCCGAGCAGAGAGCCCGAGGCGGGGCTTGATCCCAGGACCTCGAGATCCTGACCTGAGCCGAAGGCAGAGGCTTAACCCACTGAGCCACCCAGGAGCCCCTCAAAGATAAGCCTAATTTAAAGTCTCGCTGTTTTTCTCTTAATTACTACTTATGGGAATGCATTTTTAACATTTACTAACCTGAGACTATGAATGCAGCAGAAAAGAATGCAACAAGACTGAGAAACCCAAATTCCAGTCCTTAAACAGTTATCGCTTAAGAGTCTTGTTCCTGATGTTGCAAGAAGCTGATCCCTTTAGGTGCAGCTGTATTCTTGAAAGGTATAAAGGCATTAATAACAGTGACAAGAAAAGGTACAGAAGTGGTAATAATAACCTCTCAGAAATAAGGCTAGAAGTTCAGATGATTAGAACACATTGTGTAGAATAATAAATAATGGAGAGGTTTGGAATTGGGGATCAGAACAGATGTCAGGTGAAGCATTTTTGTATGTACTTAATGTCATTTTCCTCCATTTGACCTTGTGCTTCAATTTTCTCATCTATAAATAAGGATTATAGTAGTACCTACGGCTGGTTATTGTGAAGATTGAACGTTGTAATACATGAAAGCTCTTAGAACAGTGTGTTAGCAGTAGTAGCGTGTGTCTACCGGAGTGTAGCCACTAGGAGAGCATTGATTTTCATCTATTTTGTTTACTGCTTATCCCCAGTATCTAGTAGAGTGACTGACATAGAGGCAGAGTTGAGTAAATATTTGATAAAAAGATAGCATTGAAATCATTGGCACGACCTTTTCTGTCAATGAGCTATACCCTTCTTTTTTTTAATTATTTTTTTAAATTTATTTATTTGTCAGAGAGGGAGAAAGAGCAAGCACAGGCAGACAGAGTGGCAGGCAGAGGCAGAGGGAGAAGCAGGCTCCCTGCTGAGCAAGGAGCCCGATGCGGGACTCGATCCCAGGACACTGGGATCATGACCTGAGCCGAAGGCAGCTGCTTAACCAACTGAGCCACCCAGGCGTCCCGAGCTATACCCTTCTTGAGGGTTTTTTGGTTGTTGTTGTTTTTTTTAATCCCTCACTGTGCACAGTAGTAGTCAGAAAAATTTCTTGAATAAATACTGAAGATCACACAGTTGTAGCTAAAATCCTCACCTTGGTGGCCAGGGGGACTGAGCTAGCACTGGTAATAATGGCTATTATGTTTTGAGCATCTGTTATGGATGTGTCAAGCTTGCTATACACATTCATTCTCCAGCTGTTTTTTTTTTTAATGCACCACAGTTATGCCAAGCACTTTGGTTACTACTAGGAACCACACTGGAGAAGGGGAAAAACAAACAAACAAAAAAACAGCCTGTGCTTTTCTAGAGTTTATTGCTTATGACAGGACAAAAATGCCAAAGTTTTAGTCTGTCTAGCCTTTCCCCTCTACCTTGGCTTGCCTGTATCAATTATGTTTCCTTGCTCCTCTCCCCACCCTCTTTCCCAGAGGGGTCCTGCCTTTACCAGTTCAGTCCTTTGAACTTTGTTTTGTCTCACTGTTGGAAGAAAGGAAAAAATAAATGTATGTGCAGGTTAAGTTCAAGAGGTTTTAAGGCAAGTTGTAAGAAGTCTTTCGAAAATTGGTAAGAAAATTAGATGAGAAACAAAACCAGAAAAAATTAGAAGTTTTGATTCTCCTTACTGGTATGATTCTCTGTACTGGTATCTGAGAACTACATGTAATGAACTTGAAGTATTTTTAAATTATTTTAGATTTCTGAACAATATTTCTCAGATTGCAAGAGCTGCAGTGTTTTTGTTTTTGTTGTTTTGTTTTGTTTCGTTTTGTTTTTTAAGATTTATTTATTTAGAGCTAGAGTGGGGGCAGGGGCAGAGGGAAGGAAACCTGAGCAAAAATCAAGAGTTGGATGCTGGATGTTTAACTGCCTGAGCCACCCAGGTGCCCCAGGGTTGTAGTTTTAATGCAAAACAAAATGACCCATCTCACAGGGTCTGGGGGAGGGAAGTTCAACTAGAATTACTCAAGATACGTATAAGAATAGCATTTGGAAAGAACTGGTGAATTACAAAAAGAATGTCACTTGTATTTGAAATTAGCGGTTTACTTTGATGTAGTAAAGTTCCTGTTACCTGTTAAGTACTTTAAGAGCTTTCTAAACAAATGTGACCCAGCACAGGATAAAATCTTTCCTGTAAATTCATTGCTTGCTTTTTATTCCAAGACACACCTTTTAAAAACAATAAGTAGGCAGGTAAGAACACTCAACCAAATAGTCTAGTGTAAGCCTTCACTAGTGTAAGTCACTAGTGTAAGTCTAGTAATACTAGTGTATAGCCTTCAAAGTATTTATCTGTTGACAGCTGATGGGAACCCAGCAACTTAACTGCTGTTTCCTTCATAAATACCATGTATCTGTGAGAAAGTTTATATATATATATATATATATATATTTTTTTTTTTTAAGAAGGTTTTATTTATTTATTTGACAGAGAGAGAGAGAGTGACAGCGAGAGGGGGAACACAAGCAGGGGGAGTGGGAGAGGGAGAAGCAGGCTTCCTGCCGAGCAGGGAGCTGGACAAGCAGGGAGCCGGAGGAAGGGCTCCATCCTAGGACCCCGGGATCATGACCTGAGCTGAAGGCAGATGCTTAACGACAGATCCAACCAGGTGCCCCAAAGTTATATATTTCTAAGTGATATTCAAGTAATATTAAAGATGTTTGCTTTTTTTTTTTTTTTTTTTTTTTTTTAGAGATTTATTTGACAGAGAAAGATCACAAGTAGGCAGAGAGGCAGGCAGAGAGAGAGGAGGAAGCAGGCTCCCTGCCTATCAGAGAGCCCGATGTGGGACTCGATCCCAGGACCCTGAGATCATGACCTGAGCTGAAGGCAGAGGCTTAATCCACTGAGCCACCCAGGCGCCCCAAAGATGTTTGCATTTCTTATTCCACCATGTCAGTCTGTATTGCCTTGGTACTTTTTTTATACCTGTTTCCCTATTAGGCCATGCATTTTCAAGGGCTAGAATGCTTTCCTCATTCATCTTTGTGTTCTGTATGTCCACCATGAGACTGGGTTCACTATTTACTGTAGGTATGTAATGAAGATTGAACACATACATAGATAGTTGTTTCAAAGGCCCAGACGTGAGAAGGATTTCACAGAGTTAGTGGAAGGAAACCTAAGTACACATTTTCTTGTGCTTGCCACAATACCCTTCCTGCCCCCACCACCCATCAGGAAAAATCCTGGAAGAGGCCCATTTGCAGATTCTGATGGAGACTTATGTAACAGTCCTCTTGGTACTGTAGCTGTTAGGGAAGATTGTGTTTCCATTCTTCCAAATGGGAACATGCATCTCTCGGAGCCAAGCAAAAATGGATATGGATTTCATCATAGTTCCAATTTCAAGAAGTGATTTTTACTTCATTCTCCTAGGTACTTCTCCCTCTGAAGTGCAAGGTCCAAAAGTTTCTTCAGATCTGGGGCAGGGTCCCCAAATCCCTTGTTTAGTTGAGATCAGTGTGGGCCAAACATGGTTACAGTGTCTGATAGCTTACTAATTGCCAAGGCTAGGAATGCCTGCTTTCAGCCCCAAAAGCTTTCTTCGCACTGCCAAGAAATATATAACTCTATGGAGTTTTGTATACATACCGCCTCTTGGACCTTGGACCCAGTATAATTATCTGCATTTAAACTAGAAGGAAAAGTGGTTTCAAATAATTCTACAGACAAATGTAAAACTTTTGTCTATTATTTAAAATAGAATGAAACTTTGTAGTGTTGAGCAGGATTCAGGCCATTACTTTTCTTCAAGTTACTTTATCAAGGATGGTCATGAACTCAGATTGCCTGTAACATAGTTCTCCCCCCACAATAAAAACAATTGAGTGCCTAGATTCTTATACTAGTTTACTGGGTGGGATAGCTCTAGGACTTAATATTCTTGAGAGACTTGATAATTTCATGCAGAAGTCTTGAATAGTTATAAGAGCACATGTCTGTCTTTATCCTGCCAGTGTGGGTCCTTTTTGTTTTGCTTAACTTTGCTTTTTCTTCAGAAAAATTCTTGCTGCCTTAGTGAGTAGGGAATAGAGAAAGTGGAGTTTGTCAAAGAAATCTGAAATAAAAGGCCATGGAGATGTTACTGCTTCCAGTAGTGTATCCTAAGAGGTAGCAATACATCATTTTCTGGATGATCATACTGGTTCTCATCTCTCAGTTCGTAAGGAGTACATGATCTAATAGGTTTTTTCAGAACACTGGGAGAATATTCTTTCAGAAGCTAAGCCCAAAGAGCTAGCCCTGTACTTTACTGGTCACTGGCCCAGTGCTCAGGTCATGTCTCAAAGGATGGAGCCATGTAACTCTGAGGGTATCATGGCTTCATTTCTCGCATGTCCTTTGCACTCTGAAGGACCACTTTTGCAGAAATAATTACTTATAAACCAAAGCTTGGATACGGAGGAGGGGAAGAAAGAAAAGGAAGAACACAGGCAAAACAACTTGGGTCATAGAAACTTTAATGGTGAATTTTCTCTGTGGGCTAAAAAGATTTCCTATGAAACTACCCTTATAGAAGAACCCAGAAATGACTCTTTTTTCTTTTCTTTTTTTTCTTTTGCCTGGAGAAACATTTGCCAAGCTCCTTCCCCAGTCATAGCTGGAAAGGCAGCTGCTAATCCAGCAAGGAGATTATTCTCAAAATAGCTGGGTTATCTTTTTCTACTAATGGATCTAGTTGAGTATCACTCTAGGAGGGCAAGTTGCTGCTAACAGCTACATGGGAAAATGCTTGCAGACCAGTAGCACTTTTCTGGATGCTGCTGGACCCATGTTCACAAACATAGTGCATGTCCTGCATTTCAATACACCTGGCTCTCCATGGCAGGCTAGTTAGAAACAACCAAGGAATGAACAAGGACACATAGCTTTGCAGCATTCCATAGCATTAAGGGTTTAAAGCCTGAGCCCTTAGGAGCCTGGAACGTTAGGAAGAGTCGAGGGCTTTTGTTATTGCTGTTTTTTTCCTTTAAAAAAAAAAAACACAGCTTAATTGAGGTGTAATTCATTAAAAAAATTCACTCCTTTTAAGTGTACAATTCAGTGATTTGTTTCAGTAAATTTACAGAGTTGTGTATCCACCACAATCCAACTTTATAACATTTTCATCATGCCAGAAAGGTCCTTTGTGACCGTTGCTGTCGTTCCTCATGCTCATTCTGAGCCCCAGGCAACCTCTGATATATTTTTGGTCTCTTTAGTTTGTCTTACTAGGTATTTCATATATATTGAAACATATAATATGTGGTCTTTTATTATTTCTTCACTTAGCATGATCATGTTGTATGTATTGGTGCTTTATTCCTTCTTATGGCTGAATAATCATTTATGGATGTACCATGTTTATCTGTTCACCAGTTGGTGGACATTTGAGGTGTTTCTAAGAAGGTGCCTTTTTTTTTTTCTTCCAGATTTTTTTTTTTTATTTTGGGGGGTGGGGAGGAGCAGAGGGAGAGGGACGAGCAGACTTTGCATTGAGCACCACGCCTGACATGGGGCCTGATCCCAGGACCCTGAGATTATGACCTGAGCCACAACCAAGAGCCAGTTACTTAACTGACTAAACCACCCAGGTGCCCCTAACAATGTACTTTTTTTTTTTGTTTTTTTAAGACTTTATTTAGGAGTGCCTGGGTGGCTCAGTAGATTAAAGCCTCTGCCTTCGGCTCAGGTCATGATCCCGGGGTCCTGGGATCGAGCCCCGCATCGCATCGGGCTCTCTGCTCCGCAGGGAGCCTGCTTCCTCCTCTCTCTGCCTGCCTCTCTGCCTACTTGTGATCTTTGTCGAATAAATAAATAAAATCTTTAAAAAATAAAAATTTAAATTTAAAAGAAGACTTTATTTATTTATTGGAGAGAGAGAGACAGAGATGATGAGAGAGGACAGGAGCAGGGAGGAGAAGGAGAAACAGGCTACCTGTTTCTGAGCGGGGAACCTGATGTGGGACTCTATCCCAGGACTCTAGGATCATGACCTAAGCCAAAGGCAGTCGCTTAACCAGCTGAGCCACCCACATGCCCAACATGGTACTTTTTTAAGGGCCACATTGCTGTGTGATACTTAAAAAGTAATTTAAAAATCAACTTGGAGAGTGGGATGCCTGGGTGGCTCAGTCGGTCCTGGGATCAAGTCCTGCATCGGGCTCCTTGATCAGCGGGGAGCCTGCTTCTCTGTCTCTGCCTGCCACTCTGCCTCCTTGTGCTCTCTCTCTCTCTCTCTGACAAATAAATATGATCTTAAAAAAAAAAAATCAACTTGGAGAAACATAGGATTAGGAAGGCAAAATTCACAAGGAAAACCCTGACATTTTCAGATTTTGTAAGTTTATTATGACTTAGTAGTTACAGGGCAGAGCCTTACAGCTTTTGTGACCCTCTGTTGGAGCTGTTACTTTGAGGTAATGAAATTGCAAGCGGTGTTATCACCTCATGCCTGATTTTCCTAGCTAATTGGCCCACTGGGTCACTGTCGAGTGTGTTCAGAGGAGCTGAGGGCACATGGTACAGCCGATTCATCCGTGAGCACATGTATCTCTTACAGAACAACGACAGCAGTAATCAAGAACTGCTCCTGCTGCTGCTGAGTACAATTTGGACCTTAAATAATCCAGGCACTGTCCTTGATGCTACAGGTCATCCTTGGCCTTTTATATGCAGTTCCTACTGAGGAAGCAATAAACAAATGTGCTGTATCCTGTGAGTAGTGAACAGCCTTCTGAATGGAGAGAAGCACGGGGCAGAGGTAGAGAGAAGAGAAGGCAGAGCAAAGTGTCTCAGAAGTTTGGTGCTGAGGACTGGTGGATGGGTATCCAGGAAGAGTCTTCAGGCTGAAGGAGAGCAAGTACAAAATCCCTGTGGTGGGAAATGGGTATGGCCTGTTCCGAGAATAGCCCAGAGGCCATCGTGCCTCGGAGCACAGTGACTGGAGGCAGGGGACAGAGTGACCAGAGTCCAAACCTGCTTAATTATGGGAAATATCCAGGCATTGTGCCCTACCCTGCTGTTAAGGATAATGCTCTCGGGGCACCTGGGTGGCTCACTTGGTGAAGTGGCTGCCTTCGGCTCAGGTCATGATCCCGAGCCCTACATCGGGCTCCCGGCTCTCTGGAGGGCCTGCTTCTACCTCTCTTGCTGCCTGCTGCTCTGCCTACTTGTGCGCGCTCTCTCTCTCTCTCTCTCTCTCTCTGTCAAATGAATAAATATTTTTTTAAAGGGTAATGCTCTCTGATAACCTTAATTTATGACAGACGTTTGAGCCTAAAACCGTTGTAATATACGGGTGAACTACTTTTCATCATTTCTCCTCTCCTACTTAGATATTTCCAGTCATGTTTATTTTTTAAATGCTGACAGGGAAGCAGTGAAGGTTATTTTACAAAAGGTAGTGTTTTTCACTCATCAGATAGGAGAAAACCATGACGAGTGTTGGTGAGAGTGTGGTAGAAGAGTACTTTCGTACAGTGGCTGTAGGAGCACACGTTGTTGCAGACCCTTTCTCCAAAGTATTTGGTAGTGTCCCTTTTTTTTTTTTTTTTAAAGATTTTATTTATTTGAGAGAGAGTGAGCAAGTGAGGGAGAGTGAGAGTGCAAGTGTGCGTGGAAAAGGGGGCAGAGGGAGAGGGAGAAGCAGACTTCTCGCTGAGCAGGGAGCCCCATACAGGGCTCAGTCCTGGGACTCAAGGATCATGACCTGTGCCAAAGGCAGATGCTTAACCAACTGAACCACCCAGGTGCCCTTGTTTGAAAAATCTGTCACATACCCTGTGCTTCAGCAATTCTTTGTCTAGGTATTTTCTTCATACCTGTGTGTACAAGGAGACGTGTACAATCCCTTGCCACATAGTTGTAACTTGTAAGCCATCTAAATGCCACTCAGGAAATAAACAAATTGGTTTACTTGATTGTGAAGGATAAGAAGTCTGAAATCTGTAGGGCAGGCTGGCAGGCCAGAAGGTTATACTGCAGTCCCCAGGCAGAATGTCATCTTCCTCAGGGAAACCTTAGTTTTATTCTAAAGGCTTTTCGGCTGATTAAATGAAGCCTACCCAGATTATTGAAGATAATGCTTAAACTGGTTGTAGCTGTTAACCACATCTATAGAATTCCTTCACAGCAACACCTACATTAGTATCTAATTGACTGACTGGGTACTATACCCCTGTCATGCAGACTCCTAAGGCTAGCCCTCACAATGGGTTACCATACAGAAGTTAAATAGTATAGACTAGTCAATATTGAACAAGGTGGACAGGTCTCAGGAACATAACACTGGATTAAAAAAAAAAACATAAGCGTGAAATGTATCATGATACCATTTAGTAAAATGCACAAAGGAAAATTGTGTATCATTCATGACCAAATACTTGTACACATAAAAGTGTAAAATAGTTAGAAAATGAACAGCATTTTTTTAAAAGATTTTATTTATTTGATAGAGAGGCAGGCAGAGAGGGGGGGTGGGGGGAGCAAGCTCCCTGCTGAGCAGAGAGCCTGATGTGGGGCTCGATCCCAGGACCCTGGGATCATGACCTGAGCCGAAGGCAGAGGCTTTAACCCACTGAGCCACCCAGGCGCCCCAATGAACAGCATTCTTAATTGATGGCTCCCTAGGGAGACTTGACTGGGGTGGTTAACGCATCCTGTGGTTTGGTAATGTTGTTCTGAAGTGTTCTAATTCCTTGATGCTGAAGGAAATCAATATGGTAGTGTTAACCATTATTCCTAGGAGCAATCTTTTATTTTATTTTATTTTTTTAAGAGAAAGAGAAGAAGGTGGTCAGATATTTGTTTGCTTGGGTAGAATTGGTCAATATTGTGCTGCCGCACAATATTGTGCTGACTCATAAAAAGTCAGGAGTACTATTACAAGAAGTCATCTAAAAAGAAAATATCGTAGAGACTCCCATAATTTCTCACACTAGAATAGTGCTCTGTCATACAGGTATTTTCAGTTCACTTTATTGAACAATCTAGTTCGAGGAATTGTATTGAGTCCTGAGGGATGAGTGCAAAGAAAGGTTAGCAGGAAGGCCCCCGGGCATGACCTGTGGGACCTGATTCAGCAAGGTTTTTAAATTTAGCATCTCAAAGCTTTGTTGTCTCATCCATAAAATGAAGATAATAATCACCATGTTGTTAGGATCTAATGAGACAGCCCATGTAAAATGCTAGGCACAGAGCCTGAAAAATAGTAGCACTCCATAAACGTCAAATGTATCCCACAGGGAAAAAAAAAGAATAAAATGTTGTCAACTGAGTAAAAGAAATAATAACACCTTCAATTTCCTTTGTACCCCACACTTTTCTAGAGGTTTTTGTATTCATGGTTTCTCTCATCCTGATGGCACACTTGAAGGTAGAATAGCCAGTATCATTTACTTTCATGTTACAAACAGGAAGTGAGATATCTGGAGACATCTGTGGATATGGGAATGTTCATCCATTTGAAGAGTTGACTAATATTTTAAACTTTTGTCTTGGAATATTAATTATTACAGTTGATTCAGGGTGCACTGATTGTCAAGTGCTTGGAAGAGCACATCAGTGTTCCATAAATTCTTATTATCTCATTGAATCTTTATACCCCTCATGAGATTCAAATGATCATTATTTACATTTTATAGAGGAGGAGATTGAGGCTTTGCAAGGTAGTGATGTGATTAGCTCAGGGTTCTTTTTCCTTTTATTCCCCAAAGTTTTTTTCATCCCATTTTCCCCTGGCCCATTCCTACTGGGATGGCAGGTTACAAATGATAGATAATACAAATTGATACATACTGCAAGTTGATAGCTAGTAGCATAGATAGATAATACAGATTGAAGGAGAACCCAAACACTATTCACATTTGGCTGGTAAGCATTTTTGTGTTTTATGAGTTTGAAGCTTGAGTACTTGTGCTGTAACTTAATATTTCAAACAAAACATCTCTGTTGTCTTGTTTTCCTTTACTTGGCTTATGCTCCCCATTCAAGATGGGTATGAAAAATAGGACTCTTCTGACCATCTGCTAGTCCATAAGCAGCTGCTTTATTTCCAAATTTACTCACTAATATTTTCCCTAAAGGCAGGGGGTGTAATCAAATACTGATGATGTTAGTCCAGGAACAGCAGCTTCCAACAACACAAGGAAGCCTTAAAGTAAGATTTTCTACAAATGATGTCTGTCTAGAAGTATTCTCAAACAGTTAATCCTTATTAACGGATAATCTTGTCACATGAAATTTAGAATGTGTCCTGATTAGTTTAAGCATTTGATACTGCTGGATTAATTTGTATGAGATTGTATAGAATAAAATAATATGAGAAATTTCAAGGATAAATGTTACCTGAGGCTCATTAAAACTCCATCTTAGAGATTCTTAAATCTCTTTTAAAAGCTTATTCCAGGGACGCCTGGGTGGCTCGGTTGGACGACTGCCTTCAGCTTAGATCATGATCCTAGAGTCCCGGGATCGAGTCCCACATCGGGCTCCCAGCTCCACGGGGAGTCTGATTCTCCCTCTGACCTTCTCCTCGCTCATGCTCTCTCACTGTCTCTCTCTCAAATAGATAAATAAAATCTTAAAAAAAAAAATAAAATAAAAGCTTATTCCAGTGTAAATATTACCCACATTTTTCAAATGAGAAAAATAAAGCACTGAAGTAGCAAATAATTTGTTCTTGGTCATGTAGAGAATTGGAAAAAGGAATGTAAAGAAACCAGTTCTCAGAAATTTAAAGTCAGCTCAGTTTAACTATCTGGCTAGTCATAATTGTATTAATTTATACTTCATAGTCTATAGTTCCCTACTGGTAAAGGTAATAATTTTTCAAAAATGAAAAGAAAAATATGAATGGTGAGGAAGTTAAAGCCATCATGAGATCGCATAATTATGTTTAAAATTATAATGTGTTGGTCTACAGGAAGCAGAGGAAAACATGAGATAAACGGACCAACTAGAAATCTAGCGGAAAGTGCCTTCTAGGTTCTGAATGGTCTATTCCTCATTTTATTTGGAACAGCAAATCGTTAGTTCTCCAGTCCCGCTGATTGAACCTAGAACCAACTCTTCTTCATAGGAGACTCAGCACAAGTAGAACAGTGGTGTCGCCAGGTGTTTTAGTTTAGACTACCCATATTGCTCTTGGAATGGAAATGAAACCCATTCTGCTTGAAACTGGTTTGGCAAATTACCCTCCTTGCCAGGCAGTAACAGGTAAAATACATACAAAGCTTTTGCTTTGATGATAACAAAATAGTGTTTCTTGGATCATTAGTACCTTTTATAATTTATTTTGTTTTTGTACTTTGTATCTTAAACCTTTTATTCTTAGTGCCAAATCTACATTAAAATGGATTTGTTCATTATTACTGGTGATTTTCTTAAAATCCTAGGCTATAAAAAAAAATGGGGTCTTAATAAGCCTTAACAGAGCATATGATCTTTGACCCAACAGCTGCCCCCTTTAAAAAAAAAAAAAAGGGACCCATTCAATTCACAAAGATAACCACTGCTACTTATAAAACTTTATAGATCATGGAATTCAAAGGCAGACTGCTTTTTTGTTCTTGGATTTAAAAATACTTGTACTTGAGCTAAAATAACTAGATTAATGGCCAAGAGCCAGGGTAGAGATGGATTTTCCACTGTTCAAAGGGGCCAGAGTTTCCAGGGGAAAAAATTTCTGTAGCTAAAACTAAATAATAAGGAATTGAAGTATATGTTGAACTTTCAAGCTTAAAAACTCTTGTATTTTTCTCTGAAGCTTATTGTAGCCCCAGGTTTTAGTAGTTAACTTTTTTTTTCCTCGAGTAGCATCATTGGGATAGTGGTTTATGCTTGGTGTTAATTTTGGAAGTTCTCATTAATTCATTGTTTTTCATATTTTAAGATAGGACTTGCATGTAAGCATTTCAAAAATTATTTTTTTAAAGACTTTATTTATTTATTTGGCAGACAGAGATCACAAGTAGGCAGAGAGGCAGGCAGAGAGAGAGAGAGGAGGAAGCAGGCTTCCCGTCAAGCAGAGAGCCCAATGAGGGGCTCGATCCCAGGACCCCAGGATCATGACCCGAGCCAAAGGCAGAGGCTTTAACCCACTGAGCCACCCAGGCACCCAGCATTTCAAAAATTATATCAAGAAACCAAATTATATTTTCCCCTTATTTGAGTACGCTGAACTAAGAATAATCTTAACACAGATCTAGGGTTCTTTTTATGACTGCTTATATGCTAGTAAGGGGGTTAGCTCTGTATCTGTTTCCTTATATTCTTATCCACTTATCCACTGAGACTCAGCATCATTAGTATAAGAATTTAAGAAAATTTTTTAAAGTTTTATCTTTTAATTAAAACTTCCGTTCTCAACATCCAGACTTGGTCTCGTAAGATTATTATAAGAATTTTTTAAAAGAGATATTTGAAAAGTAGTTTTATCTTTTTATTAAAAAGTAATTATTTTCTAATGAAGTTATTAGATTTTAAAAATTACTAAAACTCATACATTGCTGATGGGAATGTAAAATGACACAAGCACTCAGGGAAATAGTTTGGCAGTTTCTTAGAAAGTTGAACATACAGCTACAATGTGACACAACAGTTGAACTCCTAGATATTTATCCTGGAGATATGAATACTTAATGTTCACAAAAAAGCCCGTATGTGATTGTCCATGTCAGGTTTATTTGCAACTGTAAAAGATTGTAAACAACTGAAATATTCAGTGGGCAAGTGTATCAATTGTGATACATTCATGCTATGGAGTAAGTACTACCAGCCAAAAAAGGGGATAAACTATTGATAACACCCAGCCACTTGGATGGCTCTTATGGACATTGTGCTGAGTGAAAAAAGCCAGTCTCAAAGGTTACATTCTGTATGATTCCATTTATATAACATTCTCACAATGACAAAATTACAGTGATTGAGATCATTGGTTGCCAGGACTGTTGAGGAGGGTGTGGCTATAGAGGGGTAACATGAGGGAGGTCATTGTGTTAATGGAATATTTCTATAACTGGGATGATGCTTAAATCTGTATATGTGGTAAGATTTCATGGGAACAATGTACCCCCTCCCCCAAATGAGTGATACAAAAACCAGTAAATACAATAAAGTCTGTAGTTTAGCTAGTAAGTGTTGTACCATTGTCAATATCCTGGTTTTGATACTGTACTATGTTATATAAGTTACATTTAGGGGAAGCCTACCTGAGAATTCTGTGCAGTTTTTACAACTTCTTGTGAATGTTAAATGATTTTAAAATAAGCTTAAAAACAAAAGAGGGAATTGAGAAAAGATGATGAACATAGCTGCTGTGGCCACAGGTCCCTGTGATCAGGTATTGAGGCTTACCGCCTTACAGAGAGACTGGTAGAGGAGTCATCCTTGGCTTTGGGGCTTTATGGCTGTTGGTTGTGAATGGAGCTCAGACAAGGGGCTCTAAAAACACAGGATGAATGGACTGCCAGTTGAGCAAAGCAGATTGACCGTTTTTTCCCCTTATTCTTCTAAGAATACATTGAATTGACAGCAATGGATCTTGAAAAGGAGGAGGGTGGGTACCATAAACCCATGGTGTTAAGGCTTGAAGAAGACTTGAAGAAGACTTAGCAGTTGATAAAAGACCTAAGAAGATTTGGGGTGATAGAAAATGGACAGAGGAGTGGTAGCTGCATTAAGAAAACCTAAAGAGACTCTAGGGGTCAAGATGGCGGAGAAGTAGCAGCTGAGACAACATCAGGTAGCAGGAGATCAGCTAGATAGCTTATCAAACCATTGTGAACACCTACAAATGCAACGGGAGATCAAAGAGAGGAAGAACAGCAATTCTGGAAACAGAAAATCGGCCACTTTCTGGAAGGTAGGACTGGCGGAGAAGTGAATCAAAAGCGACGGGAGGATAGACCGCGGGGGAGGGGCCGGCTCCCGGCAAGCGGCAGAGCCGCGGAGCACTAAATCGGGACTTTTAAAAGTCTGCTCCACGGAGGGACATCGCTCCAGAGGCTAAACCGGGGTGAAGCCCACACGGGGTCAGCGTGGCCCCAGGTCCCGCAGGGTCACAGAAGGATCGGGGGTGCCTGAGTGGCGCAGAGCTAGCAGGTATTGGAGCGGGAAGCCGGCTACAGAGACAGAGCCGAAGAGTGAGCTCTCAGCTCGGGGTTACCTTGAACCGGTCGCAGGCTGGGTGAGCTCAGAGCGCGGCCAGAGGCGAGGGATATGGGAGTAGCCGGGGCTTTTCTCTGAGTGGAGCCCCGAATCTCAGCTCTTCCGGGCCGGAGACTAGGAGGCCGCCATTTTCATTCCCGTCCTCCGGACTCTACGGAAAGCGCTCAGGGAACAAAAGCTCCTGAAAGCGAAACCGAGCGGATTACTCAGCCCGGCCCCTGGTAAGGGCGGTGCAGCTCTGCCTC